>CM077165.1:21499656-21957983 GCA_039583875.1 Platanthera guangdongensis
CGCTGGTTCGACATTCATCGGACGCCGATTCGATGTTCGTCGGATGCCTGTTCGATGTTCGTCACACGCCGGTTCAACGTTCGTCGGACGCCAGTTCGACGTTCATCGAATGCTGGTTCGACATTTGTTGGATGCCGGTTCAACTTTTTAACCAGTTACTTCCTTTTCCTTTTTGGTCTTTTCTGTGTATTTTCCTGGATATGATTCCAGTACTTTGATGCAGCATCCTGCATACCCCTAGACCTCGGATTTCACACGTATGTTACATGCATATCCACAGAGTATTCTCTGACACGGAAAGCATAAAACATCACCAATCCAGACCAACCTGTCAAGATGGGTTTCTCACAACATGCTTATTCTGTACTCTACATTTCTGGATCTATATGCATGAATATATGGGGATCAAATCGATCTATCCATTGGAATCCACCCTTTTTCACCTTTTGTCGAGGTGTTCCATGCAAGTATGCATATTGAGGACTTCACTTGTCTAGGAGAAAATCATAACCCTTGTCGTTCTCTTCGGAGCCAAGGCAAAGCTTTTATAGGTGGATGGAAATGAGCACCTCACTTTCCCCTTAGCAGATCTAGCCTCGGATCATGCTTCCGATGAGGGAATCTCCTTCAGAACCTTCACAAAGGTAAGCCTAGACCCTTAACTCCAGCCGTGAGTTCTCTTCTACAGAACTTGGATGAAATGAAGAAAGAGAGAGAGTGAGAAGAAAATAATGATTTCCTCATCCCAACCCCTGTCCATATATGGCCTCGGGTAAACCCCAGCCACACAATCAATCCATCAAAATGAAGCATTGGCCTGGAGTGGAGTTGAAAGTCAACTTGACCTCCTTGACCAGCCAGCTGGCGCTGCCGTTACTTTCGAAATCCTTTCGACGTTCGTCGAAATAATGCAACACATTTGTCGAAAGAATGCGCTACTATTACGCGAGAACCCATTTCGTTCGACGTTCGCCGAAAGAAGACAAGAAGGATAATTGAACTACGTTCATCGAATGCCGGTTCGACATTCATCAGATGCTAGTTCGATGTTCGTCGGACACCGGTTCGATGTTTATCAGATGCCGGTTTGACGTTCGTCGGATGGCGGTTCGACGTTCGTCGGATGCCGGTTCGACTTTTTAGCCTATTACTTCCTTCTCCTTTGTTGGGTGTTACAATCCTCCCCTCCTTATAAAAATTTCGTACCGAAATTTGCATATAGAGACAGCAACAAATATGTTACAACATATATTCTATTCACAAAACAATGTTACAACATTTTATACAAACAGCTCGGGAAATTCAGCCTGTATGGTTTGCTCCCGCTCCCATGTTAGCTCCTCACAGCCACAGTTATCCCACTGGACCATGGCCATCTTGATTGTCTTATTCTACAGTTGCTTAACCGCCTTATCCTCGATCCGAATGGGCCTAACCTTCGTCACTAGCCCATATTCGACCGGTACCCGATTGTTTGCAATCACCTGAGCTGGCTCTTTTATGGATTTTCGAAGCACTGATATGTGGAATAGATCATGCAAGCTACTCAGTTCTGTCGAATGAGCTAGCAGATAGGCAGCTTCTCCAACTCGTTCCACCACTTCAAACAGGCCAAGATACCTTGGACTCAACTTTTTCAAGCGCTGAATCTTGGATACGCCTTTGAATGGCTTTATCTTTAAGTATACCCAATCGCCCACTAAAACTCTACGTTTCGGTATTTGGCATTGTAGTATTTTGCCTGCCTTTCTTGGGTCATCAGTATGCTCTCCCGGATAGAGCGTATTGTCGAATTAGCCTCTTCGACTTCCTTACGCTTATACAACTTAGACTCGCCTGTTTCCGCCTAAGCTAACGGTGTACGACACTTCCTACCGTATAAAGCTTCAAAAAGTGCCATATGTATACTAGCTTGATAGCTATTATTGTAGGCAAACTCAATCATATAGAGGTGATCTTCCCACCTCTTCCCGAAATCCAGGGCGCACATTCGGAGCATGTCCTCCATCATTCTGTTGGTCCTCTCAGTTTGGCCATCCGTTTGCGGATGAATGGTCATACAGAAGTGTAGTTTAGTACCCAGCAACAGATGTATTAACCACCGATCATTTGAAGTAAAACGCCCATCTCGATCAATTACGACGCTATGGGGCACACCGTGCAATCGTACGATATTATCCACGTACAATATAGCCAATTTCTTAACTGAATCATCTTTCCGATTAGGTATGAAGTGCAACACTTTGGTTAACCGATCAACGATCACCCACACGACATCGTTTCCGCTCTGAGATCTCGGCAGTCAATTCACGAAATCCATAAAAATGTCATCAAATTTTCACACCGGGATTGGCAGCGACTTCAGGAAACTGCCAGGTTTTTGGCATTCAGCTTTTACCAAAGCACAAGTCTGACATTTTACCACGTAATGGGCTATATCTTTCTTCAAACCTGGCCACCAGAAAACTTTCCTCATGTCCTTGTACATTTTTATACTTCCTGAGTGAATTGAATACTTTGTAAAGTGTGCCTCATACAACTGTTCTTCACGTAATTTACCCACATTCAGGACGCACAAACGACCATTTTTTCGTAAAAGGCCTTCATCCCAGGAGAAGTTATCCACTGTATAGTGTTGTAGACTGTCATCAAGTTTTGTTAATCGTCGAACCCTGTCCGCAAGGTCATACTGTACCTCTATCCAGTTCATGCATGCACTTACAGTAGCATTCTTGTCCACACAAGAGATGTATACCGTCTGTAACTCCTGGATTAGATGCTCATCGTGCATCTGCAACCAACCTGCCCTTACTGGCGTCCGACGACTCAAGGCATCAGTGACCACATTTCCCTTCTCGCGAGTATAATGAATCTTGAAGGTATAGTCCCCAAGGAACTCCACCCACCTCCGCTGTCGCATATTGAGATCCTTCTGATCCAGCATCTACTTAAGGCTCTTATGGTCCGTGAAGATGTCAACTTTCACGCCATATAAATAGTGACGCCATAGTTTGAGTGCAAATATCACCGCCGCAAACTCCAAGTTGTGGACGAGAGAGTTTCGCTCATGCACTTTCAACTGGCGTGATCCATAAGCTATTACTTTACCAAATTGAAGAAGAACACAGCCTAAGCCGCTCCTTGATGCATCACTATAAATTTCATAGCCGTCCGAACCACAAGGCGTCGTCAGGATTGGCGCCGTAGTCAGACGACCTTTCAGCTCCTCAAAAGCTCGCTCACACTCCGCCATCCAAACGAACTTCTGATCTTTTCTCGTCAGTGTGTTGACAGGCATGGATATCCGAGAGAAGTTATCCACGAAGCGCCTATAGTAGCCCGCAAGTCCAAAAAAACTCAGGACTTCAACAACTGAAGACAAAACCGGCCACTCTCATATCACAACGATCTTCGTCGGATCCACTGCAATACCATCTCCACTTATCACGTGACCAAGAAAAGTCACTAACGACAGTCAGAACTCACACTTTGTGAACTTGGCATAGAGATTATTCCTCCTCAGGGTGTGCAACACCATTCATAAATGGTTCACATGGTCTTCTTTAGAATGAGAGTACACTAGAATGTTGTCAATAAATACGATCACAAACAAGTCCAAGTACTCTCAGAACGTTCGGTGCATTAGGTCCATGAGTACCGACGGCGCATTTGTTAGTCCAAACGGTATTATAGTGAACTCGTAATGACCATAGCGTGTAACAAACACTATCTTGGGAATATCACACTCCCGAATCCTGAACTTATAATAGCCAGACTTTAAATCCAGCTTTGAGTAGACATTTGATCCCACTAGTTGATCGAACAAGTCATCAATACGTGGAATCAGATACTTGTTCGTTTCCGTAAGCTTGTTCAGCTCTCGATAGTCAATGCATAGCCGCAAGCTTCTTTCCTTATTTTTCACAAATAGGACCGGAGCGCTCCAAGGTGATATACTTGGGCGTATAAAGCCTGGCTCCTGCAACTCTTGTAATTGAACCATTAGTTCTGCAATCTCCTTTGGCGCAACACGATATGGCGAGCAGGCCGCAGGTTTTGCACCTGGCACCAACTCAATAGCGAAGTCAATCTCCCACTGGTGCGGTAACCCCGGAAGATCATTAGGAAACACATCAGCGTACTCCGATACAATAGGAACATCACTCACACTGGACCTCAGCTAAACAACCTCCAACAACGTGAAGAACAACTCCGCGCCCTTCCAAACTGCCTTGACTACTTGGATAACAGACATCAATATCTTGCTCGATCCTCGCATACGAGCGAATTCAGTCTCTCGTTCAGTGTTCTGTCCTAGTGTGACTTCCTTAGAGTTACAATCTATATAGGGACGCTGCTCCAAGAGCTAGTCCATACCAAATATTACATCAAACTCCGATATCGGTAGCACTAATGCTTCCAATCCAATATCCCAACTTCCTATTCGCACCTCAACACAGCAGGCTCGATCCGCGCGCATCAAGCACCAGATAGGTAGCAGCACATTCACTCGATCAGTCAGCATAAATAAAGGCACTCCAATATGCCCCACAAAGTCTTTCGACAGAAAGGAATAAGAGGCTCCAGTATCAAACAGTGCTCTCGCCGAACACTCCGAAGTCAGGACAAAGCCTAATTCAAACCAATCATGCACAAGAAACGCACAAGGTACTATGTATGAAAAGCAGTAAAAAATGTATCTGAACTCATACCTGTTATGACGTTGCTTTGTTTTATGACCTCCTATTGGCCAAGATTATATACATGGGGTTACGCTTGGGATACAGTCGATTCCACCACTGACTTTCCCTTTTCAGCATAAGACGCACCCGTCTTTTTCTCCCCTTTTGTAAGACCACTCCAGCAATCTCGAGCTATATGACCCACCTTGCCACATGTATAATATTTGAGCGGACCTCTCACAGATGTTTCTCTTGACGGAGGAGAAGAAGGTGCCTGTGCAGAAGTTTTAGGCTTCTTTTTCCACAGTCGAAACCCAGACTTTGAAGAACTAGGTACCATGAACTCTGTCTTCTTTCCTGCCAAATCATTCTTATGTTGCACTCGCTCCATGTCTAGTTCGAGGGAACGGGCCGTATTGACCAAGGTAAGAAAACCCTGCGTCATCGGTCTTGAGAGAAGCAACCGCAGGTCATATCTCAGCCCTTCAAAGAACCGATTTGTTTTTTGTTCCTCATCTGAAAACGTAAAGCTTGCATATCTCCCCAATCGCGTAAACTCATGCAAGTAGTCATCCATCGACCTCTCGCCTTGAGTTAGCCTTTGAAATTGGTTCTCCAACGCAATTCGCTGTGCCAATGGAACATATCTTGCTAGAAAACACCTTGAGAACTCCTCCATTGAGATCTCACTCAACGGATGACTAACAAACTGGTGCAGCTCCAGCTCATCCCACCGAAGCCTTGCCTCACCATCCAACAAGAAGGTAGTCACAGTGACTTTTTGCCACTCTTCCGTTCCCGTTGCCACCAGGACTCTCTTTATTCTTGAGAGCCAATATTCGGCTTGTGTCGGGTTTCCAGTACCCATAAACACAATGGGATTGAAACTCACAACGTTTTTCAATGGCTTCTCCGTTCCTCGACTCGCGGCCACTAGCTCAACGACCACTTGTCTCACCGCTACGCGCTCCACTATGCCAACCGGTTCCTTGACCACCACAGGAATAGGAGGTTGTCTCTGACCTCCAGGTTGCGTATTGATCATTACGAACGCGACTTCAACAACCAATCATATATTTTTCATAGTAGGAGGAGGTGTTGGTACCTCATTTGGTGCACTACTCCCCAATGAGCGATGGGGTTCTTGATGCCCCGCTCCACTTAGAGTCGCCTACAATGTGAAACACACAATTAAGCAACTACGCCTATTGCCAAAAGCAATCACAGGAACATACCAGTTCCTCAAACATTTGTATTTTCATTTTAATTGGACATTCATGGGCTCATTATTGTTATAACGGTGGCGCACATGCATCTGCTTACTAATCCTTAAAAGAATTCGACCACTAATTCAAAGAAGAAAGACTGAGAACGGAATCTGACACCAATTTTGCAAAACCTGTGACCCGCTCGCCATATAGTGTTACGCCAAAGTAGATGGCAGAACTAAATGTACAATTGCAAGAGTTGTTGGATCAAGTCTTTATATGCCCAAGTATGTCACCTTGGAGTGCTCCGGTACTATTTGTGAAAAAGAAGGATGGAATCTTGCGGCTCTTCATTGACTATTGAGAGCTGAATAAGCTGACGAAAAAGAACAAGTATCTGATTCCACGGATTGATGACTTGTTTGATCAACTAATGGGATTAACCGTCTAATCGAAGCTATATTTAAAGTCTGGCAATTATCAGTTGAGGATTCGGGAGTGTGATATTCCCAAGACAGCGTTTGGTACACGCTATGGTCATTACGAGTTCACTATAATGCCATTTGGACTAACAAATGCACCGTCGGTATTCATGGACATATTGCAACGAATGTTCCGAGAGTACTTGAACTTGTTTGTGATCGTCTTTATTGATGACATTCTAGTGTACTCTCAGTCTGAAGAAGACTATGCGAACCATTTATAAATGGTGTTGTACACCCTAAGGAGGAACAAGCTCTATGCCAAGTTCACAAAGTGTGAGTTCTGGATGTCGTCAGTGGCTTTTCTTGGTCATGTGATAACTGGAGATGGAATTGCAGTGGATCCAACTAAGATCGTTATGATATGAGAGTGGCCGGTTTTTTCTTCTATGGCTGAAGTCTGGAGTTTTCTTGGACTTGCGGGCTACTATAGGCACTTCATAGAGAACTTCTCGCGGATAGCATTGCCTCTCACCACACTCTCGCAGCAGAAGCATGGTGGGCCAATAACCTACAGGTTGGAGGATCGAAACCTCCCTCTGATACCAATTTTGTAACACCCCAATTTGTCGTATAGCATATGACAGAAGGTCCGTCCGGGGCTTGAGGCCATATACTACGGACAGGTAAGGATGTTACAAGTTGTTGTCAAACCCAAGTTCAATTATAAACGCAGCCTACCTCAGAGCATTTTAGGTTATGAACCCATACATCACAAGAATGTCCACTACACCATAGGAATGATATAAACATATACATATAACATATGTTTTGGCCGTAACCTTATTACAACTGTTTCAGTTAACAATAAGTGGTTTCATGATTCGGCACGCAGGCCGGCAACACATGAAAAAAAAATGTTCGCCTTTGGGCCTTCAAGGGCCAGCCAATTGCAGCACATGTGCTTCAGCACGGTACTTCCCACCTAGTTCTCCAGCACCTGTACAAAAAGGCCCACCAAAACGTGGCAAACAAAGTAACAGTCAGCATTTTGCTGACCAATTTATAACGACCTCACCTCTTGTAACATCCCATTTCCAACTAGACCCCTAAGAGTGGTTTAGCCATAACTAGGTCATGATAAAACCTTAGGAAGCTCAAGAAGACCAAGTGAGCTTAGACATGAAGGTAGAAAGTACCATGGTCTACAAATAGTAGAATTTCAATTACTAGCTTAGGGATGACCATAGGGCTTCGCCATGACACCATGACCCCACCACAACATCACTAACCTGATAGAGGGTCCATTAGATCCATGGGTACCCACTAGGGTCAACTAAAATGGTCAAGTTGACCAAAGTCAACCCAAACCCTAATCACGTCAAACTAAGCTCATACATGGTCAACTGACCTCCCCTTGGCCAAACAGACCCACCTTGTACAACCTCGGGCTCGAAGGAACAGTTCAAGATCGAAGAGAGGGGAAGGTAAGGCAAGATGGATTCTTTGACAGAAGCCCACTCACTGGCGAGTGGGTCCTAGGAAAAGGGTTACTCGCCGGGTTAAGGTCGGCTCGCTAGGAGAGAGGGTCCCAGCGGTTCGGGCGAGAAGGGCCCAGTGGCTCAGGAAAGATCCATTTCAGGCAAGACGGACCTAGAGAGAGGGCCCAGCGGCTCAGGGGAGAGCCATTTCATGCGAGACAGACCCAGAGAGAGAGCCCGTCAGCTCATGCAAGAGCCTCGCTAGGTGAGAAAAGCCCCATAGGTAGGAGCTCTTGCCCGCGGGATGGTGCTCTCGCCAAGCACCGGTTTAGTTGTAAGGCGGTTCATCTTTTTTGCCCGAGGTGATTTTACGCTTTTGCCCTCGGTGGTCTGCATATAACCCTTCAGAACAGCAGAGTTTGGATGTTGGCAGACCGAACCAAAGGTATTTTGGTAATTTCAGTTCGGTTCAGTTTGGTTATTGGCAGTTCAAACTCAGAGGCCTATAAATAGACCCATAGGGGTTCTTCAGAAGCACTTTTTTTTCGGGGACTTTGGAAGAGTTTCCTGTGCTTTCTGAGGAGCTACAAGCTCAACTTTTGGCTTTGGAGGGGAAGCTCTCAGAGATCTTCCGGGTAGGCGGTGGGACCTCCCTGTTGAGGCTTATGGTCGGTTTCTGGTCCTTCACAACCAGTCGGATGTCAGAGCTTGGGACAAGTAGGTGTTGGCTACGCCCCCGATTTCAAACTCTCGTTGAGGTCGAATTTTGGCTTAAACAGTTCTGGTGCGGTGAGCGTGGAAGGTAGCCAATACAAGAAAGTTTTGAGTTTAAGCATATGGAAGGAGGTGAAGGTGAAGGATCTGGTTCAGGAGGTTCTCCCTCCCGGGGATAGGAGTTGACAAGGAAGATGCTGGAGGACTTCAGGCGAGAGGTCTTGCAGACCATCAGCTTGGCCTTCTCGGCAAGGAGCGATTGGGCAACGCCTCAGGTCCCGGTTGACGCGATCTCTCTCTTGGGCGAGAACGCTCCTGGGAAGCGCCCCAGGAAGGAGGTCTCGACGGATGCTGGCGAGAGGGACGTGGCCGCACGAGAGCTCTTCCCAGGCCAGCATCCCGGGAAGGAGGTCCCAGCAGAGTTCGGATTTCCGCCGCCGTTGGCGAGAGTGATCGCCGGTCGGCGGCTGTGCGAGAGCTCTTCCCTATGCATCGTCTCGCGGATCGGGCCAGCCAACCGAGGCTGCGAGACATGCCCTCTGGGCAGGCAGGTGGCGAGAGCCCTTTCAGTGAGCTCATCATCTCGGCCCCGGTGCTAGAGGGATTCCGGGAGCGCGACATGTCCTCCTACTCGGGGAAAGATGACCCTGTGCAGCACGTACAGTGGTTTGAGGATGTTGTTTCGATAAGGAAAATGACGGATGCCTTCAAGTGTCGGTTGTTTTCCATCACGTTGAAGGAGAAGGCACGGGATTGGTTCCACTAGTTGCTGGCAGGTTCGATCTACAGTTTGGAGGATCTACGTCGAGCGTTCCTATTGAGGTTCTCGACATCAAAGAAGCGTAAGGAGGCGGAGTGCCTATTTGCGGTAAGGCATAAGCAAGATGAGACGTTGGGCCATTATGTTGACCGCTTTTAGGAAGAGATCCTCCGGGTCCAGGAGGTCCCAGGGTATGCACTGATTCTCGCTTTTACTGTGGGGCTGAGGCCGAAATTTTTTAGCATGGAGCTGAAGAGAGTGCCCCCCTCTCTTTTGAGGATCTCATGGAGAGGGAGGCGAAGGAGATAGACTTCGAGAGGGCCAATCCGGCCTTTGCTATGAAGCTGGCTAGGTTGGCAGAGGATGACGTGAAGGAGCTGGGAGTAGGAAGGCAGATGGAGAAGATAGAAGAGAGAAGGAGGGAGGAGCACCGAGAACAGGGGCAGCAGCGACCACATCAAGGATGGGGGGCCCGAGAGCCGAACAACCGGTTAGGTTGGAGGCCTCAGGAGTGTCGCCCCCAGGAGCAAGGAGGATGCTTTCAAGGAAGAGACAACTTTTGCGAGCCGACGAGGTTTGATCAGTCAGCGTGTTGGAAGAGGCCGAGGGGTCACTTCCCGCAGTAACAGGAGGTAATGGAGGTCGGCCGAGGTACAGGTGGAAGGAGATTAGCTCAGGGAGAGCTGGAAGAAGAGGAGGTGGAGAAGGAAGGGGGGGGCAGGTGGCGTTGCTTTTCTGTAACTTCCACCATGAGGAGGGTCACGCGACGGCCACCTACCCAAAGCTCTTGGAGATGAGAGATTCTAGGGGGCTAGGGAGGCAAGATCCGCCAATAAGGATCGTGGAGGTGCAACAGGGAGAGATGGAAGACAGGTGTGAGGACCGGGCAGATATAGGAACCCGGGGAGGTATCAGGGTGATCCGCAGAGGAGTTGGGATTGAGGCAACTCATAAGGAGAGCCTCCAGACAATGTTCCGAAGGGGGTAGCCTCGACCTCCTAGGCTCCCCCTCCGAAAGAAAAATTACATTTTCTTTAGCAGATATGCCAGATTATGAGGACCAGTTCTGTGATGCCTTGGTGATCCAGAAGGCTGTAGGGAACTTCACGTTCTCCAGGATCCTGGTGGACAACGGGAGCTCCATGAATGTGATCTTCAAGAAGGCCTTCGATGAGATGAAGGTTGAGGGAAAGAGGGTTTTAGTTTCGGACGGACCGTTGTTTGGATTTTTAGGAGAAAGAAAGGAGGTAGAAGGAGGGGTAGGGCTGTATGTGAAGTTGGGGGGCATGTCACAAAACTACAGGTTCGTGATCGTGGACACCCTGTGTAACACTCCGAAAATCGTAATTGAACTGGTCGTGTCCAAGAGAATTTTTGGTGTCTGTATATGGGTACACGATCTGGGACATGGGCATGTCCAAGGCCGTGTGGTTCTCTGTGTTGGCCGGCTGTGTCCAGAGAAGGACACGACAGAAAACACGGCAGAGTGGCATGGGCGTATCAACTGACACAGGAGTGTGCATACCTGTGTCACCACCCGTGTTCCCATGAGTCAAGTGGGTTGGAGTGGCGGTTACTGGTGACACGCACCAGGGACACGGGCGTGTCGGAAACCGACACCGGCATGTCAGTTTGAGATACGGGCATGTCTTGACCCGTGTCCTCTTCTGTGCTCGACGATCGTGTCAGGATCGAGGCACACGGCTAGGGACATGGCCGTGTGTGAGGTCGTGTTCGGCCCAGGTTCGAGTATTTTGGGCGGATATGAGCCGTTCATTTTCTTTAATTAAGATCTGATGGTCCAGATGTGTTCCTACTCTGTTAAGATCGGGAATGGAGGTTGTATTCCTCATTTGCTCTTTAACATTCTCTTTCTTAGACGTTTGAGAGAGGAGAGAGCAAGGAGGAAGAAAGGGGAGGTTTCCGGCCGCCGGTGGAGCATCGGAGCACCGATTCGAGAACCGAGAGGGAATCGGCGAAGGAAATTCCATTACGAAGCCTTCTATCTGTATAGTTTTTCCATGGCGTAAAAGCGTACTACAAGGGTAATGATTCTCTACTTGAGCATGTGAGGCTCTCCTTCTTCTACATAAGGAAACCTGCTCCCGCAAGTGTGCGGTGAGTGTGCGGTGTTCCTTGGGTTGACGAGAATAGTCCCCCTTGTGCTGCATATAGAGTCCGGTATCGAAGTACGGACATAGGCATTGTGTGTGAATCCTACCCGGACGTGTTGGTCGGGATCGGTGATGTTGCATTTTGTATGGTTTGCCAGAGAAGACTTCGTGCTTTGTGTTTTTTGGTTTCTACACGGTAGATTGCAGCAAGGATCCTTGGGGATTAACCCCAAGGCGCTCCTGGAAAACTGAGCAGAAACGTAGTTCTGCTAACTTGGTGGTCGGGGAGTCGACTTTGTACATAACTGGGTTTTGTGATGTTTAATGTTAATGCGGGATCCGAGAGAAGCTTGGCTCGTATATACGTCTTAAGGTGACTACGTGGTGTGAGCAATGGGCAAGTGGAATCGGACCTCGACTATGTGGTTCAGTGCGAGAGACCCAAAGAGGGACTGGCCGTTGGCATAGTCGGGAGCCTTAGACGTTGGTCAAAAAGGCTAAAATGCTCACGATGTTGCCATCCTAGGGATGGTGGTGAAGCCACAGAATTGACCGGATTCACCGTTAATGTGCCCTGAGTGCACAGGGTGTTTGGGCCGTGAGAGCCTACACCTGTGGCATACTATGTTTGTACGTTATTATTAGCTGGGCTAATGAAATGCATGGAAGGAGAACCGCCGTCCCAAATAAGGGGCGGGGTCGTTATAATTTGGTCGGCTTTGGCTGACCATTATTTTGTTTGCCACCGTGCGGTGGAATGTTTCTTCCAGGTGCTGCGGAGCCGAGTACCAAATAGCGGGCTGAAGCCCATGTTGCTGAGCTGGCCCTCAAAGGTCAAAACGAATTGTTGTATTTTATTTGTCATGTGTGGCCGGCCTGCGAGCCGATGTATGTAAGACACTATTTTGTTAAGTGAACTCTTTTAAGGCCATAAGGCCAAATACTTTCAGTGTATTCGTTGTTTCATTCCTGTGGTAGTTTGTGGACATTCATGTTAGTTGTTTATTCAATTATGGGTTCTTTCCAACTATTTAAAAGCTTCCGCTAGAATGCTCTATGTAAGCCGGGCAGTCTTAGTTGAATGGTTTTGATATTCTTATGTAACCCTTCTGACTATCCGTGGTATATGGCGTCGGGTTCTAGCTGGACCTTCTGTTACATGCCATACGACAGATGGGGGTGTTACACCCCGAGCAGCTATAACGCCATCTTTGGGTGCCCCCTCATCAACGCCTTTCGTTGCATCCCCTCCCGTTTCATCAATGCCTTAAGTTCAACAATGGAGCGGTACATGTTAGGATCAAGGGGGACCCCCAAAGGTGGCGAGACAATGTTACGTGATGGCGGTCAACACCATATCTTGGATAATAGAGGTGGAAGAGCTGGAGAGGGAGATGGCGGAGCAGGAAGAGGTTGTCGGAGAGGAGGAGGTGAGCCTGGAGGAGGCGAGGGAGGAGATTGAGGAGGTGAGCCTGGAGGAGGCGAGGGAGGAGATTGAGGAGGAGCAGAGAGGAGGAGGTGTGCATGAGGTCCAGAGGGACGAAGAGTCATAGCCGCAAGAGGGTCGGCAAGTGGAAGGAGTAGGAGGAGTTGACAGGGAGGCCCTGAGAGGCACGAAGGTTGAGCAGCAACAACATGAGAGCCTGGTGGAGGCGATGGAAGTCGAGGAAGTAGGAGGGGAGGAAGAGTATGGGCAGGAAGAGGGAGCAAGAGCTGGCTAGGAGCAGTCGCGGCTAGAGCTGGCTGGAGAAGTGGTGGAGATGGAAGTCTTCACCGACGCCGAACAGGTGCAGAGGATGTGGATCAGCGGGGGCTTGAGTCCCGAGGACCAGGAGCGAGTTCGGGCTTGCATCCAGAGCAAAGTTGTCATCTTTGCTTGGAGCATGGTTGACATGTCGGGCATCGATGTAGATGTGGCCTGCCATCGCCTGAACTTGGACCCCCGAACGTGCCCCATTTGCCAGAAGATGAGGACCATCGCTACCAAGCTGGATGAGCCCATCCACGAGGAGGTCAAGAAGCTTCTGGAGGCTGACTTCATCTCGGAGATCCAGTATCCAGGATGGATCTCCAACATGATAATGGCAAAGAAAGGGGGAGGGAAGTGGCACTTGTGTATCTATTTTTCCTTATTAAATAAATCAAGCCCCAAGGATTGCTACCCACTGCCTCGAATCGACGTGCTGGTTGATTCAGCCGTTGGTTTTTCTATTATGAGTTTTTTGGATGCTTTTTCATGTTACCACTAGATCCGAATGCACAATCCTAATGTCAAGGATGTCTCCTTCATCACGAGGGAGAGATGTTTCAGCTATAAGATGATGCCCTTTGGGTTAAAAAATGCAGGGGCTATATACCAGTACATGATGGATCAAGTCTTCCAGGATCAAAGGGGGAGGAAGCTGGAGGTCTATGTTGACAATCTAATGGTCAAGAGTAGGTGTATGGACTCGCACCTTCGGGACATGGAAGAGACATTCACCACCCTATGGAAGTTCACGATAAGGCTGAACCCCTTGAAGTGCATCTTCGGGGTGAGCCGCGGAAAGTTCCTTGGGCATCTCCTGACCCCGGCAGGGGTGGAGTTTAAACCAGATAAGGTGAAGGCCATCCTAGAGCTAGAGTCACCACACAACACTAAGGAGGTCCAGCGCTTGACAGACAAGCTGGCCGGGCTAAGCAGATTCCTCTCCAGGTCGAGAGAAAAATGCTCATCGTTCTTCAAAGTGCTACGGGGTACTCAAAGGTTCGAGTGGACCGCCGAGTGTGAAGAGGCTTTCCAAATGATGAAAAGACAGCTCTCCCTAGCTCCTCTACTTTAAAGCCCAAAGGAGGGTGAAGACCTAGCCTTATACCTCAGAGTAGGAGCATAGGCCGTAAGCTCTGTCCTGGTCAGGTAAGAAGGGAAGAAGCAATTGCCAATCTACTACGTTAGTAGGATCCTGAATAAGGCGGAGCTCCGCTGACCCATCTTGGAAAAGCTGGGGTATGCTTTGATCATTTCGACCAGGAATCTCCGGTCGTACTTCCAAGCGCATTCGTTCAGGGTGGTGACGGACCATCCCCTTCATAAGATTCTTGAGGGAGTGGAGCACTCAGGCAGGTTGGCCAAGTGGTCTATCAAATTGAGCGAATTTAATATCTCATTCGTGCCTAGGCTCTCCGTTAAGGCACAGGCGGTGGCTAACTTCTTGGCGGACTACGTTGTTGAGGTCAGAGCAAAGGGGCCGCGACCGCAGGAGGTGTGGAAGATGATGGTTGATGGGGCCTCGGGAAAGCACTCCCTCGGAGCAGGGGTGGTTTTGATAAGTCCTCAAGGTGTCACTATAGAACAAGTAGTGGTCTTCCACTTTCCAACGACTAACAACCAGGCGGAGTACGAGGCCGTGATAGCCGACCTTCATTTGGCAAAGGAACTTGAGATCAAGGATGTGGAGGCTTTTACGGACTCGTTGGTGGTGGCATCACAGATCCGAGGGGAGTTCGAAGCTCAGGAGCCCACCCTTGTGAAGTACTTATCCATGGTGAGGGCGATCGTTGGAGGGTTCCGGACGTTCTCAATCCAACATGTTCCTAGGGAAGAAAGTATAGCTGGCGATCAGTTGGCTAAGTTTGGACCTCGGGGAGGAGGGACCTTGACTGAACTATTTCGACCGGCTTTCGAGGAAGGAGAGTTGATGGAGGTGGATTGGCGACCCTCATGGGTGGATCCATTGGTGACTTTCCTAACCACTGCGAGCTTCCAGAGGGGGCCAAGGATGCAAAAAGCTTCAGGCACAACGCAGCTCACTACCTAATGCTGGAAGGGGGGTTACATCGGAAGATGTTGTCAGGGCTCCTGACAAGGTGTGTGACCGAGGTGGAGATCCTGAGAGGAAGTGCATTCAGGTGAATATAGTAGTCACTCAGGGGGATGGATGTTGGAAGCAAGGGTGGTGTGGCAAGGGTATTTCTGGCAGACCCTAAGGAAGGATGCGGCTAAGTTTGCGAGGAGGTGTCGGAAGTGTCAGCTATACGCCCCCCTCCAGCTCTTGCCCGCTCAAAGGCTCTGAAGCATCACGACACCATGGCCTTTAGCCATCTGGGGGATGGATTTAGTCGGACCTTTCTCTCCGGCTAGTGGACAAAGGAGGTTCCTCATGGTCATGATTAATTACTTTTCAAAGTGGCTAGAGGTCAAGGAATTGACCAAGGTCACCTCACAATTCATCAAGAATTTTGTCTGGGAGAGATCATATGCAGGAACTGGCTCCCCCAGGCGATAGTGACAGACAATGGGCCATAGTTTGCCAGTGAAGAGTTCATCAACTTCTGCGCTCAACAGGGGATAGACCTTAGGTTTGCCTCCGTACATCACCGCAGGAGCAACGACTAGGTGGAGGCGGCCAACAAGATCATCGTCAACCTACTCAAGAAGAAGGTGGAGAACTTGAGGGGAAGTTGGGTGGAGCAACTCCCCTCAGTGTTGTTGGCCTTGCGGACAACCCTGAGCAAGACCACCAGCAAGAACCCATTCAAACTTTCCCATGGGTGTGAGGTAGTCCTGCTAGTGGAGTTCGAGGTTCGATCCCCACGGGTCACGGCCGCTGGTGACGTGGATGAGACTTGGAGGTTGGAAAATTAAGGGGGGTTACGCCTCTCGTTGGATATGATGGAAGAGCTACATTATGTCGCAGCTATCAGGCAGGAAGAGATCAAACGGCGGATGGTGAAATACTTTGACAAGCATATCATGATCAAATTGTTCACGGAAGGAGATCTGGTGCTGAAGAAAGTTGATGTTGCGGGGAGATCCGCCCCCGTGGGTAAGCTCAACTCAAATTGGGACGGCCTTATATTGTCGAGAGCGTCCTGAGAACGGGAGGTTACCACCTCCAGGATGTGGAGGGTTGGTGATGAGTCCACTTTATATACCTATTTTTGGACTCATCTAGGCTAGTTTTCACGCATTTGCACTTCACTTTTAGTTCATTATCATATATATTTCATCTTGCCTATATTTCCATAAGAAGTGCACATTTTAGCCCATGGTTGTGTATTTTTTTATTTTTATAGTTTGTACTCCCTTTTGTGATTGTCTGGAATGTTTGTACAGATTAGTGATTGGTTTTTCCTTTCGGTACAGGGGTCGTGTGCGTGTTCCGGGATGGTTGTGAAACAGGAATACTGCGCACGATCATGGGATCTAATGCGCACGACCACTGGTCGTGCGCCCCTGATCGTGCGCACTACTCTACGTTTTCTAGAATCAGCCTGGGGTAAGTGCACGACCACTGGACATATTGCGCACGACCACCGGTCGTGCGCCACTGATCGTGTGCATTGATTCCTCATTTCTGGAGTCCTGGCTGGGTAATCGCACGATCATTGGACTTAGTGCGCACGACCACTGGTCGTGCGCCACTTCTCGTGCGCATTATCCCAGTTCTTCTTCCTGTTATTCCATGTCAGTGCGCACGACCACAGGACATAGTGTGCACGACCACTGGTCGTGCGCCTGTGATCGTGCGCATTATTCATTTCTGCTTTTGTATAAATAGTGCAGGTCTCGCCCTAATCAGAGATCCAGAGATCGCTCGTTTTCCTCCGCCGTTTTCCGCCTTCTCCGTCGTTCCCCTTCATCTTCCACCCTAGGGAGGTGCTTTGGGCAAGCTTTCACCGCCAAATCCGAGCCGGAGCTTCCTCTCGGCCTCCTCTATCATCTCTTGGATTCATTTCAAGTTTCAACGCCATAGCCATCAAGCAAAGGGAAGCTTTCAACTTTCGTCCGCTGTCGTGAGACGAAGAAGACGGGCCATTGGAAGGTGGTGACAGCCCTTCTCTATCCCGGACGCAGTTGAGGACCGAGCTTGGACGCGGATTGACAACCCAACGACTCCAACCGTGAATACTCAGCAAGACTTCGGATTCGGTCGATCTCTTGACTTGTTCTTCCTTTATTGTTGTTTATGTGTTGTTGTAAACCTTATTTATAGATGATGTATGCTTATTTATAAAATGATTTTATACAATCATGTCTATGTGATTTTGTATGTTTTCGTTATTTGCTTGAGGTGCGCCATATATCCATCCACCAACATCCACCCTTGCCGCACTAGCAGTTGCTAGTGGCGTGCGTTGCGAAGAGGTGCTTATGACCCTCATTCCGCCATTCTCACCACCTCATCCGCGAGCCTACTCTTCCATCCGCCTATCGATTCAGTGCATAGCAGCCCGACTAGTCTCCCATCCCGCCTAGCGAAGCATCGCATAGCGGCGTTGCATAGGAGTAGTTGATAGTGTTTTATTTTCTTTATCCGCAATCCAAAACCCCCCTTAGTTAGCTCCGACCTGAGGACTTCAATCTCAAGTCCTCCTCGAAATTAACTCCACCTTACTGTGTTCTTTGTGAGATCGATACTTGGGAAAACCCCCATTTTATATTACTTGTGCGACCGGTTCACTGCCGTGATCTTACGCATCAAGTTTTTGGCGCCGTTGCCGGGGAACACAGTCGTGTGAGTTTGTGGAGAGTGAGATAATAGATTGAAGCCCTTTTCCATTTGTGCATATCATTTTTTTATTTGCTTTTGTTATTAGAATTTTTATTTTGCTTATTTCTTTTTCCCTTTTCTGAATTTTGATTTAGATAGCAGATCCGTGCTATTTTCATTCTAGCTGTGTAGCACTTTTTCAGCAATTATTTTTGTTCGTGATGGATTATGATGCTGAGTGCCGTATCCTTGACACTTTGCGCCGATCCATCGATGCCATTGCTGTTATGAATGCCGAGCATTGCATTCGGTGTTTGTTATGTCAAGGTGAGGTCCACATCTTGAAGGATTGCCCTTGTTTGCGCAAGCCTTCTCCCTCTGAGGGCGTGTGCACAACAACCTCCCGTTCGTGGAAGACTGTTGTGGACAGGCCTACCAGGGTGTTGCCTGGCCCATACACTGACATAAAGCACTTTGCTCATTCTTTACCCGTTGAGATTACTGAAGAATCTATGGCCGCATACAGCTCTTTCATGGGTCCCTCGATCCCTTTTTACGAGCTTCCCTCGAGTGATGATGATCACTCTGGTGTTAGCCAACAAAAAGAGCAGCAGGAACTCATGGGCGCTCCTGTATGGGACGATGAGATTGTTCCGGTCGTCGACGGGGTGCCGTCAGCGAATGATTTTGCGATGGGGCCTGCTCATTCAGTGCTTGATTTTGAGAGCAGCCTTGCCCCTCTGCAATTTTTGCCGGATTGTGCTATTCCTTTTTTCTTGTGAGTCAGTTGATGAGGCCGTATTTGTGGATGATTCGGTGCCCGAGGTTGCGCCGAAGTGGGATGATGATTCCTCTATCTCCGACGGAGATAGTGGATCTTCGGAACACTTTTACGCACCCCGGTGGGATGAGGAATACCCTCTTTCCGATGCAGAGGTTTGCATCTCCTTATTGGATGAGGCCGTTCCTCCTACCACCGTGGACCTTGAGTTCTCGGATTCCCTTGGTACGACTCGTATGATACCGACGATGATCTCTGCTTGGATCCTGCTGAGAGTGATACCGGGATCACTCTCCCATTTTCTGATTCTTTTAGTTCTTCTTCTCTTTTATTACTTGATCCCCCTTCTTTATCTGAGCATGTGCAGGATGAGTCTCCACAGGTACGTTGGGATGACGATGAGCTTTATGCTCATGCCATTGCCATCGCCTCCTGCGGGCCTGTGATAGACGATACCTTGCTAGGCAAGGATTTATTTTGTGATAAGATGAGCGAGGACCAGTGCTCCTCCTCTTCTTATTTCCTATTTCCTCTACCTGTGTTGGGCATGTATTATTATTTAGGTAGAGGGGTAACTGCTCTATCACCGTATCGGTACCCGTTACCGAAACAGATATTGGAAGAGTTACCTGTGCACTTTTTATTTCATAGGCCTATTAGCTAGAACTGTTTAGAATTTAATAAGTCGTGCTGGGATGACAATAACCCAAGTACTTATCTTTCATTTTCTGCATTTTATTTTTCTTGTCTATTTTTAGTTTTATCATTTCTTTTTGTATATTTTGTTTTGTTTTTGCGGAGCTCACCCCTGCAGGTATTCTTGGAAAATTGCATTGGCAGGGTTCTGATTCTTCATATGGCGGGCCTGCTTCAGGTTTCCACGCGTCTTCTGGTATGCTCACTAGCTGAGCATTGGGTAACCTCTTCCCTTAGCTTTTTATGATTTTAATTTCTATATTATATGCTGCTTTGCTTAGTTTAAGTCTGGGGGAGAGCTAGTTTTGTTACCTTTTGCACGTGCACATCTCATGTGCATACTAGAAGCCTTTATTGTTTTATTTTGATTAGTTCATTGCATCACACACCACTGCACCCACATGAGCGCGTGCTTAGCTTTTTGCGTGCTGCGAGTTAAACTCATTTCTTCGTTAGATTTGGGAAACTTATGGTGCTGTCTTAGGATTGTGAGACGGAGTAAAATGTTGGCCTTGTTGTGTTTCTAGTCAACTGCACTCGTCTCGTGTAGAAATTTGAGTAGATTTTATTTTTCTGTATGCTTTTAGTTTTATATTTTTCTAATTGCATAAATACTTTTTATTCTACTCAAAAGTTGGTGAATCTGGTGTGAATCCGACGGTAGCTTAGGGATGTGTGTAGACGGTCGTTAGGTTCGTATTGCTCGAGTCGGGAGGATGGATAGTTTTTCTCGTTGGCTAAGAACTTGCCTCAAGCTATTCTTGAAGCATGGGTATAGGTTAGTCATGCATGAGCGTGATGTAGGCCATCATTTTGGCCCGGTTGAGCTTTGTACCATTCCTAATGTCCTATCCTCGCTAGCCCCGTTGTGCCTACCCATTCTTTTGATTCAGCTCCACCTTTATTTCACCAAAGCCTCAAAGCCAATCCTAGTTGCACTCCCAAGTTGCGCTTTAGAGTTTTACATTTTAATGTTGGGATGTGATGTGGTGATTTTATTTGTGAACATGTGGAAGTGCTCCCAAGTGTATATCTGCTGAATTGTGAAAATAAAATGAAGAAAAAGAAAAATATATATATATTTGTAAAGAAAAAAAAATATATGAATGAAAAGAAAAAGTTTTAATTGAAAATCATTTTGGAAATGTGATTATATTTGGAGTAGGCGGTGCACACACCCATTTGTTAAAAGTTAAGTTTGGGTGTGTGGTGTACCCGCATTTATTTTTGTTAGCTGATGGATTCTTTCTTTACTAGCTCATTTGGGATAGGTGCATAGCCTTCTTGTTTATCCTTGTTTACCTCACCGAAACCCAAGCCCCATCTCTTCACCTATAGTCCTACTGATTCGTGTGTGGACCAAACCAGTGGCGTGGAGAGAATGCGAAAGGGCAAGCATATGGTCACCGACATTGGTGGATTCCTTTGGAGGTTATCCGATGCCCCGATCTTTGGCAATGCTCTCCTAGTGATTAGTCTACTTTCTCCCTACGCATGACCAGATGATTCACCGTGATTCTATTTTTGAGTAATAATAAAATTTTGATACGCATTGTGAAAAGTATAAACTATTTTGTATACTTAGAAATTTCTTCTATTATATTTTTACGTGCGCGAGCATGCGACTTCGCATGGCACTTCGTATCGCAATTTCTTTGTTAAATAGTATTTTTCCCTATCTGCTTAGATTTTGTTTGCTCGGGACGCGCAAACAGTTAAGTCTGGGGGTGTGATGAGTCCACTTTATATACTTATTTTCGGACTCATCTGGGCTAGTTTTCACGCATTTGCACTTCACTTTTAGTTCATTATCATATATATTTCATCTTGCCTATATTTCCATAGGAAGTGCACATTTTAGCCCATGGTTGTGTATTTTGTTATTTTTATAGTTTGTACTCCCTTTTGTGATTGTCTGGAATGTCTGCACAGATTAGTGATTGGTTTTCCTTTCGGTACAGGGGTCGTGTGAGTGTTCCGGGATGGTTGTGAAACAGGAATACTGCGCACGATCATGGGATCTAATGCGCACGACCACTGGTCGTGCGCCCCTGATCGTGTACACTACTCTACGTTTTCTAGAATCAGCCTGGGGTAAGCGCACGACCACTGGACATATTGCGCACGACCACCGGTCGTGCGCCACTGATCGTGTGCATTGATTCCTCATTTCTGGATTCCTGTCTGGGTAATCGCACGATCATTGGACTTAGTGCGCACGACCACTGGTCGTGCGTCACTTCTCGTGCACATTATCCCAGTTCTTCTTCCTATTATTCCATGCCAGTGCGCACGACCACAGGACATAGTGCGCACGACCACTGGTCGTACGCCTGTGATCGTGCGCATTGTTCATTTCTGCTTTTGTATAAATAGTGCAGGTCTCGCCCTAATCAGAGATCCGGAGATCGCTCATTTTCCTCCGTCATTTTCCGCCTTCTCCGCCGTTCCCCTTCATCTTCCACCCTAGGGAGGTGCTCCGGGCAAGCTTTCACCGCCAAATCCGAGCCGGAGCTTCCTCTCGGCCTCCTCCATCATCTCTTGGATTCATTTCAAGTTTCAATGCCATAGCCATCAAGCAAAGGGAAGCTTTCAACTTTCGTCCGCTGTCGTGAGATGAAGAAGACGGGCCATTGGAATGTGGTGACAACCCTTCTCTATCCCGGACGCAGTTGAGGACCGAGCTTGGATGCGGATTGACAACCCGACGACTCCAACCGTGAATCCTCAGCAAGACTTCAGATTCAGTCGATCTCTTGACTTGTTCTTCCTTTATTGTTGTTTATGTGTTGTTTATGTGTTGTTGTAAACCTTATTTATAGATGATGTATGCTTATTTGTAAAACAATTTTATACAATCATGTCTATGTGATTTTGTATGTTTTCGTTATTTGCTTGAGGTGCGCCATATATCCCTCCACCAACATCCACCCTTGCCGCACTAGCAGTTTCTAGTGGCGTGCGTTGCGAAGAGGTGCTTACGACCCGCATTCCACCATTCTCACCACCTCATCCGCGAGCCTACTCTTCCATCCGCCTAGCGATTCGGTGCATAGCAGCCTGACTAGTCTCCCATCCCGCTTGGCGAAGCATCGCATAGCGGCGTTGCATAGGAGTAGTTGATAGTGTTTTATTTTCTTTATCCGCAATCCAAAACCCCCCTTAGTTAGCTCCGACCTGAGGACTTCAATCTCTAGTCCTCCTCGAAATTAACTCCACCTTACTGTGTTCCTTGTGAGATCGATACTTGGGAAAACCCCCATTTTATATTACTTGTGCGACCGGTTCACTGCCGTGATCTTACGCATCAGTTGGTCAATGAGCCACACATGGAGCGGTGATGATTTGAAGTGCTTCTACCCATGAGAAGGGACAGTAAAAATTGTATACTCAAAGTCAAGTTTATTGTGATATATTCCTCAAATTACTTTTGCTTTTACTTACTGTGAAATTCTAACGGCAGGAAGATGGGACCTTTGCACTACAGCGATCCTGGCTCGGCCCCGAGTAGACCCACTGTGCAGGCTCTCATTAGCTTGTAGGTCTAAAGGCTCGCCTGTGGGGGTAAGGGACCCCGAGCGCGGCTCGGCCCCAGGTAGACCCGCTGCGCATGCTCTCATTAGCTGGCAGGTTTGAAGGCTCGCCTATTGCGGAGAGGATTTGTTCTTGGTTCTTTGTTCTTGGTTCTTGGATACCTTTGCACTACCCTGAGCCTAGCTCGGCCCCAGGTAGACCCGCTGCGCATGCTCTCATTAGCTGGCAGGTCTGAAGGCTCACCTGTGGGGGTAAGGGACCCCGAGCATGGCTCGACTCCAAGTAGACCCGCTGCGCAGGCTCTCATTAACTGACAGGTTCGAAGGCTCGCCTGTGGGGGAGAGGATTGGTTCTTGGTTCTTGGAGCTTGGTTCTTGGTTCTTGGAGACCTTTGTACTACCCAGAGCCTGGCTCGGCACCAGGTAGACCCGCTGCGTAGGCTCTCATTAGCTGGTAGGTCCGAAGGCTTGCCTGTAGGTATAAGGGACCCCGAGCGCGGCTCGACCCCAGGTAGACCGGCTGCACAGGCTTTCTTTAGCAGACAGGTCTGAAGGCTTACCTGTGGGGGAAAGGATTGGTTCTTAGTTATTGGTTCTTGGTTCTTGGAGACCTTTTCACTACCCCGAGCCTTGCTCGGCCCCAGGTAGACCCGCTGCGCAGGCTCTCATTAGCTGGCAGGTCCGAAGGCTCGCCTGTGGGCGTAAGGGACACCGAGCGCGGCTCGGGCCCAAATAGACCCGCTGATTAGGCTCTCATTAGATAGCAGGTCTGAAGGCTAGCCTGTGGGGGAGAGGATTGGTTCTTGGTTATTGGTTCTTATTTCTTGGAGACCTTTGCACTACCACGAGCCTGGTTCGGCCCCAGGTAGACCCGCTGCGTAGGTTCTCATTAGCTGGCAGGTCTGAAGGTTTGCATGTGGGGGTAAGGGACCCCGAGCGCGGCTCGGCCCCAGGTAGACCCACTGCGCAGGCTCTCATTATCTGGTAGGTCCGAAGGCTCGCATGTGGTGGAGGGTTGGGTTCTTGGTTCTTGGTTCTTGGAGACTTTTGCACCACCCCGAGCCTGGCTCAGTCCCCGGTAGACCCGTTGCCCAGGCTATCATCAAGCTTGCAGGGCGGTAAGTTCACTCGATGGTAGAGTGGTTGAGGAGACCTCCTTAAGGTTCATCCCTACTTAATCTCATAAAAAACAAATTATGAGAGGTAATGGATGGAGCAGTGCGAGTGGAGGAACTCCCAGCTGGCGACCTCGGGGATGGTCTTGCCTACGGCGAGTGGGCACTCGTGCGGGACAGAAGGCTCGACCTATTAATATGGGAGCAGGTTAAATATCTAAAAGCAGCTCGCACTGGAAGTACCATGGGGCGAGACGAGAAGGTTATGACAGTTGGTCTCACACATAAATAAGATGAGGGAAGTGACGACTCGCGCTCTGAAAAAAGCCAACTCTACAACGAAGCGGCGAGACAAGACGCATCACCATCTCGTGGGCGCGAGCACATCAAAGGGTCGTCTCGTAGTAAACAAAATAAAGCAAAGTGAAAGAGTAAAAGTGAGGCGGCGAGACGGGTGGGTAGGACCGTCTCGCAAACAAAAGCAAGCCAATAAATCGTTTCGCAAAATGCAAAATAAAGTAACAGGACAAGAGTGTATGAATTTGATCAATATCTGTCATTGCAGTGTTATGAATACATTTTCGAAATGATCACAAAAAGAAACTCAAAAAGAAGTTAAGTTATACAGGCGCAAAAAAGAGAGAGGTGTCTTGGATCTCGCAGGCAACATGTCATTCTGCCTCGCTGGAAGAAGAATCTATGCTCTCCACGCCATAGTTCTGGGGTACCAGATCGCGAGCGGTCACCGTTTCAGAGTCTTCCTTTGTGACCCACAGCTCCTTCATCATCTTTAAAACCAGCTCCGCCGTTAAAATTCTGGAATCTCGGCACTGCACCTCAACTTCATCTAGAGAATAGTGAGGTGGAGGGGCCGAGAGGGGTTCGCGGCAAGATGACGACGGATCGTTGTCCTGGAGGCGGGTGATCCGAGCCTTTAAATCCTTATTCTCCTCCACCAGGACCGACATGCGCGAGTGCATCTGCTCCACAGTCTCGGCATCCTTTGAGATGCCCAGTCATTAGCAAAGAGTATTTGAAAAGAATAATCCAAGGATAAGTTTAAGACTTACCACGCCGCCCTGAGCTTTTAAGATAAGGGTCTCGGCGACGGATAGCCTTTTCGTGAGGTCGTCGGATTTCACTCGCTCCGCCACCAGACACGCCTCGGTGTCATTCCATTTCTTATTAGTGTAAATCAGGCGGCGTGAGGTGCGATGCAAGAGCTCAAGACACGTAGTTGGGCGTGGGAGTACTTCAGGATGAGGTCTCATGAGGACTCGTTCTCGGGGGAGACTGCCTCGGGCGCACCATAAAGGTCGTAGCCCACAGAGAAGGCGTGGCTGGTGGGAACCTCCTGCTCTTTCCAAAAGGGAAGGAGGGTGGAGATGGACACACAGTTGACGTTCCTCTCCCACACCAGAACGGGGGCGCCGGCAGCATCTTGGATCGCGGGGCCCAGATTGAAGTTTGGATGAGAAGAGGGGGCTGGGAGACTGGGAGAAGCAAGTTCGCGGTAGAGCCATCTCACGCGGGGGGGGGGGGGGGGGGGGCATGAGAGGGAGGCGAGCGGTGCGACTGAGAGTCCCCTATGGAGATGGGGCTGAAGGACCCCGACATTTCCTTCTCCTTCGAGGCCTTCTTTTTCACCATTAGAGATGACCACAGCTTTCTTTATATTTTTCTTGGGAGGGCTGGAGTGAGAGGGGGCGGTGTCTCCTGCAGGCCTCCTCGGAGGGGCAGGAGGCAAGGACCATCTTGCTGCCTCAACCGCCGCACTGGAGAGACTGAGGCCTTTGGTTGGTTGAATGTTGCTCTTGTAGGGGGGTGGACTGGTATGACCCGCTCTCCTAAAAAACAAGCAAGAGGGTGATGAGATGGAGAGACGAAAAATAATAAAACGCGATACAAGAGAGCGAGAGTACCTTCGCTGGGGAGCATGGGATGTAGCGAGTTGAGGCCCCGCAGCAAGAAGTGGACCTCGAAGTTTTTGCCGAAGAAGAAATCGTACAGCAGCTTGTCCGTGCCGCCCACCTGCGGAGACACATAAAAGACCTCGGGGGGAGAGAGAGACACAGACACGAGCAGGATGCCCCCGAAGTTGCCACAGATGAACACGAATCTGGTGAGCCAATGATGGTTTTTATTGGGCATCTCACACACCTTGAGCACTTGCCCAGTGAAGTACGAGACACCGTCAGCATTTGTGTGGTAGATGAATAACTTGCAAAAAACTGTCAAGCTGGCGAAAGTGATTAAACTCGATGCGCTCCCGGAGGGGCAATCTCAACCCCGCACATTTCGAGACGGGGAAGGTGAGCTCTCCCGGGTAGTAGGTGTTGATCGCCTAGCCAATCTTGGGGGGCCGTGATTCGAGCCCCTTGTTGGATCCCTAGTTTGATTTGGGATAGGTTCACTAATCTAGGATAATTGACCCACAATGTATAGTTAGGGTCATGTCTGTGTCCTAGAGTTTAGGCTAAGTCCTTAGAAACAACCACACAAGTACCAGCCAGCAAAAGACTGCAGAAGACTCAGACTTAGAAGAATATCAGTTCAGAAAAATGAGTTCGACGTTCGTCGAACTCAGCTCGATGAAAGTCGTGCTCCGCTCGATGAACTCAGAGTAAATTCTATGAGTTGAACACGACGATATTCAAGCTCAGGTCGACGAATTCTGGGTGATCAACTTCAACAGATTAAGTCCAGAATCATTTCTCTGAACTCAGGTCGATGAAGTTACATTATCAGCTCGACGAACTTAGAGCACATAAATGGGAAGTTCTTCACAGAAAGCAGTTAGCTAATCTCAGATCGACGAACTTGTTTCTCAGGTCGACGAACAAGAATTCCCAGGTCGACGAACACGATTTCTCTGGTCGACGAACTTTGTACTCAGGTCGACGAAATCTGTTCTCTGCTCGACGATTGTTGTGCAGTTCTAGACTTGGATTTTTCTCTCATTTTGTCCTTATTCTCTTGCAGTAATTCCTGAATAATCAATACTTATATTCTTTGAATATAGTCGTTAGTAGCAGCATTGATTATGGTCTTCATCAGGAATATTAATTATCATTTTTAATAGGATAGTTGGGGAAATCCATTAATGCAATATTCTCTCCAGCCGGAATTTTATTCTCCAGGCAGTCAGCATTCAATGCAGACAATTCAAATTCAAAGGAGAAATTAGACAGAGATATATAAAAAGATATTTTTCTTTTTCAGTCGAGACGATAGATAATAGGAATAGCAGAACACACAGAGAACAAGACAGGCACCAAAAAATATTCAAGAAAAGGCTCTGACTGTCTTCATCAAGTGTTCATCTTCCAGCAAGCTTTCAAGAGACAACCAACTTTTATCAGTCTACAACATTCTGGAAAATCTTTAGAAGGTCTACTCAGACTACAAAGCTCTCATTCTTCCTGAACAAATCTACATCTCAGGGGGAGCTTTGATACCTTCAAGAATCCACAAGTCTTCTCAGTTGCTTTGTGAAAAGAGAAGACAACATCTGGTTTTATTAGTTTTATCCCATTGTACACAGGGTTCTAAATCCCTTCAAAGGTTAATCACTTGGTTGCAAGTCTCCTGATCAAAAGGCTTGATTTAGTTTTTAGGCACCTGATCAAAAGCCTGAAGGGTTTCCTGATCTACCTGAAGCAGATCTTGTGGTGACAGACACCTGAGCAAAAACCTGATTGGTGGCAGAGCACTTGATCAAAAACCTGAGTGGATTCCTACCAGGGTGGTAGAAGAGTGGATGTACCCAAGTTTAAGCGAACCACTTTAAAATTCTTGTGTCGTATGTGATGCTCTCTCATTTTTATTGTGTGTTGATTACTGTGTAAATTAGTTTTCATTTCTGGACCCTCTGATTACACTTATAAGTATCACTATCTTCAACTCTGAAATAAAAATTTAAAGGATTTTAAAACACTTTATTTACCCCCCTATAGAGTTAAACAGTCTAACCCACTGGTGGTATCAGTGCATACCACCACCTTCAATTGGTATCAGAGCGAGGTTCTCTTTGGTTTGACAGATTCACATCTGAACCAAGATCTTTGTTAGACTGTTTCTCTCTTCTTTATTTTTTTATGTTATTACAGTAATGACACAAAATAAAGATTATGCTGGCAACAGAACTCCAGTCTGCAACTTAAACAAATTTGCAATCTGGAAGGCAAGAATCAAGATATACATGAATTCTATTGATGAGGATATTTTTAACTCTATTATGATAGGTCCTCCTCAACCATCAACATCCACTTCTATAGAAACTTCTAGCACTCATGCAGTTCCACCACCTGAGTGGACTGATGCTCAGAAGAAAGCCAAAGTTGCTGATGTTAAAGCCATGAACATATTGGCACAGACCATGTCAGATGATATCTTTCAAAAGGTGGCTGAGTGCACCTCTACAAAAGAAATCTGGGACTCTCTAAACCAGATGGTGGCAGGCTCAGCAGATGAAAGAAAGGATAGAAGATCCCTCCGAATATCTCAATATGAGAACTTCAAGAAGGAGGAATCTGAAACAATGGCTTAGATGTATAACAGGCTAAATGTTATCATCAATGAACTAAAAACCCTGGATAAAGATATATCCTTGACTGAGATCAATGACAAGATCCTGATGTGCTTCCCAAGCACTTGGGATTCCAGGATCTGGCCAATCAAAGAAGCCAGAAGTATGAATGAGCTATCCACTGAGTCTCTCTTGGGAAAGCTCAAATCCTATATGCAATTAATCAAGACCAAAGAGGCTTCTAAAATGAAGGCCTTAACTTATTCAAGGAAGTAACATAATATTGCATTCAAAGAAATAGAAGAATATGAAACCCTTCCATCCAATGAAGAGTTGATGAGCTTGCTGGCCAAAAGATTCTACAAACTGGCCATGAAAGATTTCAGAAGATGACCATTAAAGAGTGATGACAAACCTAAGTATGACAGAACTCCTACCAAGGAGATTGTCTGCTTTGGATGCAGAAAGCCTGGGCACATTCTTCCTGAATTCCCAGAAGCTCAGAAAAAAGACAAGAGAAAAGGGAAAAAGAACAAGAAGAACTCCAGCAACCATTCAAGCAAACACTCCTCCAGCAAAAATAAAAGAAAGGAAAAAGGTTTCATTGCCGAAACCTGGAGTGATACTGATGAAGAGACCTCATCTTCCAGCTCCAGTGAAGATGAAGAAGAATCCAAGGCAAGAAAAGTTTGCCTCATGGCAATCAATGCCTCATATAGCAGGCCTAATGCTGAAGAATAAGCAGATGACCATTCTCAAGAATCAAAAGCGGAATCTGAGACAGATGAGGATCAGGTAATCTCATCTTTTGATTTTAATTATGTTGATTTTAAAAATGAATTCAAAGCTCTATGTAATGACTTAATTAAATCTGAAATAGAAATTAAAATGCTAAGAGATCGGCAATCTGAATTTGATAATTTATTTGCTGAAAACACTAAGCTTAAGGATGATCTAGTGTTAGCTAATGAACAAATTATTTCTATAAAAACAGAGTTATGTGAGTCTAAGTAACCTGAGGAATCTCTCAATGGGAGAAGCCTTAAGCTGATGGTCATCACTAGTACAGTCAATGCCAGACTGAATGGCAAATTGGGTTTAGGTGCCTCATCAAGCTTACCCCCCATACTTAAGAAAAATATATTATCAACCCCTATAAAATTTGTTTCAGCTAAGGGTAAAGAGGTAATAAACAATAAGCAACCAACAGAAGAATTACCAAAATCTAAAAGCCAACAGAATAGAAACAAGAAAAATCTAAGTAAAAAACAAAGTTCAATAGATTTCGTCGAACTCAGATCGATAAAATATGGCTAGTTCGTCGAACTCCGATTGACAATCTATAAACGCAAATTTTAGGAACAATAATTCGTCTTACTGCGATCGACGAACTGTGTAAGGTTTGTCGAGCAGAGATTGACGAACTTGGGGCGCAGAAAATGAATATATTCATTCTTTGAGCAGAGATCGACGATCTCATCCCACTTCGTCGAACTTCGGTCGACGAACTTACAACCTTTTGTCGAATCCAGTCAGACATAACAAAAATCACAATTTTGACAGAAATTTTAATCAACCAAGAGAACCATTTGATCCTTATGCTAAATGGGAAATTCCACCTAGGAGATACCATCCCTTAGGATATAAATCTCAACCTGAATTTTCAGTTATATCAAGTTTTTCTTATCAGAAAAATAAAGGACCCAAGGTAATCTGTGTCAAGAACAACTAATTGTTTTCTTTGCAGGTAAAGAGCTGTCCAGCTTTAAATCAACAATGGTATCTAGACAGTGGATGCTCCAAGCATATGACTAGCAGCAAGGACAACCTGAATAACTATAAGTCCAAGCTGGGACCAAAGGTGATCTTTGGTGATTCAAATTGTGGTTAGTCTGAAGGCTTTGGAGAAGTTAAGATTGGAACAGTCACTTTCAAGAAGGTTACATATATAAGTGGACTAAAACATAACCTCATCTCCATAAGTCAACTATGTGATGAAGGTTGTCAGGTATATTTTAACTCCAGCTCTTGAATTATTTCCACTAAGGAAAACCAAACTGTTTTAATTAGAAATAGACAAGACAATATACATGTAGTTGATTTTCATTCTGCAACATCAGATATTTGTTTACTTAATCTTGTTAGCAATCAAAATGATTTATGATACAAAAGATTAGGACATGTTAATATGAAAAACATTGCTAGGTTATCTAAAGATAACCTTGTTAGAGGTTTGCCTTCTGGTCCCTACAAGAAGGAAGGCCTCTACAGGGCTTGTCAATTAGGAAAGCAAACTAAATCTAGTTTTAAATCTGTTAATAAAAGTGATTCACCTAGGATCTTGTACTTGCTACATATGGACCTTTTTGTACCTATTATTGTACATAACCTAGGAGGGAAATCTTATAGTCTAGTTATTGTAGATGTCTTCTCAAGATTTACTTGGATATTATTTCTGAGATCTAAGTCAGATACATTCAAGGTTCTTACGGATTTTCTCAAGACCATACAGATTGAGTTCTCTACTCAAGTTGCATTGATCAGAAGTGATCATGGTACTGAGTTTGAGTATATTCTTATGCATGAGTTCTGTGAGAAGGAAGGTATCAGACATTGCTTCTCAGCTCCTAGAACTCCTCAACAAATTGGGGTAGCTGAAAGGAAGAATAGAACCTTAATTGAAGCTACAAGCACATTACTTGCATATGCTTACATGCCCTATCCTTTTGGGCAGAGGCTGTGAGCACATCAAACTATGTACTGAACAGAAGTTTAATACATAAACTCAAGAATAAGACTCCCTATGAATTATTAAAGGGAAGAAACCTAAAATCACCTATTTTAAAATATTTTGTTATATATACTATATTCATAATAATGACAAGAAATACATTAGAAAGTTTGAAGCTAAGGCTGCAGAGGGAATTGTTTTAGGATATTCCCAAGTCACCAAAGCTTATAGGGTGTTTAATAAATCTACTTTAAAAAATGAGGAATCTGTACATGTGACTTTTGATGAAGCTAACATGTCTTATAAGGAGAAAGAAATTTCTACCAATAGCACTTTGCAGGTACCTCACTTGTGTGAGAGATTGAATGATCTAAGCCTCACCCAAGAGATTCCAATACATACATCTCCACAAGTTAAAGAAGAAAGTGAAGAAGAAAGCATAGAGGTGACTGAACCCTTTCCAACAGCTAATGAAATTACACAAGAGGAATTTGTTCCGCAAGCTGTTGCCCAACCAGTTCCTCTCACTGATTTTATCACACTTGGAGATCACCCTAGATCTCAAGTGATTGGAGACATTTTAGCTGGTGTGCAAACAAGACATCAACTCAACCCTAACTTGATGTTCACTTGTTTCCTCTCTCAACTTGAGCCCCAATCCATTATAGATGCAAAACAAGATCCCCACTGGATCATTGCAATGTAAGAGGAGCTCAATTAATTTGAGAGATGTAGAGTTTGGGAATTAGTTCCTAGACCCAAAGACTACACAATCATTGGAACCAAATGGGTATTCAGAAATAAATTGGATGCAAAAGGCAACATTATGAGGAATAAGGCAAGGCTAGTAGCTCAAGGCTATCGACAAGCAGAAGGCATTGATTATGATCAAACATTTGCCCTTGTTGCAAGACTTGAGGCTATAAGAATTTTCCTTGCATATGCTGCATTGAAGAAATTCAAAGTCTATCAAACGGATATTAAAAGTGCTTTTCTGAATGAAGATCTCAAAGAACAAGTATATGTGGAGCAACCACCAGGTTTTATCTCTCCAACCTATCACTCTCATGTCTTTAGATTGCATAAAGCTCTTTATGGTTTAAATCAAGATCCAAGAGCTTGGTATGAGACCTTAGCCAGCTTCTTATTAGAGCATAAATTTTCTAGAGGTATTGTAGATATGACTCTTTTCATTAAGCATCATAAAGATAAAATTTTATTAGTACAAATTTATGTAGATGATATTATCTTTGGCTCAACTGATCCCAAACTATGCAAAAGGTTCTCTAACCTTATTCATTCAAAGTTTGAGATGAGTAGAATGGGTGAACTTCCATATTTCCTTGGTCTCCAAGTAAAACAATCTTCTGATGGTATCTTCATCTCCCAATCTAAATATGTTAAGGAGCTTATCAAAATATTTGGGATTTGTGATGCCTCAGCAATGAAGACACCCATGGCTGCAAATGTTGTGATAGATTCTGATGAGTATGGAAAACCTGTTGATCAGAAGTTGTATAGGGCCATTGTTGGGTCCCTATTATATCTCACAGCAAGTAGGCCAGACATAATGTTTGCTACATGCATTTGTGCTAGGTTGCAAGTGAACCCTAAAGAATATCACTATATTTTGCTAAAAAGAATTTTGAGATATATAAAAGGTTGTCCAAATCTAGGACTTCTATATCCATCTGAGTCAGAATTTGACTTAGCAGGATTTTTAGATGCTGACTATGTTGGATGTAGAGTGGACAGAAAGAGCACCACAGGAACATGTCAGTTCCTTGGTGATAGACTAGTGTCCTGGTTCTGTAAAAAGCAAACCTTTGTGTCCACATGAACTGTAGAAGCAGAATATATTATTGCTGGCAGCTGTTGCTCACAAGTTTTGTGTATACAAAACCAACTACTGGATTATGGATACAACTTAAATAATTCAACTATATATTATGATAGTACCAGTGCTATATGCATAACACAAAATCCAATGCATCATAGTAGGACCAAGCATAAAGAAATAAGACATCATTTCATTAGAGATTGTGTAGACAAAAAGAAAATTAATCTTGTCTTCATTTCCACTGATTTACAAAAGGGCAGACATCTTCACCATGCCATTAGATGAGAAGAAAATCTATTTTTCTTAAATTAGTTAGGAATGATCAATGAGGATGAGTTAATTTAATTTCTATCTGTAGTCGATGATTTGTTGACAGTTCGTCAAACAAAGATCGACGATCTGTGAACTTCTCATGAAAAGTTCGTCGAACGGAGTTCAATGATCACTTCTAAGTAAAATAGTTTTTGTAGAATGGAGATCGACGATCACTACTTCAGTGAATTTATCGTCAAACTGAGATCGGCGATTTATTCATCTTCTTCAGACTGAGATCGATGAAGTCATTTTTTATTAAAATACTTCGTCGAACTCAGATCGAAGATCTTTTCCTTTTTTGTCGAACGGAGATTGGCGGTTCATATTCTGAAAACCTTATATCTAGGTTTTCTTCGACCTCCGTCCCGCGCTTTCAGTTCCTTTGCACTTGATCTTTGTTTCTCTCTTGCAGGTGCATTCATGGCCATTCCATCAAGCGCTCTCTCCACCATGAAATTCGATATGGGTTTCAATATAGATTTTGATTCTTTCCAACACTCTGACGCAATATTTGTGGAAATACTAAAGTTGTTTGAAGATCAAAATCTGAAGAAATTTATGACTCAAAGAATCAAGATTGCTATGACTGAGATCAAAGAATGGGTCTTTTCTTCCTCCACAACAAAAGATAACATGACAGGAACCATTTCTGGTAACCAAGTTTCCCTCTCACCTAATATACTAACCGAAGTCTTTGGTCTATTAAATTGTGATGATGATATAGAAATGGACTCTGAGGGGTATAATAATATGTTGATTAGAATGGGTCATTCTGTAGATAACCTTAATAAGCTACTAAAAAGAACTTGGCTGCTGAATATAAGTTCTTAGCTGATGTTGTCGGGAAGGTGCTGTTAGGCAAGCATACAGTACGTGATTATATCACCAGGCACTAGTTCTTGGTGATGGCAACCTTGGTTGATAAGAAGAAAATTAATTGGGGAAAATTATTGTTTGATCTAATCAAGAAGAAGAATAACAAGAAAGAAGTCTGTTTTGGCCGGGTTCTGGGGATATTTTTGCAGGAGAAGGCTTCTGAGCATCTTGTTTTAACACCAGTGTTCATCAATGCCTCCAAGAGGCTCACCTCTGCCCTATTTGGCAGACGGGAGAGGAGGATCACTAAGCCATCCCAGGCTTCCTCCTCCTCCAAGCCTTCTGAGGGCTCAAGGGCTGATACAACCACTCCCCACCCTGGTTCTGAAGAAGCTCCTCTTCCACCTTCTTCTTCCACCATATCCATTCCAACAATAACTCCTCCATCTCCCCAACCAACCTCACTTCCTCCTCTACAACAACCAACCATCTCAATCCCTTCACTAACTCATATGCCAACCCCTCCTCAATCTCCACAACATATCACACCTCCTCAATCTCCTCTTCCATCCCATCTCCAACACATCAACACTGAATCATTCTTGTCATCCCCTACATTCAATCTACTCACCTCACCACCATCTACACCCTCCTCACCTGTTCATAACATTCCCAGTCCAACACCATCCCCTGCCCCATCATCTCCTCAGGATGACATCCTCCCTGATGTCACTCCTTATACTTCTATCTCTGTATCCACCCAAACTCCACTTGAGTTTATGGATACAGTTTCCCATTCCCTGTCTACCATCCTAGAGCACATCACTCCAATGCTTAGGACTCTTATAGCAGAGGCCAGTACACATCTTGCTAATTCAATTTCCTCCCCTGCTACTCTCCTTGCTGTTTCCTCTCTCCCTCCTTCTTCCACTAGGGGCCTGTTTCCAGCTCCTGCTGAAATCAGACAGGGGGAGATGCTCAATGAAGAAGCTCTTCCTGTTCTAGCAGCAGCAGCAAATACAGTAGATTCAGATACAGATATTTATATGGTTCTAGATTTAGATACAGTTATAGAGGATACAAATATAATAACTATTGGTGATTGCTTTGTCAATCCCACAGTGGATTTATTCAGTTTATTGAATTCTTTTGTCTGCTTAAAGCCATCCTTGGCTATTGTACCTTATACAACACCCATTAGTCCATTAGTCCCTCAATTGCTAAGAAACTCAAGGAAAGTTTTTCAGCTACAGAGAATCATACAGTGGATTTATTCAGTCTATTGAATTCTTTTGATACAGTTTATTTGAGTTCACTTCCTTTTGTCTGCTTAAATCCATCTGTGGCTATTGTACCTCATACAACACCCATTAGTCCATCAGTTGATAAGCAACTCAAGGACAGTTTTGCTGCTATAGAGACTCATACAATATCTGCTCCCAATGATATTCTTTCCCCAGAGGCTGTCTCTGTTCTTATCTATAAGATGGATGACAGTCCTCTTCCAAATTTGGATGACATCATAATGGCAGATATAGAAGAAGAAAATTTGTTAATTACTTAAAATATAATAGTTGTGGAACAGCCTTAGGCTCCAGAACCTCAAGCAGTTGCTCCAGATCCAGCTCCAGCTCTAGTACCTCAAGCTCAGCCTCAGGTTGATAAGTCAATTGACAAAAATATTCTGAAAGCTCTAGATGATTTATATGATAATACTCAGGGATCCTCCTCTGACCAAGAAGATGATGAAGATAATGATGATTATGATGATAGCCCTTCTGCAAAGAAGAAAATTTCAAAGAAAAGGAAAGCCCCTCCAGTTGCTGCTCCCAAGCCTAATCCAAATCATGACATTCCTTACTACAATCTCCAGAAAATTACTCCCTATCCTGGAATGTCAGCCTGGATGTGGCTATCCAAGAATCAGCAGAAGGATAGAAAGAAAGGTAGAAGATATTCTTCTCCACCTCAAAAACACAGGAAAGGACCTCCTCCTCCTCCACCTGCTGCTGGTGCTTCAGGCAGCTCATCTTAGAGGTCTACCTTATATTATCAAACATACCAAAGACAACAAGGTAGATCCTCATCCTATCAAGGAAGCAGCCAGTAGAGGTATCCTTCCAGCAGGCATCAACATTAACAACAATAACAATATCCTCAGCAACAGCAACAACAAGTCCCTGAACCAGTTAAAGCTGACAGTTCTAAGAAGCCAGAGTCTCCTCTCATTCCATTTGAGGATCCTGAAACAACTACTACTGCTAGAATGGTAAGGTTCCAGGAATTTGTTGGATTATCAATGATAAACAAAGCCAAAGCTGAAGGAAAGGATCCATCTAAGTACTCTACTATGTCTAAATACAGGAAAGAAGAATTGACTAGGTATGCAAAAGCTAACAAATTCTTTAATGTAGATTCTTATATGAATCTACACCCAAAGGTTGTTGTTCCTAGAGCCACATCTCTCAACATCATTGGAGTTGTTGATATGACCAAGTCCAAGAAGGAAGCAACAAATCCTAATAGAGAGATCAAAGTTACTCAGCCTGCTCACAAAGAAAAGGAGGATAGGCAAAAGGAGACACTTAAGAAAAAGAAATGAGTTTATGTTGTTTGAATTTCTGTCTTTCTGAACTCTTATTTATTTACTGACACAAAACTACATTGTAAATATCTGCTGCATATTTTAATTTTTCCTGCCAGATATATTTCTCTGCTTTGTGAATATTTTTATTTTCATTTGTATTAGTGACCTCACCCAAATAGGGGGAGATTGTTGGATCCCTAGTTTGATTTGGTCTATGTTCACTAATCTAGGATAATTGACCCACCATGTATAGTGAGGGTCATGTCTGTGTCCTATAGTTTAGGCTAAGTCCTTAGAAACAACCACACATGGACCAGCCAACAGAAGACTGCAGAAGACTCAGACTTAGAAGAAAATCAGTTTAGAAAAATGAGTTCGATATTCGTCGAACTCAGCTCGACAAAAGTCGTGCTCAGCTCGACAAACTCAGAGTAAATTCTCTGAGTTGAGCTCGACGATATTCGAGCTCAGGTCGACGAATTCTGGGTGATCAACTTCAACACATGAAGTCCAGAATCCTTTCCCTGAACTCAGGTCGATGAAGTTACATTATCAGCTTGACGAACTTAGAGCACAGAAATGGGAAGTTCTTCACAGAAAGCGATTAGCAGATCTCAGGTTGACGAACTTGTTTCTCAGGTTGACGAACAAGAATTCCCAGGTCGACAAACTCGATTTCTCTGGTCGACGAACTTTGGACTCAGATTGACGAAATATGCTCTCTGCTCGACGATTGCTGTGTAGTTCCAAACTTGGATTTTACCCTCATGAAAGTGCAGCTAGATCTGATATACTCTAGAGGGGGGTGAATAAAGTATATGGTGCTTTAAAAGTTTTTACAACAATTGTTGTAATGAGAGTGAGCAGGGAAGCAAGTATAAATCTAATTACAGAACTAAACTAATCAAAAGCTAATCACAGAATAATCAAGGCCAGAAACAAAAATAAAGACAAGCAAAACCAGAAGACACAAGGAAATATAGTGGTTCCCCTAAACTTGGGTACATCCACTCTTCTACCACCCTAGGTAGGAATCCACTACAGGATGAGTTGATCAGGTGTCCTGGGCACCAATGAGTTTTTGATAAGGTGCTCAAAAACCAAATCAGATTTTTTTGATCAGGTGTCTTGCCACTAATGAGCTTTTGACAAGGTGCTCAAAAACCAAACACAAACTTTTGAAGGGAGTTTGAGAAACCCTTTACAGAGATGAGGGTGAGAGAGTGATAGAAGTCTTCTCTTTCTCAGATCAGCTGAGAAGACTATGTGGATTGATGGTGTCAAAGCTCCCCCTGAGTCCTTGAGATCTTCAGGAAGAGAAGCTTTGTTGTAGGGTGATAGGCCTTCAAAAGTTGATCTCCAGCAAAAGATGATTTCAGCAATAACTGAAATGTTGGATGTCTGGAGTCTTGAAATATGTTGGCCTTGAACACTTTAGACTGAGAGATCAGTGGATTTCAGAAAAACCTGATCTCCTTGGATGTGTGTTCTTGAGAATTCTTTGAGACAGAATATTTTTGTTGAAGATTTCTGATGATTGTCTGTGTGTGTCTGTGATCTGTGTATATTCTATGTGAGATTCAAAAATTCTTCTCTTTTATTCTCTGGTACAGAATAGAAAAACATTCTCTGTCAAGAATAGCCGTTGTCCTGCATTAATTGCATCCTTAATTGCAAAATCTCTTCTGGAGGAAAGTCCACAGAAATATTCCTTGAAAATCCCTTGAAACTTGGTCCAGAGATAAATGAAAACGGCTAGGAAATCTTCAAAATTAATTGCAGAATAACTCCTTAACTGATTTGAATTTGAATCTGGAAGAATCCTTGAAGTCATCTGAAAACGTCGAACTGAGCTCTGCTATCGTTGAACTGAGCTCAGCGATATGGATATATACAGCAGCAAAATATCATCGATCTGAGCTCAAAGATCGTCGAACTGAGCTCAGAGATAGAGATCCAAAGATGAGTCAAGATCGTCGAACTGAGCTCACCGATCGTCGAATGGAGTTCGACGATATGAAGAAGTTGAGCTCAGCGATCGTCGAATGGAGTTCGACAATCTGTCGAAGTTGAGCTAGACGATCGTCGATCGGAGTTCGACGAATCGTCGTGCTGAGCTCGACGAAATGACTTAGTCTCAAACTGAAAAAGGCTTGGTCTTGAGGGCAGCTTCCAAACTTAGACTTCTAACCCTTACACTCAATTCTAATTGACCTTTAGGACTATACAGGAGGTCAAAATAAAGGTTTCCTAGAGACATAGTGATCCTGACCCAAATTAGTAATAGGGTGTTCCAACAATCTCCCCCTATTTGGGTTAGGATTACTATTTACAAAGTTTGGAAAAATTAAATAACATACAAGCAGCAATGCAGAAAAACAAAAAGAAAAGCTGGACATGCAGAACCACAGAGATATATATATATATATCATCGCAGATAATAATCAGAAATCACAGAGATTGTCACCTTACATTGTCATTTCTTTTCCTTACCCTTAACAAGTTTGATTTCTCTATTGGGATTGAGGGCTTCCTTCTTTGATCTAGTATCATCTGCTACACCTAAAGTGGTTTGCTGTTTAGGCCTGGGAACTACAGCTTCAGGATGCAGTTCCATGTACCTGTCAGAATCAAAAAAATTTACTTGATTCATATCTTTCTAGCTCTTTCTGTCTCTGTTCAGACATTGTAGAGATATTAGAGGAATCTCTTCCTTGCTCTTTAGCTTTCTTGATTTGATCTAGTGCAGCAAGTTCCTTCATTCTTGCAGTCCAAGCAGCTGGATTGTTCTCAGGGTCCTCAAAAGGTACTGGTGGCTCATATCTGTTTGAAGGATTGTCCTGAGGAGGCTTGGATGACACAGTTTCCCTTAATTTATAGGGAAAAGGACCAGAGGTGGTATCAGTTGAAATTTATCCTTCCCTGGAGTATGGATGTTGACTTGAGTATCCTTTGGAGTAGACCTGGAGATCTCTTTGATTGCCTCTGTATCCTCCTCTCCTGGATTGAGAACCCCTGTATTGGCTTCCCCTATTATAGGATCTAGCATGAGGCTGATAGGGAGCTTGACTTCTAGCAGGGGGTTGAGCAGCATAGCTTTCACCTACACCTGCATCAGGAGGAGGTGGTGGAGGAGGATGAGAGTGTTGGAATTGTGAAGAACCCTTTTCATATTTCCTCTTCTTTTTCATTGCTTTCAGTTGATTCTTAGAGTACTGCATCCAGTGCTCAGTGATAGGGCAATCATGAAGAATATAGTATGGTATATCATTGTTATCTTTGAACTTGGCAGGAGGAACTCTCTTCATGGCTTTGCTCCTTGCCTTTCTTTTCCTGGCAATGGTAGCAGAAGAATCATCAGAGTCTGTTCTGTACTCATCACTTTCAGAACTCTGATCATCATACAGGGCATCAATTTTCTTCATCAAATCCTTCTTGAGCTGTATAGAAACAGATGAGGCAGCAGAGGGTGTAGCAGCAGATGTTGAAGCAGTAGCAATAGTGACAGCAGCAGATACAGAAGGTGTTGCAATTGAAGTAGAAGCAGTAACAACAGCAGCAGCAACAGGTTCTGGAGAAGTAACAGCAGCAGCAACAGTTTCACTAACAGCAACATCAACAATAGAGATATCATCAGAAAATGCATAAGGCTCAAACTCAGGTGCCTCTGTCATAAGGATATCCTTAGTGATTGACTCAACTGCAGTATCAGAAATATCAGCAGCAGTATCAAAGCTTTCAGCAGCAGCAGGGGCAGCAACATCAGAAACAACAGTAATGCTTTCATCAGAAGAAGCAGAAGCATATACTGAGTGGACAAAAGAGGTGATGATGCTGGGGTCACAACAAGAGAATGGCACAAGGGCCTTGTACAGATCCTCTGGGGGCTGGACAGCAACTGTCTCTGGCAGACAGCTAAAATATGCAGAATAAAATTCTGAGAGCAAAGACCTGAGGTCTAATGCAAAGACTGTAGCAGGAGGAACTTGATCTTGAGACACAGCAGCAGCAGCAACAAGAACTGAGGAAACAGCAGTAGGCAGGCTCACTGAGACATCAATAGCAGCAGCAGCAGACAGGCTCACAGAAACAGCAGCAATATCAGCAGCAGGCAGACTCACTTCATAGGGCATCTCTCACTGCCTAGATTCAGACAAGGCTGGATCAAGGCACACTGCAGAAGGGGCTGTCTGAGGGAAAAGAGATGAGAGCCTGGCAGAGAGGGCTGCCACTGATAGGAGTAAAGGAGCCAAGGAGGTCTCCAAAAGAAGAGATAGCCTGGGGGCTAGCAATTCATACAACCTGTCAGCAAGGGCTGGAATGTCTACTTGCTCAATGGTGACTGGAGCAGAGGTAGAATATGGAGGAGCAGCTCTTGGTGATGGTAGTGGAGAACTGGTGAATGGGGGAAGAGATGGCTGAGGTGTGGGTAAGGTGTATATGGAGGACAGTGGGATGGAGATAGATGGGGTGAAGGTGGGTTGGTCAATGATCTCTTGCAGAAGATCTTGATAGGATGTTGAGGATGAGGGTAGCTCAGGAGGAGAGGATGGTGAATCATCCATAAAGGAATCATCAATGAGGGTGAAGGAAGGAATGGAGGGTGATGAAGTGGCATCTGGTTGAGGGTAGGAGAATAAGGGATGAAATTGGTCTTCTGTGGTTGGAAGAGTAGGGACTGGAGATGGTGTAGATGTTGGAGAGGGGCTGGAGATGATGATGGTGGATGGAGTTTGAATGGTAGATGGTTTGGGAAGAGATGGAATTGGAGGAGGAGGAGGAGAAACATCAGCAGTCAGGTCATCTGCAGGGGCAGAGACCTGTGGGGAAGTGACTCTGAGAGTGCTGGTGCATGAAGGAGTGCTGGAGGAGGGCCTGCTGGGCTTGATGATTTGTCTGTCCCATTTACCAAACAGGGCACAAGACAGTCTCTTGGATGCATTGATGTGGATTCCAGAGGAGACCAGCAAAGCAGGGCACCTATGCTGCAGAAACACCCATATAATCCTTCCAAAGTTTACAAAACTTTTGTTTATCTTCTTCTTGATAAGGTCAAAGAATACTTCTCCCCAATTCAAATTCTTCCTGTCTACAAGGGCTCCCATTAGGCAGAGCTGATACCTTGAGATTATATCATGAGCAAAGTGCTTAGCCAGTAGCACTTTCCCAACTACATCTGCCAGGAATCTGTATTCCACAGAAAGGTTCTTTTTCAATAGCTTGCTAGGGTTAGCCTCAGAATGACCCATTCTGGCAAGCAGGTCAGTATACTCTTCTCCAGACAAGTCAGAAGTATCTCCACCATTTCTTAACTCAAAAACCTCTGGTAAAATTTCTGGGGTCAAGGGTACCTGAGTGCCAGAAATAGACCCAATAATGGTGTTATTGTCTTGATTGTGGGCAGTGTAGACCCATTCCTTGATCTCATCAGATGCAAGCTTAATCCTTGTGGTCATGATTGCTGTCAGGTTCTGCTCTTTGAATAACCCTATGATATCCTGAAAAACCTGGTCGGTTGTGCTGAAGGATTCTATGTCGATGTCGAAGCCAGCATCAAACTTCATGGCGGCGAGAACAACAACAGACACAACCATGGGTACCTGCAAAAATTCAACAAACAAAACGACCAAGTGTAGAAATGTTTGGAGGGAAAGAAAGTTCTTGCAGAGAAATCAAAAGCGCAAAGGAGAACGATGGCGAAAAATGAATTTTATATTAGGGTTCGACGTATAATTGGAAAGATCGTTGAACTCAGTTCGACGTCGAGGCTTCTAAAGGAATCTGAAGAGTCTTCAACATCGTCAATCTCAGTTCGACGATATTAGAGAGCGTCGAGCTCTGTTCGACGATCGTTCAGAGAACAAAATCGTCGAGTGCCGTTCGACGATCGTTGACCGGAAGAGATAGTTCATACTATCTGAGAAATGCTGAACTCAGGTCGACGATTTCAGAAATCGTCGATCTCCGTTCGACGATCTGGGGGAAAATCGTCGAGCGCAGTTCAGAGATCAGAAAAACTCTACACACTAAGAAAAATCAAGATGTTTGCCTAGTCTTGGTCAATTTTTTTTTAATTTAATTTTTTTTAAGTTTTTAAGATCTTGGATATTATTTAATACTTCCTCCATCTAACATTCCTAACTGATTTAGGAAGAAGGTGTGTTTCTTTTCATCCAAGGGCTTGGTGAAAATATCTCCCCTTTGTAAATCAGTTGGGATATACTATAGTTCAATTTTATTCTTTTCAACATTATCTCTTAAGAAATGATGCCTAATCTCTATGTGTTTTGTCCTACTATGGAGGACTGGATTTTGAGCTATAGAAATAGCACTGGTGTTATCACAAAAGATTTTAGACTTCTCTAAGTTGTAGCCATAGTCTAGGAGTTAGTTTTGAATCCACAAGATTTGTGAACAACAACTGCCTGCAGCCATATATTCAGCTTCAGCAGTTGAAGTTGACACAGAAGTTTATTTCTTACAAAACCAGGAGACAAGTCTGTCACCAAGGAAATGACAAGTTCCACTGGTGCTTTTCCGGTCAATTCTGCATCCAGCATAATCAGCATTAGAAAATCCAGTTAAATCAAATGCTGAGTCTTTTGTATACCAGAGACCTAGATTTGTACAACTTTTAACATACCTGAGAATCCTCTTTACTAATGTTAGGTGTGACTCTCTAGAGCTTACTTGGAACATAGCACATATACATGTAGCAAACATTATATCTGGTCTACTAGCTGTAAGGTACAGTAAAGAGCCAATCATTGCTCTATATGTTATCTGATCAACAGGTTTCCCATGTTCATCAGCATCCAATACAGCATTAGTAGGCATGGGTGTTTTCATACAAGATGCTTCAGACATGCCAAATTTCTTAACCAATTCATTTGCATATTTGGTTTGAGAAATAAAGATGACTTCAGCATGTTGCTTGACTTGCAATCCTAGGAAGAAGGATAGCTTACCCATGTTACTCATTTAAAATTTAGAATGCATTAGGTTGGAAAACCTTCTGCACAATTTGGAGTCAGTAGAACCAAAAATAATATCGTCTACATAAATCTATACTAGTAGGGTATGGGACTTATGAGTTCTAATGAAAAGAGTTTGGTCTACTCTACCCCTTATAAATCCATTTTCCAAAAGAAAGCATGCTAGGGTCTCATACCATGCTCTAGGAGCTTGCTTGAGACCATATAATGCTTTGTTTAATCTAAAAACATAATCAGGATAAGTTGGAGAGATAAAACCTGGAGGTTGTCTGACATATACTTCCTCTTTGATGTCTCCATTTAGAAATGCACTTTTGACATCCATCTGATATACCTTGAAGCCTTTATGTGTTGCATAAGCTAAAAATATTCTGATTGCTTCCAATCTTGCAACAGGTGCAAAAGTCTAGTCGTAGTCTATCCCTTCTTCTTGAGAATATCCCTGAGCAACTAGCCTTGCCTTGTTCCTTACAATTACTCCTTGATCATCCAGTTTGTTTCTGAACACCCACTTTATTCCAACAATGGAGTGATCCTTAGGCTTTGGCACTAGTTCCCACACTTTGTTTCTTTCAAATTGATGCAACTCCTCTTGCATTACAATGATCCAGTGTGGATCTTGCTCTGCATCTTGAATGGACTGAGGTTCAATTTGAGATAGGAAGCAGGTGTGCAACAGGTTTTGGTTGACCTGATTTCTGGTTTGCACACCAGCTGAGATGTCTCCAATTATTTGGGAAATTGGATGGTCTCTTGATGTTACTAAATCAACAGGGGGTGTTGATTGTTCACCAACCTGTGTTGTTGTTTCCTCTTGTAGTACAACAACTGGCTCTTCAAGTTGTTCTTCAATATGTTGAGCACTTTTTTCATCTTCACTGCTTTCATCCCTTTGAGTAACCTGTAACTTGTTCAAGTCTTCAACTAGAGAATGTTCCTGCAAAGGTTCTATGGTAGAAGGGATCTTCTCCTTGAAAGACATGTTAGATTCATCAAATGATATATGAACAGATTCCTCAATTTTTAAAGATGATTTTTTATAGACCCTATAAGCCTTGCTGATCATGGAGTATCCCAGAAACACTCCTTCATCAGCTTTAGCTTGAAATTTTGCTAAATATTTCTTGTCATTATTATGTATGTAGCAAATACAACCAAAAACTCTAAAATAATCAACTTTAGGTTTCTTCCCTTTGAGTAATTCATAGGGAGTCTTTCCCTTTAGTTTATGTATCAAACTTCTATTCAGCATATAGTTGGAGGTGTTCACTGCCTCTGCCCAAAAGGATAGAGGTAGATGAGCATCTGACAACAATGTAGTGGCAGATTCAATAAGGGTTCTATTTTTCCTTTCAGCTACCCCATTTTGTTGAGGAGTTCTAGGAGCTGAGAAAGTGTGTCTGATCCCTTCACTCTGACAGAACTCTTGCATAAGAAGAGAATCAAACTCTGTCCCATGATCACTTCTGATCAGGGCAATGTGAGTATTGAACTCAATCTGTATACATTTGAGAAACTCTGTCAGACACTTAAAGTTATCAGACTTCTTCCTTAGAAAGAACACCCAAGTGAATCTAGAGAAGTCATCTACAACTACTAAAGTGTAATATTTCCCTCCTAGGCTTTGTACTGTGATGGGTCCAAAAAGATCCATGTGTAACAGATACAATATCCTAGGTGAATCACTCTTATTAAGTGACTTAAAGCTGTTTTTAGTTTGCTTGCCTAATTGACAAGCCCTGCAGAGTCCTTCCTTCTTGTAGGGGCCAGAAGGTAGTCCTCTAACAAGGTTGTCCTTGGATAGCCTAGCAATAGTTCTAAGGTTTAGGTGTCCTAGTCTCTTATGCCATAAAATGTTTGGTCTACAGACAGAGTTAAACAGGCAAATATCTACATCAGTTGAAAGAAAATCTACTAGATAGATGTTACCTTTCCTTTTACCTGTCAACACAGCTGTGTTGTCCTCTGACTTGATTTTGCATAAGGCTTTGCTGAAGGTCACCTGATAGCCTTCATCACACAGCTGACTGATGTTTATTAAGTTGTGCTTCAGTCCTTCCACATAAGCTACCTTCTTGAAAGTTACTGATCCAATCTGGACTGCACCATATCCTTTAGTCTGTCCAAAGTTTGAATCACCAAAGACAACTTTGGGTCCAAGCTTGGCTCTAAATGAAGTGAGATTGTCCTTGTTCCCTGTCATATGCTTAGAGCATCCACTATCCAAGTACCATTGCTGGTTAGATGTTGGATAGGTCTTCACCTGCACATAAGACAATTCATTTGTTTTTGACCCAATTTACCTTGGGCCTTAGTTGATAACCTTTAAATTCTGAAATAAAAGACATCCCAGGTTGACTCTTATAACCTTTAGGATGATATCTCCTTGGAGGTATAATCCATTCAGTATAAGGGTTAAAGATTTTGGATGAAGGACCCTTAGGATTGAATTTTGACTTGCCCTTGAAAAAATTTTCAGAGCTCTGACCTCTGTTCGACGATCTTGGAGCTGCGTTCGACGATCTTGGGTCAGATCGTCGAGCTCCGTTCGACGGTCGACTATGGCTGAGTTCAGTTATTTGAGATCGTCGACCTGAGTTCGACGATTTTGGCTGAGATCGTCGATCTGCGTTCGGCAATCGTCGATCTTCATTCGGCGATCGTCGATCTCCGTTCGACGATTTCTGCTGGGACTTGGTTTTCTTGGGCAGATCAGAATTTTTCCTAGCAACCTCTACAACTCCCTTTCCTTTGTCAGAAATGAATTTGATTGGAGTTGTTAGAACTATGGGTTGGCTGGATGAAGCACCCAAGCGCAGTGTACTGTTAAATCTGGAGTTCACTGTGCTTGTGATGTCCATCAGCTTGATACTTCTCCCATTAAGGGATTCTTCAAGCTTCTTGGCCCCAGACAGCTCACTTTTCAGTGAAGCTATCTGCTCCCTACAGCACTCCAACTCCTGAGAGAGTTTGAGGTTTTCTGATTTTAAAGTATTATGTTCAGATAAATGATTTCTGAGAGAAATAATTTCTTTCTCAGATTTTAGCAGGTCTAAACACAATGCTTTAAATTCAGATTTAAAGTCCTCTGAGTTAATATCAAAAGAACTGATTACCTGATCTTCTTTAGGTTGAGTCTCTGAGTCTGACTCTGACTCCTCTTCTTTTGAATTATGTTGTGAGGTATTGATTGCCATCATGCAGAACTCTTTCTCTTCTGCATCATCCTCATCATCACTGGAGCTGGATGAGACTTCTGACTCCTCTTCAGTCTCACTCCAGGATTCAGCAACAAACCCCTTTCTTGTATGTTTGTTTTTGCTTGATGAGGGTTTGTCATTGCCATTCCTCTTGGAGTCTTTCTCCTTTCTTCTTTTTTTCTTGTCCCTTCTGTCCTTGTTTTTGTTTTCTGGACAGTCAGGAACTATGTGCCCTGTTTTCCTGCAACCAAAGCAAACAATTTCTTTATTATTATTAATGGACTTGTCATACCTTGGCTTATCATGCTCCTTGTATGATCTCCTTCTGAAGTCCTTTCTGGCCATCTTGTAAAATCTTTTGGCCAACAGACTAAGCAGCTCATCATTGCCTGTGACTTTGTCTTCAGGCAGATCTTTAGTTCCCTTGAAGGCTATGGTCTTCTCTTTTCTTGTGGCTGGTGAGGCAACCTTCTGTTCTTCTTCTCTATTCTTAATGAGTAGCTCATAAGATTTGAGCTTACCCAATAGAGCTTCAGTGGTGATCTCATTCAAACTTCTGGCTTCCTTGATTGGCCAGATTCTTGAATCCCAAGTGCTAGGGAAGCAAATTAGAATTTTGTCATTGAGTTCAGTTAGTGAGATCTCTTTATCCAATGTCCTGAGTTCACTGACAATTAGACTAAGCCTGTTGTACATATCTCCCACTGACTCAGTTTCTCCTTTCTTGAAATTCTCATATTGAGATATGAGGTGGGATCTCCTATCCTTTCTCTCATCAGCTGAGCCTGAGACTATTTCAGAGAGTTTGTCCCAAATTTCCTTTGCTGAATTGCATTCAGCCACCTTTTGAAATATATCATCAGACATTGTCTGGGCTAAGATGTCCATAGCCTTGGCATCAGCTACCTTCCATCTCTTGATGTTAGCATCTGTTCCTGATGGAGGTGGAACAGCATTTGTACTTGAGTGCTCTGGAGGTCTTGGACATACTGTCAAAACAGAGTTAAAAATATCTTCGTCAATAGAATTCATGTACAGTCTGATCCTTGCTTTCCAAAGTGCAAATTTAGATAGATTGCACACTGGAGGTCTTGTGCTAACATAATCTTTGTTTTGGGCCATGATTTGTGAAAACAAAATCTAATAATAAACTACAAAAGAAAACAGATCTAACTTGGGATCTTTGGGTTCAGGTGTTAGCCTGTGCAACCACCAAGGTGTGCTATGTTTAACCAACCTCGCTCTGATACCAATTGAAAGTGCAGCTAGATCTGATATACTCTAGAGGGGGGTGAATAGAGTATATGGTGCTTTAAAAGTTTTTACAACAATTATTGTAATGAGAGTGAGTAGGGAAGCAAGTATAAATCTAATTACAGAACTAAACTAATCAAAAGTTAATCACAGAATAATCAAGGCCAGAAACAAAAATAAAGACAAGCAAAACCAGAAGACACAAGGAAATATAGTGGTTCCACTAAACTTGGGTACATCCACTCTTCTACCACCCTAGGTAGGAATCCACTGTAGGATGAGTTGATCAGGTGTCCTGGGCACCAATGAGCTTTTGATAAGGTGCTCAAAAACCAAATCAGATTTTTTGATCAGGTGTCTTGCCACCAATGAGCTTTTGACAAGATGCTCAAAAACCAAACACAAACTTTTGAAGGGAGTTTGAGAAACCCTTTACAGAGATGAGGGTGAGAGAGTGATGAAAGTCTTCTCTTTCTCAGATCAGCTGAGAAGACTATTTGGATTGATGGTGTCAAAGCTCCCCCTGAGTCCTTGAGATCTTCAAGAAGAGAAGCTTTGCTGTAGGGTGATAGGCCTTCAAAAGTTGATCTCCAGCAAAAGATGATTTCAGCAATAACTGAAATGTTGGATGTCTGGAGTCTTGAAATATGTTGGACTTGAACACTTGAGACTGAGAGATCAGAGGATTTCAAAAAAACCTGATCTCCTTGGATGTGTGTTCTTGAGAATTCTTTGAGACAGAATATTTTTGTTGAAGATTTCTGATGACTGTCTGTGTGTGTATGTGATCTGTGTATATTCTATGTGAGATTCAAAAATTCTTCTCTTTTATTCTCTAGTACAGAATAAAAAAACATTTGTTGGGTATTGTATCCACAATCACCTGGATTTGAGGAACCACCTGTCAAGCTAAGATGAATTCACAATGTATTTGATGAAACTTCTTAATTTGTGCTTGCAGTTCTTCCACGCTAAGTGCACACCAATGTCAGGGTGCAGTAGGTCAATATACACGGGTCTGCACGACGTAATCCCTCGTTGAGCAGATCAGTGTGTTGGCCTACGTGCACTCTCTCTATTGGAGTGCACTTACTTTCAAGTACAGGGTCGTGCTTATGCAAGAGAAGACAAGGAGTAAGGATGGGTCAAGGAGCATCTCTCGGGTGGAAAGACAAAAATTCATCTAAGTATAATTCGACGAGAATCACCAAGTGATTCTCGCCGATTCGGCGAGAATCACTAGTGATTCTTGCCGAATCGTCGAGAATCATTAGTGATTCTCGCCGACTCTTTCAGGCTACCTCAAAACGGTGCCAAGTAAGATTCGGCGAGAATCACTAGTGATTCTCGCCGAACCAGTCGTTAAGCAGATCTTGAATATAAGTTGTATTCGTTGAGAATCAACAAGGGAATCGTCGAGAATCACTAGTGATTCTCGACGAATCGTCGAGAATCGTTAACTGATTCTCGCCGATTCGTCGAGAATCACCAATGATTCTCGACGAATTTTACTTGGCGTTTTCTCTGGATGCTGCTGGACCGGATTCTGCCGCTGGACTAGTTTGAACCGGATTTCGGGTTTCTACTTGTGGGACCCACAACTGTCATATTGTATGGGTCTTCAATGTATAAATACATGGGTATTTTTGAACAGTGGTGAGAGCGAAGAAAATAAGAAATACGCGAGCACGGACAAATCCTAGATCGCCGCTTCCGCTCCGCCGCCGCCGCCACCGCTCGCGACAAGTGGTCGCCGCTGTTGATCGCGTTTCTTCCCGATCTCCGGCGACAGAAGCCTAGCTAAGCTTAGCGTCTCACGTGTCTATCCGGAGATCCTTTGTCTCTCGATTTGTAGATCGGAAAAATCTTCCCCATCCGAATCGATCGAGACGATTGATCCTAGAGTGACCGTTGGTAGACCTAGCTTGCTTCGCTACGAAGTTTGGATCAACAAGGAAGTGCAGCCTCACATCGTTGTTGCCGCCGATTCCGTGAACCTAGCCGCCGCTCATCTTGCCGCCGCCGGTTCCGGGGAGATCCTCTCCAAGAGAGACCAAGGTTGTAGACTCCTCGTTGACTTCACGAACACGTCGTCGAACAAAGAGGAACAACGTAGTCTCCAAACGAAGTTTGTATCTCGTGTACATTCTATTTTACTTTTGTTGTAAAGGAACGATTGTTCCGTATTGTAAGGGTTGGGTGCAACCCGGTTTGTGGGAGTGTTGACTCCTATGTGTGGAAGGGTTCCTTCCGATAGTGCAGGGATTGGATTTCAATCCTGTTGGAGAAGAGACCGAGTCGTCCCTTGTTGGGAGATAGGTCGAAGGGGGAAAGTGGATGTACCCAAGTCGGGGAACCACTATAAATTGCCTGTGTATTCTGTGTGCTGTGCTTTTTATTTTTATTGTGCAGGTACATTCGTAAATTCCGCAAAAGCGTAGCACGTCACCTATTCCCCCCCCCCCATAGGTGAACTTTGTTGACACTAGGTGGACTTTCAAGTGGTATCAGAGCGAGGTTCCTCATCAAAAGGTTTACACCTTGAGTAGTATCCTGCCACCAGTGTCAGAAGCATGGAGCTGGATTATGAGATATCGCCACTCAGACTCCCCGCATGTACAAAGGAGTTTTATCCCGTCTGGAGGATGAGAGTGTCGTATCACTTGGATGCCATCGATCCTCGTGCATCTTTCATCCTGGAAGAGGGTCCTTTTATTCCTATGAAGACCTCCGACTCTGGAATTCAAGTGCCCAAGTGCATTGCTGAGATGTCGGAAATGGATCTTTCATTCTTTAATTTGGATAAGAGGATTCGTCAAATTATCATGGATATCTGGTCTGGAGCTTCTCGCTCTAGATTGGAAAAATGTAGGATGGCTAAATATCTGTGGATGATGATCTCAGAGATGATGGGGGGTCAGAGAAAGCTGGAATCTGCTGTTAATCAGAGGATGAAGCGTATGTGGGGGTCCTCACTTCTGAAGATGAAGGCAAGGATCTCTCGGACTGCATCAGAGCTCCAGTGTCCATGTCAGAGACTGAAGAGGCCAGCGAGGAAAGCAGCTCTGATGAGGATGACATAATAATCACTGGCTCTAATGACAATATCGCTGAGGAGCAGGTAACTTCTTCGTCCTGCCCCGTGTCTCTTGAAATTTCTGAATACAGAAACTGCCCTCCTTCAGAAAATGCTGATTCCCTGAAGAGAGCCCTTCAGACAAGCAACCTACTTGCTGAGGAGCAAGCTCAAGTGATTGCTCGACTGAAGATCTTGTTGGTTCTCCAACTGGCGTCCAACAAGGCCAAGGACTCTAAAATCTCAGCTCTAGAGAGTAGTCTAGAGAATGAGAAAAGAATAGTATCAAACTTTTCCAAGGTTGATGCTATAAAGAGAAAGCAGGAAAATGGGTGGATCTCCCGGATTATCAATTCGTGGAGAAATGGGCAAACGATATTCCTACCCCCCACTCCAAGTAGGAAGGCAACTCATCATGCCTTCAGGTATGACCACAGGAACAATCGTGGTCACTGCAAGGGTGATCTGTCATCATGTGGAGACACCCGTAGTGCAAGGGCCTTCGTGGCCACCCAGGAGAGAATACCTAAGGCTCATTCTGAGCCCTTTGCATTCACTGCCACTGCCTCAACTCCGTGTGAATCTGCATGTCCCAGCTCACAGAAGACTTCTCACCACCCGAGGACATAGAATAGGGAGGATAGAAGTCATGGTGTAAGTTTTCATGGGGCCTCTGGAAGGGGGATTCCTGTGAGAAAGGCACCACCTTCCCGGCCTCATGACGCTCACAACATGCATTCCTTCCACCCTTCCACGTGTCACGATGGAAGAGAAAATTTTGTGAGGCGATCATGCTCTATCCAAGTTAGACCTAGGACCGTGACTACCTCAGTCACTAGATCAGGTCGGAAATAGCGATACAACATTCACCCATGTTGGTGCTGTGGCAAAGTGGGGCACTTTGCCATCGACTGTTGGCACAACCCCTCTGTGCCCACGGCAAGGGCTTATCCACATTCACGGGACAGAGGTAGTCTTCCTGACAGGTTTTCTGAAGGAAGGCAGTTGCGTGCTTATGCTAACAGGAACCTAGGACCCAATATGATTTGGGTTCCTAAGGTAAGGTAATTCCTTTTTGCAGGGTAGTCTAGGTTCCTGTAAATATGATGGGAACTAGACAGTAGGTGTTCCACGACTGAAATGGAACATGCATCTGGAATAACAGAAGTGACATATATATATATATATCAGCATACTCACATCGAGCACCTGGTATGTTATAGTCAGAGAGACTCATTGTTAACTCTCATAATCCCAGGTACTTCTGATCAGTTCAAGGACTTGCGTCATATTGCATCCTCATTTACATATATATCTCTATCTATGTGTATATTTATACTTATGCTTATACATGTATGTGTGCACATCTAAGGATAGGTTAACTCGATACATGCAAACCTTTATACATCAATAAAGAGTTAACGAAGATATGTCATTGTGAATCTCGACAACTCACAATTGACATCAAGAAGTTTTTGGAAAAGCCTCATTCAAACCCAAATAGATTGGCTTTAAAATATATATATGTATTTATCATTTTTATATTGACTTGACATCAGAAGAATTCGAAAATGTTGCAATGCTTCTTAACGTGAAAATTCCTAGTAAAGAAACCTCTAAATTTCGACTTAGACAAATCCCGCCGACCTTTCATTTCCACGGGACACTTACCACAGATCTGAAATCCCGCCGACCCTGTATATACTTGGAATCTCACCGACCTCTCACCTTCCTTAAGAATCCCGCCGAAGGAGCAAGCTACACGAATCCCGCCGACCTTCGCAGAAAACACGCCAAATCGCAAGGTTTCTTCCGCCGACCCGCAGGAAGCTCGTCGCACTGCCTTCGCAAAATCCCGTCGAATCCCCCGAACCCTGCAGGAAGCTCGTCGCTACACGAATCCCGCTTCTCCATCGTCTTCCCGTAAGTTCCCGCAAGGTTCTCGCAAGGTTCTCGTCGAATCGCAACGGCTTCCGTCGAATCCCGCCGAACCTCGCAGAAAACTCTCCTATCCACCGTAGGTCTTCCCAAAGGACGCTCAAGGAAGAGTTCTCGCAGGAAGCTCACCAACTCACTTCCATCTACGCCCTTAGGTAACCTCTTCCTCACCCGTACTTGGACGTTCTCACTAGTGACGCTTTCCTTTTGAATGTTCATTAAAGGTTAGAGTAGGGCTTCTCTCTCTAGATCTGCAATGGCTCCAAGGACAACTGCTGGGTTGGTCACTGGTTGCGAGCTTGTTCGGACTGGGTTCTCTCACGCCTCGGACGAATTCCGCAACATCATTCTGATGCTGGAAGAGGCTGGGCTAACATTCGTCCTGGAGCACCCTTGCAAAATCTTGGACAAAGAGGTGCTGGAGTTCTTCGCCACCGCAAGACTCCGAAATGGCGACTCACTAATCAAAAGCAAGGTGGCTGGGGCAAAGGTCAAGCTGTCTGCCAGCAAGCTGACTCACTTCCTGCAGCTTTCTAGCTCGGAGCATGAGGACTATCTGGAGGACGATGACAAAACCAGAACTCTCTTATTCTGCAGTCTCCCACGAGGAACTCGGTCAATAAAGAGAAAGGATATGAATGAAGAAGGGAAGCTCATGTCTGACATTATTGGAAAGGTGCTCATCTGCAAGCCGGGATCTCATGACCATATCTCAGCGGATATGTTCAAGACCTTAATAGCTATTGTCTGCCGTAAACGGTTCAACTGGGGGGCGTTGTTGTTCGAGAAGATAAAGGACACCTTGATCTCTCCGAGTTTTGGCCGCATCATAAGTCTATATCTAAATCAGCTAAATGGAGACAAGTTTGATATGAGTAAAAGTGTTCCTCTCCACTACTTGAAGAAGATGGACTCAAGTGTGTTTGACCGATGGGAGCGGCGTATTGGGCAGACTGCAGTGGAAGAACAACAGGGAGTATCTCCAGCAGTCACCCCCAGTGAAATTCCTGATACTTTGTCGGCAGGAATCGAGGGGGAGCCTCTACCCCCCCATACTGATGTAGTATCTGACATCTCTCAGCTGGCCAGAGATGCTGTGGCAGATCTACACGTAGAAAGTGAACCTGAGCTGGAGCATGAGGAGGCCCTGAACCGAAACGATCAAGGAGCCGAAGCTACTATGCTGGATTCTGCTGACAATGAGTCGGAAGAGGCTGCTGATGAAGATGAATTCATGGATGATGACGGAGAGGAAGACGGGAATGAGGGACATGAAGCATTGGAGGCTCCAGATCTTTTTGAACCTCCATCTGACAAGCATGCACCAGTAGAGGGGGAGTCAGAAAAATCTACCGAGGCCGCCAACATTCCCCCATTAGAGACTGTGCTTGTATCCAGCTCTACAGATGCGTCTGCTGAAGTGCACGGCCAAGCAGCGCCTCCGGATCTTCCATTACGAGATGAGCTAGCCACTCACACCGTGGGTGTCATTCAAGGGATAGTGGATGAGCTTATAGACTCTTTTGAAAAAGCTCAAACTAAAATGCTGCAAAGAATTAAGAAGTCTGAAAATCTCATGCTCAAGAATATGGTGGAGATCAATCATAAACTTGACGTGATGGACAAGAAATTTGAAGAGAAGTATACCGCGGCCGGCAAAGCTGTCACACTTCTTATGGACGGATTGAAGAAGAACACCGACACTCTTGCTGTAGTAAATCAGAATGTACATGTTGTAGCCAACAACATTCAAAAGTTTGACGGTAATATGGTAACTCTTAACGCCAATCAGCAAGCCTTAATCAATGAATTCTCCCGGACCTCAAAGCATATTGATGACTCGCTGCACTCATATGCCAATTCCATCGCGGTCGAAGCCAAAAAGGGGGAGAAAGAGTATCTCGCTAAGATGGCTGAGCTTCAAGATATCATGATCACAAACTTCGAACAGTCAAATAAATATGTCTATGAGAGCTGCTGGTGGATGCTACAACAGGCGTTAGGCATCGATTTGAATCCTGCAGGTATTCATGCTCCTGAGACTTCTATGGCTGCTGCGGGAGTAAGTGCCGCTGAGGGAGTAAGTGCTGCTGAGGGAATAGGTGCAAGTGCTGCTGATGTTCCCATGCGTGAAGCTGATGCTACGGCTCTTTCTAAAGTAAAATTGATGAGCATGTTTGACCAGGAGGCCCTAGCAAAAGCCAGGGGAAAGCGAAAAGCTCAAGAAGGGACCTCCAAGGAGACACATGCTGAAAAGAGAACTCGACTGAGTGAGGAGGAAGTAAGAAATGAAAAGTGGAGTCCAGTTTCAAAGAATATCATCTTGGACACCTTTTGGCTACAAGAAAAAGGAGAACTCAATCACAACGAAGTATACAGCCAGTATGAATGGGAGATGCATAAGACGTATGAAGCCAAAAGGAACATCTTTTTCAGAAACAACACGGATGCAGATAAAGTTCCTCCTCCCAGATATTACCCGAAGCCTAAAGAGTACATGGAGAGACAAAGGAAGAAGTTTTTGGCGCAAAAACTCAAGGATGACTTAGCTAAGGAAAGATAGTCAACAACTTGTAGCTTGTCATTCTCTCCTAAGAACATTTAATGCTTATTGTTATGATATGAACAATTCTGAGATTATATATATATATATATACATTTGTATTTGCATATGTGAATGACTCAAGTCCTGATCTGGTTGTTTATATTCTTTTGTACTGCATGTTTAACTTCTGAATGCTGTTTTTTATTATTTGATTAGTGTTATTCATCTTAGCTAGTAGGGTTTTGGCTTCGTCAAATAGGGGGAGATTGTTCGGTATTGTATCCACAATCACCTGGATTTGAGGAAGCCACCTATCAAGCTAAGATGAATTCACAATGTATTTGATGAAACTTCTTAAGTTGTGCTTGCAGTTCTACCACGCTAAGTGCACACCAATGTCAGGGTGCAGTAGGTCAATATACACGGGTCTGCACGACGTAATCCCTCGTTGAGCAGATCAGTGTGTTGGCCTACGTGCACTCTCTCTATTGGAGTGCACTTACTTTCAAGTACAGGGTCGTGCTTATGCAAGAGAAGACAAGGAGCAAGGATGAGTCAAGGAGCAGCTCTAGGGTGGAAAGACGAAAATTCGTCTAAGTATAATTCGACGAGAATCACCAAGTGATTCTCGCCGATTCGGCGAGAATCACTAGTGATTCTCGCCGAATCGTCGAGAATCATTAGTGATTCTCGCCGACTCTTTCAGGCTACCTCAAAACGGTGCCAAGTAAGATTCGGCGAGAATCACTAGTGATTCTCGCCGAACCAGTCGTTAAGCAGATCTTGAATATAAGTTGTATTCGTTGAGAATCAACAAGGGAATCGTCGAGAATCACTAGTGATTCTCGACGAATCGTCGAGAATCGTTAACTGATTCTCGCCGATTCGTCGAGAATCACCAATGATTCTCGACGAATTTTACTTGGCGTTTTCTCTGGATGCTGCTGGACCGGATTCTGCTGCTGGACTAGTTTGAACCGGATTTCGGGTTTCTACTTGTGGGACCCACAACTGTCATATTGTATGGGTCTTCAATGTATAAATACATGGGTATTTTTGAACAGTGGTGAGAGCGAAGAAAATAAGAAATACGCGAGCACGGACAAACCCTAGATCGCCGCTTCCGCTCCGCCGCCGCCGCCACCGCTCGCGACAAGTGGTCGCCGCTGTTGATCGCGTTTCTTCCCGATCTCCGGCGACAGAAGCCTAGCTAAGCTTAGCGTCTCACGTGTCTATCCGGAGATCCTTTGTCTCTCGATTTGTAGATCGGAAAAATCTTCCCCATCCGAATCGATCGAGACGATTGATCCTAGAGTGACCGTTGGTAGACCTAGCTTGCTTCGCTACGAAGTTTGGATCAACAAGGAAGTGCAGCCTCACATCGTTGTTGTCGCCGATTCCGTGAACCTAGCCGCCGCTCATCTTGCCGCCGCCGGTTCCGGAGAGATCCTCTCCAAGAGAGACCAAGGTTGTAGACTCCTCGTTGACTTCACGAACATGTCGTCGAACGAAGAGGAACACCGTAGTCTCCAAACGAAGTTTGTATCTCGTGTACATTCTATTTTACTTTTGTTGTAAAGGAACGATTGTTTCGTATTGTAAGGGTTGGGTGCAACACGGTTTGTGGGAGTGTTGACTCCTACGTGTGGAAGGGTTCCTTCCGATAGTGCAGGGATTGGATTTCAATCCTGTTGGAGAAGAGACCGAGTCGTCCCTTGTTGGGAGATAGGTCGAAGGGGGAAAGTGGATGTACCCAAGTCGGGGAACCACTATAAATTGCCTGTGTATTCTGTGTGCTGTGCTTTTTATTTTTATTGTGCAGGTACATTCATAAATTCCGCAAAAGCGTAGCACGTCACCTATTCCCCCCCCCCATAGGTGAACTTTGTTGACACTAGGTGGACTTTCAACATTCTCTGTCAAGAATAGCCGTTGGCCTGCATTAATTGCATCCTTAATTGCAAAATCTCTTCTGGACGAAAGTCCACAGAAATATTCCTTGAAAATCCCTTGAAACTTGGTCCAGAGATAAATGAAAACGGCTAGGAAATCTTCAGAATTAATTGCAGAATAACTCCTTAACTGATTTGAATTTGAATCTGGAAGAATCCTTGAAGTCATCTGAAAACGTCGAACTGAGCTCTGCTATCGTTGAACTGAGCTCAGCGATATGGATATATACAGCAGTAAAATATCGTCGATATGAGCTCAAAGATCGTCGAACTGAGCTCAGAGATAGAGATCCAAAGCTGAGTCAAGATCGTCGAACTGAGCTCACCGATCGTCGAATGGAGTTCGACGATATGAAGAAGTTGAGCTCAGCGATCGTCGAATGGAGTTCGACGATCTGTCGAAGTTGAGCTAGACGATCGTCGATCGGAGTTCGACGAATCGTCGTGCTGAGCTCGACGAAATGACTTAGTCTCAAACTGAAAAAGGCTTGGTCTTGAGGGCAGCTTCCAAACTTAGACTTCTAACCCTTAGACTCAATTCTAATTGACCTTTAGGACTATACAGGAGGTCAAAACAAAGGTTTCCTAGAGACATAGTGATCCTGACCCAAATTAGTAATAGGGTGTTCCAACACCTCATTCCCTCCTTATTCTCTTGCAGTAATTTCTGAATAATCATTGCTTATATTCTCCGAATATAACCATTAGTAGCAGCATTGATTATGATCTTCATCAGGAATATTACTTGCCGTTCTTAATAGGATAGTTAGGAAAATCCATTAATACAATATTTTCTCCAGTCGGATTTTCATTCTCCAGACAGTCATCATTCAATGTAGATAATTCAAATTCAAAGTAGAAATTAGACCGAGATATATAAAAAGATATTGTTCTCTTTCAGTCGAGAAGATAGATAACAGGAATAGCAGAACACATAGAGAACAAGACAGGCACCAATAAATATTCAAGAAAAGGCTCTGACTGTCTTCATCCAGTGCTCATCTTCCAGCAAGCTTTCAAGAGACAACCAACTTTTATCAGTCTACAGCTTTTTGTAAAATCTTTAGAAGACCTACTCACCCTGCAAAGTTCTCATTCTTCCTGAAACAGATCTACATCTCAGGGGGAGCTTTGACACTTTCAAAAATCCACAAGTCTTCTCAGTTGTTTTGTGAAAAGAGAATACAACATCTTGTTTTATTTATTTTACCCCACTGTACACATGGTTCTAACTCCCTTCAAAAGTTAATCACTTGGTTGCAAGTCTCCTGATCAAAATACTTGATTTGGTTTTTAGGCAACTGATCAAAAAACTGAAGGGTTTCCTGATCTATATGAAGTAGATCTTGTGGTTACAGGCACCAGAGAAAAAACCTGATTGGTGGCAGGGTACCTGATCAAAAACCTGAGTTCATTCCTACCAGGGTGGTAGAAGAGTGGATGTACCCAAATTTAAGGGGAACTACTATAAAATTCTTATGTCGTCTATGATGCTCCCTCATTTTTATTGTGTGCTGATTGCTGTGTAGATTAGTTTTCATTTCTGGTCTCTCTAATTACACTTATACGTATCACTTTCTTTAACTCTGAAATAAACATTTAAAGGATTTTAAAACACTATATAAACCCCCCTCTAGAGTTAAACAATCTAACCCACTGGTGGTATCAGTGCATACCACCACCTTCACCCCTCCTTCATATACTCGCGAACGAAGTTGCGGTAGTCTTCATCAGGAAGCCTGCCAGGAGGGAAGTCATGATCGGTAAACCGCTTCCCCTAGCGACTGCGCCCCTCGCCTTCCTCAACTTTCTTCTTCACCGTTTTAGGTGAAACAGATTAAGGCGAGAAGGTTGAGAGAAAAGAAGTGGCGAGAAAGAGAATCGGCAAAGAAAAGAAGAAGCGAGAGGAATAAAGAGCGAGAGGGACGAGCGAGACAAAAGAAGCAAGGGGCCAAAGGCTTTGACGCAGCAGGGGTGAAGGAGCAGATATCCTTTTGCTCCGGGGGGGGGGGGGGCAGGAGTATTTATACCGGATATGGTCAAATAGATAAATGGGGGGGGGGGAGGAATGTAAATGGGAAGGGGTAGAGTTGGCCGACGGTTCTCTCTCTCTCTCGTAAACCTTGATTTGTGTGGCCCATCACATTCACATGACAGAATAAATGAATTAAAAGAAATTAAATGAAATTAAGAGATTAAACTAGCAGCAATAAAAATTTAAATATACCATCCCGCATAGGGCGGGCACCATGTTCTCAGACGTTGCCGACGAGACGGTAGGATAACGAGTTACACAATTATTATAACATTAAAATGCAAAAGAAAAGAAGAAGGAAAGAGCAATACAGATGAATAAAGCGGGTTGAGCAGGGCAGCATTTAATACGGGAGCCATTTCCAGCAGCCACTGCGAGCCCCCGTGCAGGGGGGCCTACTGTGCGAGTGGATGGAGCAAATGGCGCCAAGCCCACTACGCGCGAGATAGAGCTACATGTCAACCTCACTGATAATGTCTTGAGGGTCGGTCCCCTCAACCTCTATCCCAGTGTCAACCTCGGAAGACAGGCGAGCGCATTCAATCTCCTGCCATTCGATTTGCCTATCAGTCGCCGGCCTGTCCTGCTCCAGCTTGCTGATGATGCGTGCGTGCTTTCGGAACATCTCAGCTATCTTCTGCTTCATCTCCAGCGGGTCCGTGGGGTCGCCCAGGTAGTCTTCAATCCCGTCTATAGGAGGAGAGGGCGAGACGACGAGTCACGTAAAGAGCTCCTCAGTGGGAGAGTCGGCCTGGGCACCTACGCAAGGAGTCGAGGGGCAGAGTGAGGGAGGCTCTCGCAGGAGGGTGTGGGAGTAGAGAGTAGGATAGAGAAGTGAGAGGGAAAGTTTTTTACCAGGATGATGGGAGGTCCCAGTAGCCTGAGAAGGGTCGTTCTTCCACTCGTTGGGAGGAGTAGATGGATTAGTGGAAGGCTGTGGTGAGTTAGATTCTTCGCGGAAGGCGACAGTGTCATCCCTCGAACTTTTTGGTCGGTGTTGAGGTGTGGGGGCCCCCTGAAGAATCAAATGGTAGATAAGCAGATATGGATGAAGATGTAATCGGTAAAAAAGCGAGAACTCACCTCCTTCTCTTAAGGAGATGCGGGAGAAGGAGAGGGGCAGGTTTCCAGAGCCGTGCGAGATGTCTCCTCGGTCGAGGAGGGCGGGTCTCCTGTCTTTACCTTCCCATAAATACTCTTTAATGACATGAGCCTTAGTTGGACTTTCTTTCCGAGCTTAAAATAACCTCGAAAAGAGTGGGGATTTTGTACAACCTCGGGCTCGAAGGAATAGTTTGGGCTCGAAGAGAGGGCAAGGTAAGGCAAGATGGATTCTTTGACAGAAGCCCACTCACTTGTGAGTGGGTCCAAGGAAAAGGGTTACTCACCGGGTTAATGTCGGCTCGGTAGGCGAGAGGGCCCCATAGGTAGGAGATCTCGCCCATGAGACAGTGCTCTCGCCAAGCGCCGGTTCAGTTGGAAGGCGGTTCACCTTTTTTGCCCTAGGTGATTTTACGCTTTTGCACTCGGTGGTCTGCATATAACCCTTCAGAACAGCGGAGTTTGGCTGTTGGCATACCCAACTAAGGGTATTTTGGTAATTTCAGGTTGGTTCAGTTTGGTTATTGGCAGTTCAAACTCAGAGGCCTATAAATAGACCCATAGGGGTTTTTCAGAAGAACTTTTTTTCCCGGGACTTTGGAAGAGTTTCCTGTGCTTTTTAAGGAGCTTCAAGCCCAACTTTTGGCTTTGGAGGGGAAGCTCTCAGAGATCTTCCAGATAAGCAGTGGGACCTCCATGCTGAGGCTTTGGGTCGATTTCTTGGCCTTCACAACCAGTCGGAGGTCAGAGCTTAGGACAAGTAGGTGTTGGCTATGCCCCTAATTTTGAACATTCGTTGAGGTCGAATTTTGGCTTCAACACACCTTGACCTTCCCAAGCCCTAAGGGAGGCCAATGGGTCACCAAGACCCATTGGTGTCAACCAAAGAGTCTAAGTTGACTCAAGACAACCATAACCCTAAAAAGGTCAAAGTGACCTAACTAAGGGTCAAGTGACCTAAAAGATGCCCAACCAACCCTACATAAGTCTTCCTACACCTTAGGGGTGGCCAATGGGTCACCAAGGACCCATTGGGGTCAACCCAAATGGTCATGTTGTCCAATGTTAACTCTATTCTAGTGTTAGGTCAAATTAGCCCAAATGGGCTAACCAAAGCTCAAACATAATTCCCACACTTAGGCTAACGTCATTTTTATTATTCATATGGGTTAGTGGGGTCCCAATAGGCTAGAGGAGAGTTCAAAATTCGTCCATGGTGAGTAGGAGAGAGAAAGCTCCATTTTTCCCTTTAATGGAAGAGAGATAACGAGAAAAGAGGCCATTCATGGCCAAGGAAGACCAAGGGGCCTCCTCTCTCCATCTTCAAAGGCTAGATTCATCTTCCCCCATCAGTTTTGAGGAGTTGAATAGCCATAGACAGCCACCAAAGTGGCTGAAATCAATTCCTCTCATAAGGAAGAGAGAGAAAGAGGAGAGAGAAGACCATTAATGGCCATGGTAGATCAAGAGTTCCTCTCCTCACCTCCCAAAGGCTTGATACATTACCCCTCATCAGTTTAGGGGAGTTTAACAGCCATAGCTGACCCCCTAAGTGGCTGGATGTAGGGTATTTCATTTGGCCGAAATTTCTCCTACTGAGGCCATTAATGGTATTGAGGTCATGGCCACTCCCCTCCCCCATTTGGCTTTTTGAAAAGCTTCACCAGGATGAGAGGAGATGTTTCCACACTTCACCTGAAGAAACCGAGCCACTTGGTAGTGCTGTTGCAGAGGAGCCAAAGCTCCACCGCCTAAAATGGTGGCACGACGATTGGCCCGACAACAACCCTCCAAGAAGGTCCTACTCTACTCCTCCCTTCATGGGCTAGATCCTTAAATCTTTTAGGAGAAATATTGGGCTCAATTGATCCCGATCGGGTGAGAGAAATTTTAGAAATTTCATGGTTTTTTCTACAATGCGGATTCCCTACAAACCGCCCCTCCGGCAGCCGTGCCGCCGCCCGGCGATAGCCCCCACCTCAATGAAGGTGGTGGAAGTGGTGGCCGGCCAGGGAGGTGGTCCGGTGGCCGGGAAAAATGGCTGGAATAGGCTCCAGGCGAGCGAATCCCAGCCCTTAGGTGGAGGAAGAAGATGACCAGGATGTTGGATCCCTAGTTGGACTTGGGCTAGGTTCACTAATTAGGATATCTGACCCACAATGTATAGCCAGGGTCATGTCTATGAGTCCTAGAGTTTAGGCTAAGTCTTTAGGTTCAACCTTACATGGACCAGCCGGCAGAAGACCTCAGATTGACTCAAGACTTAGAATAAATCAAAGTTCAGAATTTAAGTTCGACATTCGTCGAACTCAGCTCGATGATAGTCGTCCTCTACTTGACAAACTCAGAGTTAATTCTCTGAGATAAGCTCGACAATATTTGAGCTCAGGTCGATGAAATCTAGAGTTCAGCCTTTAACACAATCTTTTCAGATTTATTTCGCTGAACTCAGCTCGACGAAGACAGATTATTAGCTCGACGAACCTGTAGTGCAGAATAGGCAAGTTATCTCTAGAATGCAGTTCACTGAGCTCAGGTCGACGAACAGGTTTCCTCAGGTCGACGAACAGGATTTCTCAGCTCGACGAACTTGGATCTCCGGTCGATGAAATCTGTTCAGAGGTCGACGATTTCTGTTCCAGCTAGACTTAGAGTTTTCCCCCATTTCTATCCTTATTTTCTATATTATTTAGCAGTGATTTATCTGAGTAATTTATGCACATATTCTTTTGAATATAGTCGTTACTGGCAGTATTGATTATGGTCGTCATCAAGGATTAATTACTTGCTTAATTGGGACAGTTGGGAAAATCATTAAGGCAAATATTCTCCAGCCGTATTTCATTCTCTCCAGGCAATCGACATTCAATGCTTGGAATTCAAAATTCAAAGGGGAATTCAATTAAGAATATAAAAAGGATTTTCTCTTTCAGTCAACACAAAACAACATAGAGATAGACAGAGAAATACAGAATGGTACTCAGACATTCTTTGTGCGGAAAACATCTTATTTTTACCTTGATCTTACTGAAGAAGAAGAACAACAATCACAATCAGGAGTCTTCTTCAACTTCAACTCCGGGAGATTTCAAGGACAACAATCTCTGAATCAGTCAGAAGTTCCTGGATCATCTCAAGTCAAGGCTGAAGACCTATACCCTGAACAAGGCTCCAAGTGATTTCTGAATGAGCTCTTGACAACAACAATCCACTAAGTCTTCTCTGTTGATTAGAGAAAGAGAACACACCATCAAATCTCGCTCCCCCTCCTGTATAAAAGGTTAATTAACTCCCTTCAAAAGTTTATGTTTGGTTTTTGGGCACCTGATCAAAAGCTCAAAGGGTTGTGCGATCTCCCTAAAAATAGATCTTGTGGTGGCAGTCACCAGATCAAAAACCTGTTAGTGGATTCCTATCATGGTGGTAGAAGAGTGGATGTACCTAGGTTGGGGAACCACTATAAAATTTCTTGTGTTGTCTGGTTGCCCTTTTTACTGTTGTTCTTGCTGTGTCTGTGATATGCTAGCTGTGCTGTGATATATTGCTGTGCTGTATAAGAATAGATTAACTTAGACTATTTTTCCTTTCTGTTATTATTGGTATCACATACTTTTTACTATGATAAAAATCTAAAATAGCCAAAAAGTTTTATTACTCTATTCACCCTTCCCCCCCCCCCCCTCTAGAGTAAATCATATCTAACCCCTATCTTTCAATTAGTATCAGAGGAAAGGTTATTTTGGTTTTACAGAATAACATCTGAACCAAGATCCTTGATAGATCTGATTTCTGTTTCCTTAGTTTTTTCTGCATAGTTCACAGCATGACACAGAACAAGGATTATGTAAGCACCAGACCTCTAGTGTGCAACTTGAATAAGTTTGCCATCTAGAAGGCAAGAATTAGGCTCTTTATGAATTCTATTGATGAGAACATATATAATTCTATTTTGGCAGGTCCTTCTCAACCTACAGCATCTACCTCTACCTCAAGCACTCATGTTGTTCCACCACCTGAGTGGATAGATGCTCAGAAAAAGGCAAAGATAGCAGATGCAAAGGGCATGAATATACTGGCTCAAACTACGTCAGATGACATCTTCCAACAAGTGGTTGAATGCACATCTGCCAAAGCAATATGGGATTCTATCAACCAGATGGTTGCTGGTTCAGCTGATGAGAGGAAGGATAGAAGATCAACTCTCATATAACAGTATGAAAACTTTAAGAAGGATGAATCAGAGTCTGTTAGTGACATGTACAATAGATTAAGTTCAATTATCAGTGAGCTGAAGGCCTTGGACAAAGACTTCTCTCTCACTGAGGTGAATGACAAAATGGTAATGTGCTTCCCTAGCACTTGGGATTCAAGGATATGGCAAATTAAGGAGTCCAGAAGTTTGAATGAGATTTCTACAGAATCTCTCCTTGGAAAGCTCAAATCTTATGAACAGTTGATCAAGTTCAGAGAAGCTGCAGAATAGAAGACTCCAACAACAAGAAAGGAGCAGAATATAACCTTCAAAGCTTTAGAAGAGAAAGAAGCCCCAACTTCCAGTGATGAACTTTTGAGTCTCTTAACCAAGAGATTATACAAGATGGCATAGAAGAACTTTAGAAGAAAGTCATACAAACATGATGATAAACCCAGGTATGACAAAACACCCACTAATGAGGTTGTTTGTTTTGGGTGCAGGATGCCAGGACACTTTATCTCAGAGTGTCCTAAGATTCAAAAGAAGGAGAAAATAAGAGAAAAGGAAACCAGGAAGCATCACTACAACAAGCCTTCTTCCAGCAAGCACAAGAGAAAGGAGAAGGGCTTTGTGGCTAAGACATGGAGTGACATTGAAGATGATTCCTCATATTCTAGCTCCAGTGAAGAGGAAGAAGAAGCTAAGGCAAGAGAAGTTTGCCTTATGGCTATCAATGCCTCTTGCAGCCCATCTGATGCTAAGGAACAAGCAGAATAATCAGATAATGAAGAATTTTCTGAATCAGAGGCTGATCAGGTACTATCTTCCTTTGATTACAATTCTGATAGTTTTAATACTAAATTAAAATCTTTATGTATAGATTTAATAAGCTCTGAAAAAGAAACCAAAATACTTAGGGAAAAATTATCTGAACATGAAAACTTTATTTATGAAAATATCAAGTTAAAAGATGAACTAACTTTAGCCAATGAACAAATTATATCACTAAATACTGAATTGGCTGAGGCAAGGAAACTTGAAGAATCCCTAAATGGGAGAAGCATCAAGTTGATGGACATCGCAAGCACAGTAAATGCTAGGCTAAATGACAAGCTGGGCTTAGGTGCTTCATCAAGACAACCCCCACTAATTCAAAAAAAAATATCTTAACAACACCTATAAAATTTGTTTCAAAGAAAGGAAAAGAAAAGGTAGATAACAATAATAATGTTAAACAAACTGTATTAAAACCTAAGAATAAGAGAAAGAAAAAGAATAAGAAAAATCTAAATTATAACAATGTTCAACAGATTTCGTCGAACTCCGATCGACAAAATGTGTACAGTTCGTCGAACTCCAATCGACGAACTCTGAACGCAGATTTCTATTATAATAATTCGTTGAACTACGATCGACGAAACTAGTATGGTTCATCGACCAGAGATCGATGATTTTGGGGCCCAGAGAATGAATATTCTCATTCTCTGAGTGGAGTTCGACGAACTCATCCCCATTCGTCGAACTCAGGTCCACGAACTCACTCATATTCGTCAAACCTAGTTCAAGTTAACAGAAATTTTAATTCTTCTAAAACTCATAATCAACCAAGATCATCCATAAACCAATTTAATCAATGGATTATACCACATAGAAGATATCACTTTTTAGGTTATAAATGCTAACCTGATTACTCTTACATTTCCAGTTTTAGTTATGTAAAGAAAGAAGAACCCAAGGTAACCTGGGTCTAGAATAGCTAATATGTTTCCTTGCAGGTGAAAGACTATCCCACCATAGAGCAACAGTGGTATCTGGATAGTGGCTATTCTAAACACATGACTGGAAACAAGAACAATCTAATCAACGTCAAGTCAAAGTTAGGACCTGAAGTAATATTTGGTGACTCCAATAGTGGGAAGACTGAAGGCTATGGAAAAGTCAAGATTAGAGCTGTCACCTTCAGGAAGGTAGCTTATGTAAGTGGACTGAAGCAAAACCTTATATCAATAAGCCAGTTATGTGATGAAAGGTTTCAGGTATCATTTACTAAAACTTCTTGAATTATTACTTCTTTAGATAACCATGTAGTATTGACTGACACTAGAGTAGGAAACATTTACATAGTTAACTTCCAGTCAGCTAAATTTGAGATATGTTTATTCAATGAATCTAGCAACAATAATGACCTTTGGAATAAGAGATTAGGTCATGTAAACTTGAAAAACATTGCCAAACTCTTTAGGGATAACCTTGTTAGAGGATTGTATTCTTGCCCCTACAAGAAGGAAAGTCTTTGCAGGGCTTGTCAGTTAGGCAAGCAAACAAAAAAGTAGTTTTAAATCAGTAAATAAAAGTGACTCACCTAAAATATTATACTTGCTACATATGGACCTTTTTTAATGAAGGACACTCCTCAAAATGGGATTAGGGCACGAAATGGCAAAGGGATCCCTATGGGGAATTTAAGCGAACACGTGGTGTGCGTGCAAAACTCAAAATTTCGGCAAAGTTTCGTCTAAAATATCGCAATCTCACAAGTGGGAAATTCCCATCCAAACCTGCACAAGCATAAAACGCAGCAAGATCAAGACTTGGACATTCATTATATATAGACTACAGAGGGTTCGCAAAGCCCTTCAAGTTAATACCAAGGCGATAGGCCAAGGTCCTCACAAGCGAAATGAACCCACATGGTTCGGTCAAGCGATGTTGTACCAAAAGAGAATCCACCGAAATGTAAAAATTCGGACAAGGGTGGTTCTCTCCCAACAAAATAAAATGAGGGCCGCCACGCCTCACGAACTTAAACAGAAAAAAGGAAAACACCAACAAGATCTATGAAGAAATTAACCACGAAATTCAAGCGTTTCACAAGCCAAGCAACACGCATATGCCACAAGATCTATCAAGAGGGAAATCACAATAACCAGTGGATGAATGTACGTTACCCCGCTCGGATGTCGATGAGTATGAAAGGATCGTTCCTTTCGGATTCCACTGGAACCACGCCGGTTGGAGGGAAGCACATTGCGTTCCTCGGATCACGCCAGAGGAGATGCCGCCCAAATTACGGAAGGTGCATCTTCGGTTGCAGGTCCCAAGAGGAGAAAATCTTTAGTTCTTGTGATAGGGGAGAAAGGGGGCTGCTCGGTTTTGGGGAGGATGAGAGGATGGGGGTTGGATCTTGGAGAGGATGGAAGAGGGCTGCTTAGATCTAGGAGAGAAGAGAGTGGTCGGCCTTAATAGGGGGAAGGAGGTGGCCGACAGCCAAGAGGAAGAGGAGGATAACTATGGAAGAGTCTCACTTCCACGGGTCCACCGGAGTCGCACCGGATGGGGAGAACCGAGCCGCCTTCTACGGAGTCACACCAGAGGAGATAGGAGGTCGCCGGAGCAGCGGGAAGCACCGTCCAAAGGGGAGGCGGTAGCAGCACAGTCGCAACTTTCTTGGAGGCATGGGATCGGGTTCGGCCTGGCCGAAGGGGGCGGGGGGGGGGGGGGGGGGGGGGGGGGGGGGGGGGGGGCTGCTTCACACAACTCTAAAATTAGGTTTTATTTTCTTCAACTTGCTACATAAAACATCAAAGTTTAGCCTCTTATATGATTTACAAACACAAGGGCTAAAAGCACCCCAAACATGGCTAAATATAGGCCAAATGAAAACAATTAACAAGGCTATTAGAAGCCCAACTAAACATGAAATCAAAACATGAAAAGATGCTATAATATGTGGTAACATAATTTAACATAGCACGGACGAGAACGGTCACGGACATTGTAGCGGTGGGAGTGGCGGCGAGCAGCGAACCAAGCATGTCATAGCAAATCATCTTCCGGTGGTGGTGATATATCATCAATCGCGTGTCAGGACCAACATCAATCGGGTCTCCAAAATCATCGGGAAGGGGAGCCACCATATCAACATGTATCAGATCACCATCGTCGATAGGAGGGGGACACTCCATGTCAACATGTCGGGGGTAGTCGGCTCCATCAATCCTCCCCCTCTCAAAAATACTCATCACCGATGAGTAGGCCTGTGTGTACTCGCATGGAAGATCATCGACGGGGAAGAAGAACCTGCAAGGCAAAAGGTGGTCTTGGGGGGACCTCAAAAAATGCATTAGCCAAAGAAGGAAAAATAGTTTCCACAACATCACCAACATAACTCCGATGGGGACCGAGAAAGAGAACGATCCTGAGAAATTATCACCACCCAACCCAATAGAAATCATAGTGGAAAATATATACGGAGAGGTAGACATTTCAAGTGGCATCGAAGAATGAAGCGTAAAATATGAAACGATGAAAATAGAAGCAATGCCCCAATCAGTGGAAAATTCTAAAAGAAATATCATGCTACCAAACTCTCTTAAGATTCGCAAAGGATGGACTTGCCGATTCGTTAATATTTTTTAGGTGCCCGGGGGCATACGTTCAGGGGTGAGACAAGCCAAAACCAAATCATCCACATAACGGTGGGAGACTCTCTGATACAAACTAGCAAATAATTTAAAGGACGCATTTTGATTGATTAAAATGTTAAGAATGCGCCTAGTAAAATTAAAACTGTGAGGGGTGAACCCATGCGCAACATGACTTGAATCAACAATAGAAAATAACGGGACTAAGTCATGTGGCACGTGTGCTTTAAATTCATTAATGTTATCCATGGAGTCCAACGTCGTAGTTTTAAATTTTGATTTAAAAATGTCATAAAGAAATGACAGCGAAAAATGCTCAACACCAACTATAGAGTTGGACGGTCCCGGACTTGAAAGGACGTGCGTGTGACACAACTCAACATAACCAAATACGTTCACTAACATGTGCATGCACGGATCATCAAAAGGCGGAGGATAAATGCATGCGACTGGTCTTGGCAAATAAGTGTGTCTAGGGGACACCATATCAAAAAGCCCCATAGCCAAGGAATCACTAGCAGTCCAACACGAAGCCTTACCCAACGTCAAGCGGTCAGATGAGCCGTCCATCCTAGGAAAAGCACAGTCAGATCTACGAACTGGAGTGGAAAGACCAAACGCGACAACTAACAACTCGCCCACACACATCCATCTAGGTAAGTCTAACGGGGGAGCTAGATAAATAGGCATCTCGTAATATCTCAGACTAGAAATGACAAGCTCGTTTCCTAACAAATCATCTAATCGAGTCAAGTGAACCAGAGGGAGAGTCGACATGGTCAATTCCGGAGGAGGAGCTAAGTCATACTCCCCGTCAAAACACCGATTTAACGTCAAAGAAAAGTCCTCCTGGTGCAAGCCATCAAAATCAACGGGAATATCAAACAGTGGATTCTTCCTCACAGAAAACTCAACCAGATCGTCATCACCTAACTCACTATCCAATAAACATTCGCCAAAGGTTGACTCTACCAGCTCAGTTGAAATGTCTTCTAACCCACTAGATACTTTGTCCAAATCAGCATCAGTAACAGTCTCAGAAGTAGGCAAAATCGAGCCCGACAAAATTTCTAATCCATATTGAGCTTCAGGCAATGGTGATAACAAAAAAGAAATATCTTCCGGGTCCTCAACTTTAAATTCATCCAAAAATAAACTTTCCTCGCAAAGTAAATCTTCCAAGATAATAGGTACATCTGCTAACTCAGGGCCATCAGACGGTTCCTCAACTATCATAGGAGACGGACCGAAAATATGGTCGACGGGAAGTGGGATAATCCCAGGGGGTGATACCTCAGAGGATACATCCTCATCCATGTCATTAGGATATCCAAGCTCCTCATCATCACTAAGGTCATCAGATAAATTGGCATCGCCCTCAGTGGCGGGCTCAGACGTCGAAGCTATAAGTGCCAAAACATTAGGCTTTGTGGGCACTCCACGTCATAGTGGCCAATCACTCCACAAGCGTAACATGTAGCATTCTCCTTGCAAATCTTAACTGTCTACCTATGCTTAACCCACAGATTTATAACATCCCTAGTAGTGACAACGTCAGGTGGCGGGGCAGAGGAGCTAACCTTCTCCTTCTCCCTAAAGGTTGGTGTACGTGGGCTCGAAATAGTCAGAACTTGGCGGAGCAAGGATCTAGAGTGAGGCTTGTAGTCACTCCTGTGATCAAAAATGGGTCTAGTGCCCTAGAGGGGAGAAATAAGATCATGAGAAGTCCGAGTAAGGGAGTACGTTGGGACGTACTGGTTCGATGTAGGCAAAGTCTTAGGCAGCGAAGCACTCAGATAATCAGAAATCTGGGAATGACAATAGGGGGTATTACTCATCCGTTAATAGATTCTTCATAATCTGACAACCTACAAGTGAGTCGTTGAGTGACATCCCAAAACGTCTCTCCTCATTGAGCCAGAAGGTTTGGGCTTGACCAATTAATTGTAGTCTTGCAACGGGAATCTTGTGGGGGTCCACAATATGATATTGCTCATAATAGTGTTCCATATCCTTCACCCAACATAAAACGCACTCATGGTCCACCTATCCCATCATAGGTCGGAACAGGAACTCTAACAGTCCTAGAGGTGCACAGTGGTGGTGTCAGATATTGTACTAACATAATGTTATGCTCAACGAATGAAGGTTAGTGAGCGAAACGCCCAATGTGCGCCATAAAAGACCAACGGAAAACTCAAACTAGGTGAACACAAAAATCATTTTTTTTGATATATTTTAAGAAACACAATTTTTTTATATAACTAAAAATAAAATAGAAGACCAACGAACATGCCTTATTGTAAAAGGGCTAGCTCGGAATGAGCGGATCGTTGCCAAGTTGAGAAATTTGCAAAACTCGCTTTGATACCAAATTGATGCAGGCCACTCCTCAAAATGGGATTAGGGCACGAAATGGCAAAGGTATCCCTATGGGGAATTTAAGCGAACACGTGGTGTGCGTGCAAAACTCAAAATTTCGGCAGAGTTTCGTTTAAAATATCACAATCTCACAAGTGGGAAATTCCCATCCAAACCTACACAAGCATAAAACACAGCAACATCAAGACTTGGACATTCACTATATATAGACTATGGAGGGTTCGCAAAGACCTTCAAGTAATACCAAGGCGATAGGCCAAGGTCCTCACAAGCGAAAGGAACCCACACGGTTCTGTCGAGCTATGTTGTACCAAAAGAGAATCCACCGAAATGCCAAAATTTGGACAAGGGTGGTTCTATCCCAACAAAATAAAATGAGGGCCGCCACGCCTCACGAACCTAAACGGAAAAAATAAAAACACCAACAAGATCTATGAAGAAATTAACCACGAAATTCAAGCGTTTCACAAGCCACGTAACACGCATATGCCACAAGATGTATCAAGAGGGAAATCACAATAACTAGTGGATGAATGTCTATTAGCCTGCTCAGATGTTGACGAGTATGAAAGGATCGTTCCTTTCTGATTCCACCGGAACCACGCCGGTTGGAGGGAAGCATGTTGCCTTCCTCGGATCACGCCAGAGGAGATGCCGCCCAAATTACAGAAGGTGTGCTTTCGATTGCAGGTTCCAAGAGAAGAAAAACTTCAGATCTAGTGAGAGTGGAGAAAGGGGGCTGCTCGATTTTGGGGATGATGGAAGAGGGATGCTTCGATCTAGTAGAGAAGAGAGTGGCCGGCCTTAATAGGGGGGAAGGAGGTGGTCGGCGGCCAAGAGGAAGAGGAGGATAACTATGGAAGAGTCGCACTTCCATGGGTCCACCAGAGTTGCATCGGATGGGGAGAACCGAGCTGCCTTCTACGAAGTCACACCGGAGGAGGTACGAGGTCGTTGGAGCAGCGGGAAGCACCGTCCAGAGGGGCAAATGAAAACAATTAACAAGGCTATTAGAAGCCCAAATAAACATGAAATCAAAACATGAAATAGATGTTAAAATATGTGGTAACATAATTTAACATAGCATAGGAGAGAATAGTCGTAGATATTATAGCGGCGGGAGTGGCGGCGAGAAGAGAACCAAGAATGTCATAACAAATCATCTTCTAGTGGTGGTGACATATCATCAATCGCGTGTCGGGACCAACATCAACCTGGTCTCCAAAATCATCGCCAAGGCTGAAATGAGAATGTTTCTTGGATATTCCCAAGTAAGTAAGGCTTATAGGGTCTATAATAAATCTATCATGAAAATTGAAGAATATGTACATATTTCATTTGATGAGACTAACATGTTTTACATGGAGAAAGAAATTTTTACCAATAACTGTTTGTAGGAACCATATATGTGTGAGAAGCCGAATAAATTAACCCTCACCAATGAGACTGTTAGCCATCCTTCTCCATAAATTACCGAAGACAATGAAGATGAAGACATTGAAGATGAAGACACTGAGATCAGTGAAGAACCAACAATAACTGTAATTCCACAAGAGGAATTAATTCCATAAGCTGTTTCTCAACCAACTCCACCTACTTAATTTATCACACTTAGAGATCACCCTGTATCTCATATGATTGGAGACATTTCAGTTGGTGTGCAGACCAGGCATCAACTCAACCAAGTCTTGATGTATGTCTGCTTTATATCTCAAATTGAGCCCCAATCCATTAAAGATGCAGAGCAAGATCCTCACTGGATTATTGCAATGCAAGAGGAGCTCAACCAGTTTGAGAGATACATAGTTTGTGATTTAGTTCCAAGACTAAAAGACTACCTAGTCATTGGAACTAAATGGGTATTTAGGAACAAACTAGATGCTCAAGGTATTATAATATGGAACAAGGAAAGGCTAGTTGCTCAAAGCTACAAACAAGAGGAAGGGATTGACTATGACCAGACATTTGCACCTGTTGCAAGGCTGGAAGCAATCAGAATCTTCCTTACATATGTTGCCTACAAAACGTTCAAAGCATATCAAATGGATGTCAAGAGTGCATTCTTGAATGGTGAACTTAAGGAAGAAGTTTATGTGGAGCAACCTGAAAGATATGGTACCTAAACACCTAGAGGGGGGGGGGGGTGAATAGGTGACCAAAACCTTTTTAAAACTTTGTTGGCAGCACAACAGTTTATAACACAGATTTCTGAATAAGTTCTCACAGCAAACACAGCAATTCACAACACAGCACAATCACAGCACAGAATACACAAGATTTTATAGTGGTTCCCCAATCTTTGGGTACATCCACTTTCCCCCTTCGCCTATCTAGCAGTGTACTAGATTCGGCCAAACTTCTCCACTAGCTCAGAACCAAACTAGGTTCCTACACCTCAGGCCCAAAGCCTTACACTCAGCCACCAAGGCCTACACTCAGCCACCCAGGCCTACACTCAGCCAATTAAGGCCTACACTCAGAGTTCTTCAACTCCTACACTCAGGCAATCAAGCCCTACCCTCAGCCTTTATAATATAGGCTTACAATTCTCTCAGATCCAATGGATCCTACAAGTTAAAGTAGAAATACAATTGCTAACTCTACAACTCAGAAAATAAGAGAGGAGTTGAGAGTTTCTTGAAGAGTTCTTGGAAGAACTCAGTTAGATCCAAACTGACTTAGCTTCCTTCAAAGCTTCTTGAGTTAGAACTGAATTAGTCTGAATCTTCTGCAGTTGTTCCTTGACCTCTGCTTCTTGAGATCCAGATGTTTCTGAATCCTTCTTCTCAGCCTTAGTTCCAAAGACTGAATTCTTGATTGGAGCTCTCTCTCTCCAACTTCTTAGATCTGCAGTTGGACTGTCAGATCTTCTTGTGTTGATCCTCTATGTATTACTTCTTGATTTAATCTGATCAACCACTTTGAATATTCTCACAAGTTGTAACAACAACAATCCTTCTATCAATCAGATTCTGTAAACTATGGGTGCCTATTTATAGGCTTCCTTCATGGTAACCGGCTGGTCCGGTTTATAACAGACTTCTGATTTCTCTGACAGTTGCTGTAGACCGGCTGGATCGGCAGCTGTCATGTCAACCAGTCACTTCTTGAAATTCTCTAACTGTCAGATAGTGTCGAGACTTTCTGTTCTTAAGTGTCGACACTTATAGACTAAGTGTCGACACATGTTGTGTAAGTGTCGACACATGTTGTGTAATTGTCGACACAAGTCTACAAGGTGTCGACACAATTCCTTGTATGTCTCGACACAGATTCTTCTGCATGTGTCGACACTAAAATTGAGTGTCGACACAAGTCTTGTTCTTCATTCTTTAACTGTATTCTTCTAAGTGTCGACACATGTTCTTTGTGTCGACACATCTTCATGTGTTGAAACTGTCAAGTGTCGACACTGCTTCTTGGTGTCGACACAAGTCTTCACTTATGTTTCTTCAGCTGAGTGTTGACACATTCCTTTAGTGTCGACATTTGTACTTAGAATATTTTGTAACTTTTCTGTTTTTTGCTAAGTGTCGACACAGCTCCTTGTGTCGACACTTTCTTCAAGTGTAGAGTCTTCAACTAAGTGTCGACACATTGTGCTGAGTGTCGACACTTTCTTCAAGTGTTGACTCTCCTGGTTGTGTGTCGACACATTGTGCTGAGTGTCGACACTTTCTTCAAATACTGACTCTTCAGCATAGTGTCGACACATTGTGTTGAGTGTCGACACTTGTACTTAGATTCTGCAGACTTTTGCTAAGTGTCGACACATCTTCAAGTGTCGACACTTTCTGGTGTAGACTTAGCTCTTCTAGGTGTCGACACTTCTGCTAAGTGTCGACACTGCTTTTCTGCATACTTCTTCACTGAGTGTCGACACAGCTCCAAGTGTCGACACTTTCTGTCTGGTGTCGACTCTTCATCCCAGGTGTCGACACAATGACTCCAAGTGTCGACACTGCTTGTCTGGGTGTCGACACAAGCTTCCTCAAGTGTCGACACTTTCCCTCTGGGTGTCGACACATGGACTTAGAAACTTTTAGCTTCAGTCTAGTGAATACCTAACCTGCACAAGTAACTCAAACAAACATCAAATACATTATGATGCATATCATTGAGTTAGGTGAGGCTTCTTCAAATCAGGTACATTTGACCAATGTACCCAACAATCTCCCCCTATTTGGAGAAGTCATAACCCTTTGTCAATGATATACATCACTCATAATTAAAAATTAGAGAATGATGTAAAGCAGGTATATATCAACAGAGTTAACTTAAACATGTAATAAAGCACACATGTATACTCATTCAGCATTACACAACAAACAAGAATTAGACACATTCTACTGAACAAGCATGAAATATATTTATCAAAAACTGTTCAAACATTGTGTTTAATACATTGTCAATGATTTACAAAAATATTTAGATGTAACAAATTACAACATTCTTCAGTCTAATCTTAATCTAATTCTGCTCTGGTTCTTTTATAACTATGCCTTTCCCAGCTTGTATTTTGGCTTTTACAGCAGCAGCAGCAGCAGGCTCAGTATCAGCAACCTTCTTCCCTTTGGAGTCCTTCTTCTTAAGTTCTTCAGCCTTGATTTTCTGCCTTTCAAAATAATGATAGGGCTTAGGAAAGTACTTGCTAGGCTCCACAGCTGTAGGAGGTAGCTTTCCTAACTTAGCCTTCCTTCTATATTGGACAATGGCTTCCTGCCTGATTTCATGCTTCCTCCATTCTGCTTCTGAGAACCATTTATTCCTCTCATGTGCATTGTCCTTGGCTGCTTTCCAGGCTGTGAGAATGATATTCCTAGAAGTAGGGCTCCACTGTTCAAAATCTGGTTTTTGCTCAGCCAGTTCCCTGAACTTCTTCTTTGACAGCCTTGTCTCTTCTTCTTTGTCCATAGCCTCTTGCATGGCTGCTGTAATAGGTTGAACAACCTTTTCCAGAATAACATTTGGCTTGCCAGCAGTTGGGCTATACATTGTGCTTATCTCAGCATGAACCATGTCAAAATCTGGAGGTGGATAGATCACCTGAGCTACTTCCTGTTGCTCTCCTCCAAGATATACACTTTGAATACCAGATTCAGCTACATTGTCATCATCACACAGGGGAGGATAGCCCAGTGTAGCTCTGATGGAATTAGAAATCCATTTGGCATGGTCAGAGCTAGCTTTGACTAACACCCTCTCCCCCTTTATGACTTCTTATTATACATGATCTCTCACATCATCCTTTTGGAATCTGATTTGGCTGTCCAAGTACCTGATTCCCTCTTTAAAGAAAGGTCTAAGCTTGGTAAGTTGTTCTGAAATGACCTTTTGTGAATCCTTAATGGCAGTCTTGACAGCAGCAATGTCTTCCTGAAATACTTTATCAAATTCAGCTTTGGCAGCAGCAGATGATGTTGAAGGTGCAGCAGACTTACTCTTCAGTTCAGTGACTATTGCATTGTGAGAAGCTGTCAGATTATCATTCATTCTCAATTGATTTTCCAGCACATAGCCTTGCTTCTGTGCTATATCATCTACTTGAGACTTTATTTTCTCTTGATGGGTTGCCAGATAGACCACTGCATTAGCACCCTTTGTAAAACAATCGGTCATCTCCTTTTTATTAAGGTTCATTTCAAACCTTATTGACTTGATGTCCTGTGCCAGATCTGATTGAAGTGCCTTGTGCCCTTCATCAACATAAGTTTCTATAGCCTTCCTTTGTTCATCCATCTTGATTTGCATTGCAAGCAGTAGAGCACTGTAATCAGTTGATGGAGCTTGTTGGACTAAGGAGTGTTGAGCAACAGTTTGTAGAGCCTTTTTGTAGCTCTGACTCCATCTTTTGAATACAAAGAACTGCTTCTTCTTAGCTTGCTCAGCTTCATCATCCTCAGACTCTGAAGTACTTGCTATATCAACCCTGTCCTTAGGGCTTGATGGGTTTTCAGCTTGCACATCTAGTGCCTTCTCAGTGTCTAGCCCTATAGGCTCTTCCTGAACATCCAAGTTCTCCCCCTCAACAGCAGCACCCTTCTCTTCATCAGCAGCAGTCTTGTCCATGTCAAAGTCCTCTTGATCTAGATTCAGAAAGAGGTCTTCCATTATATATTCTGGGGGTGACTGAGCAGGAGATGTACTTGGTTCTTCAACCACTTTATCAGGTATCACAACAGATGTGTCTGGAAGAACAACATCTGGTGCTGTACTTGCTTGCTGAATGTGCTGATGGACATCAGACAAATCAGAATCCATTACAGAAAAATCTAATGTATTAAGGTCAGAAAGTACCTCTTGGATAATAAGTGTAGCTTGCTCACTCTCCAGTGTAGAGGGATGTTCTACAGCTGGAGGCTCCCCCTGGCTTGGATCCTTGGGGCTAGCTGGAGGCAACTCCCCCTGGATCTCAGCTGGCTCTTGAGGAGCAGGTGACTTCTCTGCAGCCACATCTATTGGACTATCAGGAGTGAAAACAACATGTTCTTCACTGCCTGAGCTGCTGGAGGACTCCTGAGTCACAGCAGCAGTCTTCCTCCTCTTCCTGGGAGGAGAGTCTTTCTTTGAAACTTGCTTTTCTGGGGTTGGAACTTCTTTGGACAGCACTCTTTCCCATCTAGAGAATATCCTTGAATCCATTCTCCTCATGTGATTGATTTTAGTTCCAGCAGCAGTGCTCATTACCTCTGGAATTGATCCAGCCAGGTAGAGACTTAGTATCCTGCCCAGATTGGGCTTCTTCAGACTTTCCTTCACTTTCTCAAATACAATAATAGACCAGTCTGTTTTGAGGTTGAAGATGATTCTGGTCATAATACTGAACATAGAGGCTGACACCCTGTCATGTCCTCCTGGTTTGCTTAGTATAACTTTGCCTACAACTTCAGACAGGAATTTGCCTTGATTATTCATTCCCTTCCTGTTGAAAACAGAACCTATTTTCATCTTAGGATCAAGACCACACCAGGTAAGTGCTTCTCTGGTCTTAGATGTGGTCACTTCCTCTTCTTCTTGAACTTTAGGTAGCTGAAGTACCTTTCTCAAAGACTTGGGTGAAATCTTGACCTTGGTGCCATGCACCCTTGACTTAATTCTGTAGCCTGAGTCATCTACAGACGCTCCTGTAAGGAATTCAATAACTTCCTTCTTCCAAATTTTGGTTGGTTCTGAAACCAAGAACTCCAATCCTGAATCGGTGACTAGGGTTACCACCGACTTGATTTCTTGATCGCCATCGTCAAAAGCACCTCGCACGAGCTCATACCCTTCGTTAACATTCTCCTCGAGCTTGGGAGCCATTAGGGTTTGAAGATTTAGTCTTGAGAAGAGAGAAATGTCGACACAAGAGTTTTGGTCTCGAAACTTTTGAAAGCGTGTCGACAAACAAAGACAGAATCCTATTTATACCTTTCTGGTTTGAAGACGAACAGGCGGGATGGATTACTAAAGATGTGTCGACACTGTCAATAAGTGTCGACACTGACTTATAATGTCTCGACACACATGTGTCGACACAAGTTTAGTCAACAGATTTTATGTGTCGACACTTGGTTAAGTGTCGACACCACACTACTCGACATGTAGTCGAGACTTTACTTAGAAAATTCTGAGTAAAACTTAAGTGTCGACACCTTATTGGATGTGTCGACACCTACTCGACATGTGTCGACACTAACATTCTGAAGTGTCGACACCAACTTCCTAGATGTGTCGACACCATTTTCCTGAAGTGTCGACACTTACTATTCTGTGTCGACATAGACTTGTCCATGTGTCGACACCTTTTTACTTAGCCAATTTTTAGTTCTGTAAACTTAGTCTAAGTTTATCATACCTAGTTCAATTTTGAACCTATTGAACTTAGCTTCTTCTAAGGGCTTAGTAAACATATCTGCTATCTGATTATCAGTTTTAACATATTCAAGTGCAATATCATTTCTTTCTACATGCTCCCTAAGAAAGTGATATTTAATCTCAATATGTTTAGTTCTACTATGTGATACAAGATTATTAGCTATTGAAATAGCACTTGTAGAATCACAGTAAAGTGGAGTTCTACTTACCTGAAATCCATAGTCTTCTAACTGATGTTGAATCCACAGAAGTTGAGCACAACAACTTCCTGCAGCTACATATTCTGACTCAGCTGTGGAAATAGCCACACTAGTCTGCTTTTTGCTGCTCCATGAAATTATTCTTCCACCTAGGAATTGACAGGATCCAGTAGTGCTCTTTCTATCTTCTTTGCATCCTGCAAAGTCTGCATCTGAATAGCCTGTTAGATCAAAATCTCCATTCCTAGGGTACCAGAGGCCTAGATAGGGAGTGCCCTTTAGATATCTCAAGATTCTCTTGACTGCAGTCAAGTGAGACTCTTTGGGGCAGGCTTGATACCTGGCACAAACACATGTAGCATACATAATGTCAGGCCTACTTGCAGTCAAGTATAGTAGGGAGCCAACTATCCCTCTATACAAGGTTTCATCTACAGGTTTCCCTGCATCATCCTTGCTTAGAGACATACTTGACCCCATAGGAGTCTTCATGGTACTGGATGAATCCATACCATACTTCCTTATGAGTTCTAGGGTGAACTTGGACTGACATATGGATAGACCACTTCCAATCTGTTTAACTTGGAGACCCAAGAAAAACTTCAGTTCTCCCATACTACTCATCTCAAATTGACTTTGCATAAGCTTTGCAAACTTTTTGCAAAGGCTACTTTCAGTAGACCCAAATATAATGTCATCTACATATATTTGGACAAGTATGACTTTGCCTCTAGATTCCCTAAGGAATAGAGTCTTATCTATTTTCCCCCTTGAGAACTTGTTCTCAATGAGGAAACTAGATAGGGTTTCATACCAAGCTCTAGGTGCTTGTTTTAACCCATATAATGCTTTCCTAAGTCTATAGACATAATGTGGAAGAGTAGGATCAACAAAACCTGAAGGTTGCTCCACATATACTTCTTCTTTCAAATTACCATTTAGGAATGCTGACTTCACATCCATTTGGTATACCTTGAATCATTGATAAGTTGCATAGGCCAAGAACATCCTTATGGCTTCCAGTCTGGCTACTGGAGCAAAGGTTTGATCAAAATCAATACCTTCTTCTTGCCTATATCCTTTTGCAACCAGTCTTGCTTTATTCTTTATGATGACCCCTTGTTCATCTAACTTATTTCTGTAGATCCACTTAGTTCCTATAACATTGTGGTCTTTAGGCTTTGGAACCAGCTCCCAAACCTTGCACCTTTTGAACTGATTAAGTTCTTCTTGCATAGCTTCAGTCCACTGTGGATCTTGTATAGCTTCTTCAAATTTCTTTGGTTCTATTTGAGACAGAAAACTTGAATATACTACTACAGCATTCTGATTTCTGCTCCTTGTCTGAACACCTTGTCTTGGATCTCCAATAATTAGCTCTACTGGATGATCTCTTAGATGCCTGTTGGCTGGAGGCATCCTTACTTCTGGTTGAACTTCTACAGCATCTTCATCATGCTGAGTTCCTTGTACTTCTTCAGTTCCTGGTACATGTAGTTCTCCCCCTGGACATAAGCCATCTTCTTCTACTTGCTGTCTTGCAGCAGGTACATCTTCTATGGTTAGCTTGTCCATCTTCTTAGTAAGACCTGTGGGGCTGCACACACTACTAGACAACTCATTGTTAATTAGTTGTGTTTCATCAAAAACTACATGCACAGACTCCTCTACAACTTGAGTAGTCAAGTTGTAGACTCTATAAGCCTTACTATTATTGCTGTACCCAACAAACACTCCCTCTTGGGACTTGGCAGCAAACTTAGTTAGGTAAGACTTTCCATTGTTAAGTATGTAGCATTTACAACCAAAGATCCTAAAGTAGGATAAATTTGGTTTCCTGCCTTTCACAACTTCATAGGGGGTCTTATTTAACCTTTTAGTGATGGTAGCCCTATTTATCACATGGCATGCAGTGTTAACTACTTCAGCCCAGAAATATTCTGGCAGTGATGAATCACTTAACAGGGTTCTACCAGCCTCTATCAAGGTCCTATTTTTCCTTTCAGCAATGCCATTTTGCTGAGGTGTTCTAGGTGAAGAGAATTCTTGAAATATCCCATAGTCTTCACACAGCTTTGTCATGCTTTCAGACTGAAACTCAGTACCATGGTCACTTCTAATTTTGACCACTGTACTGTTCAATTCATTCTGAATTTGCTTAACAAAACTATAGAAGACACTAAGTGTTTCAGATTTCTGCTTTAAGAAGAACACCCAGGAAAACCTTGAGTAGTCGTCAACAACTACAAAGGTGTAGACCTTCCTACCTAAGCTGTGAACTGGCATTGGACCAAAGAGATCCATATGCAAGAGGTATAAGCACCTCACAGCATCTTTGTTCTCAATGCTTTTAAAGGTGGATTTGGTCTGCTTGCCCTTTTGACAAGCTGAGCAAATGCCCTCTTTAACACACTTAACTTGAGGACCATTCCTCACTAACTCTTTGCTAAAGAGTTTGCAAATAGTCTTATAGTTAAGATGAGCTAGCCTCTTGTGCCACTTGACACAATGAGAGACTGTCTCATCAGCTACAAGACAAACAGGAGAACCATTGTTCTCAATCATGATGTCTAGACAGTAGACATTCCTCTTTCTATATCCTGTCAAAATGATCTCTTGATCACTTGACCTCTTGATATGACAACCATTTTTAACAAATGAGATGTCATACCCTACATCACTTAACTTACTTATACTAATGAGGTTGTGTTTCAACCCTTTAACATAAGCCACTTGAGTAATGGTAACAAGGTTTGAAGAGATGTTACCAAACCCTTTGATGATTCCTTTTTCAGAACCACCAAAGGTCACTTTAGGACCATTTTTGATTGGAATGTAGTCCTTCAGTAGTCCCCTTGTTCCAGTCATATGTCTGGAACATCCACTATCCAAGTACCATGTTGGGGTATGACCACTTGGATTCACCTGCAAAACAAATTAATGAACCTTAGAACCCAAAGTAAACTTGGGTCCTTGGTGATTGTTAGTTTGCAATTTGACATAGCTACCTGCTGGCTTTCCACCAGGTAACTTGCTACTCAACTTGGCACTGGCATTGTGCCAGCAATCCAAGGCAAAGTGGCCAACCTTGCCACAGCACCAACATTCAAACTTGTTGTACCTTTGCTTAGATACAACCTTTGCTGTCTTGACTACAGCAGGCTTGTTGAATGTTGGGGCTTTACCCTTGGACTTGAACTTGGACTGTACAGTCCCTGCAGGTCTAACAAAACCTAGTCCAGCTTTGCCTTTTTGATGAACAAATTCATCAATTAATGGTAATACTGATTTAGGTTTTGAAAACCTGGCAGCAAGTTCTTTTTCCTTCTGGAGATTGATCTCCAGTCTCTTAATTTGATCATTCTTAAATGTAATAGTACCCATCTGAATCACTGTAATGTGTTTCAGCCTGGCTACTTCATTCAGTTTTTGATCATACTGTTTTTCAAAATCTGTTGCAGCTGCCTTGAGATCAGCAATCTCCTTTGCCTGACTTTTGGCAAGGGACTTGCTTTTCTTATAGGCTTGCAACAGTACTTTATATTCATCTAAGAGCTGATGAATATCTCCCTCAGATTCAGAAACACTTCCATCACTTGATGAAGATGAATCTGACTCTGAACTAGAACTGAAATCTGAACTTTGAGTTGGACTTTGTACCTGACTAGGTCATGGCTGCTCCAGGATTTTGGTACTTTCAGTCAATGCCATCAGTCCTTGGCACTGACACTCTTCTTGTTCATAGATTGATTCCATGATCTGCATAAACTCTTCTTCTTCTTCAGCAAATAGCCCTATGTAGGCTTCAGCATCTGTCTCAGTATCTGAAGAAGAAATGTCTGAAAGAGTCTTCTCATTCTTTGCAACAAAGGACTTCTCCTTCTTTCCTTTGAAGTGAGTCTTCTTTCTGTCACTGGATTCTTTTCTTCTCTCAGGACAATCTGCAATAACATGCCCCTGTCTATTGCAGCAGTAACATACTATCTTAGACCCAGTTGCCTTACTAGTCTTTGTCTTTTTCTTATCCTTCTTTGAAGGCTTCTTCTCCTGATACTGGACTTCTTTCCCTTTGGAATATGAAGGTCTGGACCTCCACTGTTTCTTCTAAAGGAATTTCTGAAAATGTCTGGTGAATGCAGCAAAATCTTCATCACTTTCACTGCTTGTAGATTTAGTGCTAACAGACTCATCAGATTCTGATTCAACTACCTCTGGAGGAGGAGTTGATGACTTAGTCCTGTTCTTTCTAGGTACTTCTGACTTAAAGGCAACAGTCCTTTCCCTGTGTTCAGTCCTTGTTGACTTTTCCTCCTCTTTTCTTACTGACAATTGCATCTCATAAGATAACATCTTGCCAAACAGTGTGGGAGGAGGAATTTCTCCCAACTTTGTCATTTCTCTGATGGCACAGATCTTGGTGTCCCAGTCTTTGGTTAGGGACCTTAAGAATTTATCATTCAATTCATAGTTAGAGAACTCTCTTCCATAGGACATGAGTTCATTAACAACTCTATAAAACTTCTTGTAGCATTCAGTGATGCTATCTCCTCTTCCTTGCCTAAAGCTCTCATATTCTTGATTAAGCAAGGACTTCCTATCTTGTCTTACTTCTTCAGAACCTTCCATGTAGACAATGAGGGTATCCCACATTTCTTTTGCTGTTTTACAGTGAATAAGGTTCTGGAAGGTGGCATCATCAATTGCACTAACTATGATGTTCTGTGCCCTTTTGTCCATTGTAGCTAGGACAATCTCATCCTTGGTCATCTCAGAAAAATCCTTTGGAGTTCTCTGTGTAGCATCCGAGACTGAAATCTTCATGGGCACATAAGGCCCTTCTTTGACTGTGATGTAGATCCTAGGGTCAGAGGCCTCCATGAACAGCCTTACCCTTTCTTTCCAGATTCAAAAAATCTCTTTTCTATATATGGGCAGTTTCATTGAACCCAATTCCTTGTGATTCTCTGAAGAACCCATGTTTCTTGATTTTCTTGAAACTGTGTTCTGACTTATCCTAAATCTGCCAAACTGGATCTCCTCAGACAGTTAGTCCTTTTTGAGGAACCTGGCTCTGATACCACTTGAAAGATATGGTACCTAAACACCTAGAGGGGGGGTGAATAGGTGACCAAAACCTTTTTAAAACTTTGTTGGCAGCACAACAGTTTATAACACAGATTTCTGAATAAGTTCTCACAGCAAACACAACAATTCACAACACAGCACAATCACAGCACAGAATACACAAGATTTTATAGTGGTTCCCCAATCTTTGGGTACATCCACTTTCCCCCTTCGCCTATCTAGCAGTGTACTAGATTCGGCCAAACTTCTCCACTAGCTCAGAACCCAACTAGGTTCCTACACCTCAGGCCCAAAGCCTTACACTCAGCCACCAAGGCCTACACTCAGCCACCCAGGCCTACACTCAGCCAATTAAGGCCTACACTCAGAGTTCTTCAACTCCTACACTCAGGCAATCAAGCCCTACCCTCAGCCTTTATAATATAGGCTTACAATTCTCTCAGATCCAATGGATCCTACAAGTTAAAGTAGAAATACAATTGCTAACTCTACAACTCAGAAAATAAGAGAGGAGTTGAGAGTTTCTTGAAGAGTTCTTGGAAGAACTCAGTTAGATCCAAACTGACTTTGCTTCCTTCAAAGCTTCTTGAGTTAGAACTGAATTAGTCTGAATCTTCTGCAGTTGTTCCTTGACCTCTGCTTCTTGAGATCCAGATGTTTCTGAATCCTTCTTCTCAGCCTTAGTTCCAAAGACTGAATTCTTGATTGGAGCTCTCTCTCTCCAACTTCTTAGATCTGCAGTTGGACTGTCAGATCTTCTTGTGTTGATCCTCTATGTATTACTTCTTGATTTAATCTGATCAACCACTTTGAATATTCTCACAAGTTGTAACAACAACAATCCTTCTATCAATCAGATTCTGTAAACTATGGGTGCCTATTTATAGGCTTCCTTCATGGTAACCGGCTGGTCCGGTTTATAACAGACTTCTGATTTCTCTGACAGTTGCTGTAGACCGGCTGGACCGGCAGCTGTCATGTCAACTAGTCACTTCTTGAAATTCTCTAACTGTCAGATAGTGTCGAGACTTTCTGTTCTTAAGTGTCGACACTTATAGACTAAGTGTCGACACATGTTGTGTAAGTGTCGACACAAGTCTACAAGGTGTCGACACAATTCCTTGTATGTCTCGACACAGATTCTTCTGCATGTGTCGACACTGAAATTGAGTGTCGACACAAGTCTTGTTCTTCATTCTTTAACTGTATTCTTCTAAGTGTCGACACATGTTCTTTGTTTCGACACATCTTCATGTGTTGAAACTGTCAAGTGTCGACACTGCTTCTTGGTGTCGACACAAGTCTTCACTTATGTTTCTTCAGCTGAGTGTCGACACATTCCTTTAGTGTCGACATTTGTACTTAGAATATTTTGTAACTTTTCTGTTCTTTGCTAAGTGTCGACACAGCTCCTTGTGTCGACACTTTCTTCAAGTGTAGAGTCTTCAACTAAGTGTCGACACATTGTGCTGAGTGTCGACACTTTCTTCAAGTGTTGACTCTCCTGGTTGTGTGTCGACACATTGTGCTGAGTGTCGACACTTTCTTCAAATACTGACTCTTCAGCATAGTGTCGACACATTGTGTTGAGTGTCGACACTTGTACTTAGATTCTGCAGACTTTTGCTAAGTGTCGACACATATTCAAGTGTCGACACTTTCTGGTGTAGACTTTGCTCTTCTAGGTGTCGACACTTCTGCTAAGTGTCGACACTGCTTTTCTGCATACTTCTTCACTGAGTGTCGACACAGCTCCAAGTGTCGACACTTTCTGTCTGGTGTCGACTCTTCATCCCAGGTGTCGACACAATGACTCCAAGTGTCGACACTGCTTGTCTGGGTGTCGACACAAGCTTCCTCAAGTGTCGACACTTTCCCTCTGGGTGTCGACACATGGACTTAGAAACTTTTAGCTTCAGTCTAGTGAATACCTAACCTGCACAAGTAACTCAAACAAACATCAAATACATTATGATGCATATCATTGAGTTAGGTGAGGCTTCTTCAAATCAGGTACATTTGACCAATGTACCCAACACAACCACCAGGTTTTATCTCTCCTACCCATCAATCTTATGTCTTTAAATTGCATAAATCTCTCTATGGTTTAAAGCAAGTTCCAAGAGCTTGGTATGAAACCCTAGCTAGCTTTCTTATAGAACATAAATTTTCTAGGGGCATTGATGCGCGCGAAGCCCGGCTCTAAATTATTGAGGGGGCGCGGCGGGTCAGGAATTCGCGCGGCTAATTGTAGGCAAGTGCACCTATCGCAAATAATACATGATATTCGGGAGAATATCCAGATCATAAATTTCCCGGGAACAGGTTGATTATCTCTACTGCTCCGAAAGCACTATTATTTTACCGAAATATTAAGATGTCGATTTAAACTAAAAAAAGCTGGAAATAGATTAAGAATAAAGTCGATGAAGAGATAACACTCGGTATTGAATTATGTTAGGAGTAAAATAGATTTGAATAAATAGAGATCTTAGGGTTCAATTTAATTAAAGCGTAAAATTGGCCGTGGAGGTTCCAAAAGAATGAGCTCACATATCTCTAGGAATATCGCTCACCTGAACATTAAGGCTATTCAACCGGGCTCTCGTCCGACGAAGAATTCCTCTTAATGCTCGCAATACGATAAGAATCCCGCTATTGGGGGGGAACCCAATTCAGTAGAGTTAGTGCGCCTCCTCTCTCGAGGGTCAGTGCGGAACTCTCTTTATCTAGGGGTGATCAGTCCATACGCACGGCCTCTCGGCTTGCTAGCGTATGGATAACAGAAATAGAGCCCACACATCGATATGTGGTTCTATGCGTCGTTAACCCGGGGTAAACCTTAAGTTTTTTTATTAAATAGAAAAATTAGACCTTTAGTTATTTAAAACATTTTATATCCCAATGCTCTTCGATACCGAGGGTTAAAAGCGATTAGCTACTCATCGGAATGGGGATGGCTTATTTGTTTGGTTAGGCATGAGTTCTAAGTTAAGCAATTGCAAGAGAATCCACAAGGGCAGCCCATATAACACACTAAAATGGTTCAAAAAAATGGAACCCCAAACAACTTACAGCAAGGGCCTATTTATAGGGAAAATTTTCGAAGTACACGCCCGGTGACACGGGCGTGTAGGGGGGGGGGGGGTGGCGTGTCAGCACTGTGCTTGAGGTGATCCAGCGATTTGACAGCTGCATTGACTTGCGGCTGTAACCGAGGATGCCACGCCCTCGGTCACGGGCGTGGCGGTGGGCATGTCCATCAAGTTGATCTAGGGACGGGTTGCATCAAAAGTCACCGACAACGTCCCATCGGGCCAGGTGGAGGAGTCACACACTATGTCATGTGCGTGGCGGTGGGCGTATCGCGTTGGTCGACGATCCTTGAGGGCAATTTCGTCGAGCTGGAGTGACATTGGCCTAGGACACAGGGCGTGTCAAATGACATGAGCGTATCTTAGGGTGTGTCACATTTTTCTTTTCAAATTCTTTTGATTCCATGGGAAATGAAGTGTCACGCCCGGGTCACGGGTGTGACCCAAATGTACAACCCCGTGTCCGGCGAGCAAGGTCACCAGGATCCAGGCAGATCGGGCTGAGGACAATGGGCGAGCTCGGCAGTGGAGGGGGCCGAGCCCGAGCTCGGCATCCGTCGACCAGAGATCGGCATTCGGCGACCCCGAGCTCGGCATTCGCCGAGCGATCCACAACTCGCGTCCTCGCAGCGGAGCTCGACAGCAGTAGGCGAGCAGAACATGCCGAGATGGTCAAAACTGCCCAGCTCGCCCGGGTGTATGAGGTACTTTTTACTGTTTTGCCTCCGCTGGCCTGCCCATAGCCCTTCAAAACAGCGGAGTTTGGCTGTTGGCAGACCCAACCGAGGGTTTTTTGGTAATTTCAGGTCAGTTCTTTTGGTTATTGGCAGTTCATATTTCAAAAACTATAAATAGGACCCAAGGGGTACCCCAGAAAGCATGCTTCCAAGGCCTACCTGCTGCTGTTTTCAAGTGCTTTCGGAGGGTACCTTAGCTCGGCTTCTGGCTAAGGAGGGGAAGCGCTCTGATATCTTCCGGGTTTGTGGTTGGACCTCCCCCGCCGATCCCTTGGGTCGGTCTTACCTTGTCTTCTCTATTGTTTTGCTTGCCGGGGCGAAGTAGGCACGAGATCACCCCCTTCCCCAAGGGCGAACTCCACGGGAGTCCGATTCTCGGTTTCAACATTTTTGGTGCGGTGAGCGTGGACAGTGGTCAGTGCAGAAAAGCTTCAGCGAGTTCAATGACAGGAGGACAAGGATCTGACAGGCAGAACTCGCTGCCCCCCCGCCTCTCGCAATGGTGGGGATGTTGGAAGACTTCAGGAATGAGGTGTTAGGACTCGTCAAGTGTGCACTCAGCACGCGGGCCGAGTGCTCGACTCCGGCAGCCCAGATCGCGGCCGCCCCCTCTTTGGGCGAGGACGCTCCTGGATGGCGAGCTGGGAAGGAGGTGGCCGAGGAAGGCAGGGGGTGCGAGATCCCCTGGCACGAGCTCTTCCCCGGGTTGGCAGGCCGAGGCCGTTTCGGCGAGCTGGGCTCGCGAGACTCGCCGGCTCGCCGGCTCGCCCGGTGGGGGGAGGTAGTCCTTTCAGCGAGCTGGTCTCCTCAGCTTCAGTTCCAGATGGGTTCAGAGAACCCGAGATGTCCTACTACACCGGGAAAGGAGATCCGGTCCAGCATGTGCAATGGTTTGAGGATGTAATCTCCATCCAACATATGTCGGACGGATTCAAATGCCGACTCTTCGCTATCACCCACAGGGAGAAGGCCAGAGAGTGGTTCCACCAACTACCGGCCAGCTCCATCTACTGCTTCGAGGACCTATGTCGAGGGTGCATGCTGAGGTTCACTACCTTGAAGAAGAGTATGAAGGAGTCCGAGTCCCTGTTGCACATTAAGAAGGGGGTGAACGAGACGCTGGGAAGCTATGTGGATCGGTTTCAGGAGGAAGTTACTCAGGTCCAGGAGATGCCGGGCCATAGTCTGATGATGGCCTTTACCCTGGGCCTGCAGCAGGGTTTCTTCCGGATGGAGCTAAAGAGGGTTCCTCCCCTCTCCTATGAGGAGTTGATGGAGAGGGCGGCGCAGGAGGTCGATGGGGAGGTGTCGAACCCGGAGTTTGCAAGGAAGCTAGCCAGGTGGGCCACGGAGGAAGAGAAGGAGTCAAGAGGAGGGAAAGGACAGGAGGAGAGAAGAGGAGAGCCTAGGCAGAGGGAGCAAAGGTAGCTCCAGTGGCAGCAGCAACCGAGGTGGGGGCATCAGGAGCCTGACCATCGGCTAGGCTGGAGACTTGAGTGGCAGGGGCAGGGGCCACAGAGAGGGTACTACGGAAGGGGTCACTACCAGGGGAGGCAAGATCAATTCCACCCTCCGGGCTGGAGGCAGGGCCAGAGGCCCCGGCTCCCCGATCAAGAAGAGGCCATGGCCATAGCCTTGAGAGCAAGGAGGGGGATAATGAGGAGGAGGAGAAGAGAGGTCAGGGTGGAGCTGCCCTATTGCAACTTCCATCAGGAAGAGGGGCATGCCACAGCCACCTGCCAGGAGTTCCTCGAGATGAGGGGGAATAGGGAACAGTAGCAGCAGCAGCAGCAGTAGGGTCGGCAAGAAGTGAGGATTGAGGAGGTCCTGCCTCGGGCGGAGGAGGATCGTTGCGAAGATCGGGTGGATATTGGAACCCGAGGGGGATCGGAGAGATCCACGGGGGAGTAGGGGTCGAGGCTTCCCGCAAGGCAAGCCTCCACACCATGTACCGGCGAAGCGTCGCCTCCACATCCCAAAACCCACCCCCGGAGGAGAGGATTACTTTCTCCAGGAGCGATATGCCAGACCACGAGGACCCATTCTGCGATGCGCTGGTCATCAAGGCAGCCATCGAGAATTTCACTGTCTCTCGGATCCTCATGGACAACGGGAGCTCCATCAACGTCATCTTCAAAAAGGCGTTTGACGCGATGAAAGTGGAGGCAAAGAGGGTGCTGGCCTCAGATGGACCCTTGTTCGGGTTTTCAGGAGAAAGGAAGGAAGTGGAGGGACGAGTAGGCCTCCATGTTACCTTGTGGAGGCAGTCCAGGAACTGCAGGTTCGTCATCATGGACGCCCCCAGCAGTTACAGCAATATCTTCGGGAGGTCCCTTATCAGCACCTTCTGCTGCATCCCCTCGTCTTTCCATCAGTGCTTAAAGTTCAACGCCGAGGGGATTCAGGTCAGGGTCAGGGGGGACCCAAAGGTGGCGCGGGAGTGCTATGTCACTGCAGTGAACACCATCTCATGGATGGAGGGAGCCGAAGAGATGGGGCGAAGGATGGAGGAGGCTGTGCAGGAAGCAGCAGAAGAGGAGCTGGAGATGGAAAACCGCGTAGAGGAGGCAGCAGGGGGAGATCCGGAGGAGATGGCCGAAGTGATGGCTGCGGAGGAAGAGATGAAGGTAGATGTCCCTGTTCCAGAGGAAGGGGATGCTGAAGGATGGGGGAAGTAGTCCCGGCTGGAGGCGGCAGAGGAAGTGGTGGAGCTGGAGGTGCTCACCCAGGGGGGCAGGACAGAGAAGATCCGCGTCAGCGGGGGGCTGACCCCGGAGGACCAAGGCAGGATGCTGGAATGCATCCAGAAGAACGTGGACATCTTTGCTTGGAACGCCGCGGAGATGCCGGGGGTTGACGCGGATGTGGCCTGCCACTGCCTCAACCTGGACCCGGGAACACGCCTCGTTCAGCAGAAGAAGAGGTCTACTGCGGACAAGCTGGCGGAGCCCATCAGGGAGGAGGTGGCAAAACTCCTCAAGGATGGCTTCGTGTCTGAGATTCAATACCCCGGCTGGGTCTCCAACGTGGTCATGGTCAAAAAGGGGTACGTCCGGTGGAGAATGTGTATCGACTTTTCCTTACTTAATAAAGCTTGTCCTAAGGACTGTTATCCTTTGCCTCGGATCGATGCGCTGGTTGACTCAGCCGTTGGTTTTTCTGTAATGAGTTTTTTAGATGCTTTTTCACGATATCAACAAATCAGGATGCACCCACCGGACATCAAGGATGTCTCATTCATCACAGGGGATGGGTGGTACTGCTACAAGATGATGCCCTTCGGGCTGAAGAATGTTGGGGGCAACCTACTAGAAGATGATGGACAGGGTCTTCAAGGAGCAGAGGGGGAGGAATTTGGAGGTGTATGTACATGACCTCATGATCAAAAGTCGGGACGTGGACTCCTACCTCCGAGACCTGGAGGAGACCTTCACCACCCTACGCAAATACAAGATGCGATTGAATCCCCTAAAATGTGTCTTCGGGGCCAGCAGGGGAAAGTTCTTGGGGCACCTCCTCACCCCCGCAGCGGTCGATCCGAATCAAGATAAGGTCAGGGCTATCTTGGAACTAGGGTCCCCGCGGAATGCTAAGGAGGTCCAACGGCTGACGGGGAAGCTAGCAGGGTTGAGTCGTTTCCTTTATCGGGCAGGGGAGAAGTGCTCCCCCTTCTTCAAAACACTAAGGGGTGGTCAGAAGTTTGAATGGACCAAGGAGTGCGAGGAAGCGTTCCAGGCCCTCAAGGTGCAATTGACTCAGGCTCCACTACTCCAAGGGCCAAAGGAGGGGGAAGACCTATTTCTATATCTCGAGGTCGGGGCAGAGGCCTTGAGCTCCGTTCTAGTTCGTGAAGAAGGAAGGAAGCAGCTCCCAATTTATAACATGAGCCGGGTCCTGAGGAAGGCCGAATTCCGGTACCCGATCTTGGAGAAGCTAGCCTTCGCCCTGGTTATCTCAGCCCGAAGGCTGTGACCTTATTTCCAGGCGCACTCAATCCGAGTAGTGACTGACCATCCTCTCCACAACATCTTTGAGGGGGTGGAGCATTCGGGCAGGCTGGCCAAATGGTCGGTGGAGTTAAGCGAGTTCGACGTCTCATTCATTTCGCGGCTCTCGATCAAAGCTCAGGCGATGGCCAACTTCTTGGCTTACTATGTGATTGAAGTGGCGGAGGAAGAGCTCACCCGCCCTGCCCCTTGGAAGGTAAAGGTAGACGGCGCTTCGGGGAGACATTCCCTAGGAGTGGGGGTGATCCTGGAGAGTCCTCAAGGAACTAGGATTGAGCAGATGGTAGTGGTGCACTTTCCCATTACCAACAATCAGGCAGAGTATGAGGCCGTGATAGCAGGGCTGCGCCTGGCCAGGGAGCTGGGGGTGTTGGACGTGCAGGTCCTCCCTGACTCCATGGTGGTAGCTTCCCAGATCAACGGGGAGTTTGAGGCAAGGGAACGCACCGTGCGATCGTACTTGGCCAAAGTGAAGGGGGTCATAGGCACTTTCTAAACCTTCTCCATCTGACACGTGCCCAGGGAAGAGAATGAACAAGTCGACCAGCTAGCAAAGCATGGTCCCCAGGTGGGGGGTACCATCACCGATCTGTTCCGCCCCTCCATCGAAGAAGGGGAGCTCATGCAGATTGATCAGCACGTCTCATGGATGGACCCAGTCATAACTTTTCTCTCCACGGGAGAATATCCAGAGGGGGTAGATAAGAAGAAGCTAAGGCACAAGTTGACGTACTACCTCCTCCAGGATGGGCAGCTGTATAGGAAGACACTCTCAGGGATGTTGGCTTGTTACGTGGTCGAAGGGGAAGTATGGAGGATCTTAGAGGAAGTCCACTCCGGAGAATGTCGGAGTCACTTCGGGAGTTGGACCTTGGAAGGAAGAATCGTCAGACAACGGTACTTCTGGCCCACCCTGGGCCATGACGCAACGGAATTCGCAAAAAGATGCCACAAGTGCTAGCTATTCGCACCCCTCCAGCTACAACCGGCCCAGCGACTCAAAAGTATCACGGCCCCCTGGCCCTTTGCCATTTGGGGAATGGATTTGGTTGGACCGTTCCCCCAGGCCAGTGGGCAGAGGAGGTTCCTCCTAGTAATGATCGACTACTTCTCCAAGTGGTTGGAGGTGAAGGCGCTGGCCAAGGTGACCTCCCAAGTTATCAGGAACTTTGTTTGGGGGGAGATCATCTGCCGCCATGGGCTTCCTCAGGCCATTGTCACAGACAACGGGCCCCAGTTCGCCAGTGCCGAATTCACCAGCTTCTGCGAGCAGCTGGGAATAGACCTCAGGTTCGCCTTAGTCCATCACCCCAGGAGCAACGGGCAGGTGGAGGCCGCAAACAATATCATCGTCAATCTCCTAAAGAAGAAGGTGGAGAATTTGAAGGGGAGCTGGGTGGAGCAGCTTCCCGCGGTTCTTTGGGCCCTAAGAACCACCCCCAACACGGCTACTGGAGAGACCCCCTTCAAGCTCTCCCATGGGTGCGAGGCAGTGCTCCCCATCGAATTTGAAGTACAAACACCTCGAGTCATTGCGGCCAAAGAAGGCCGAGAGGAGTGGCAAGCGGAGAACGAGGAGGTGCTGAGGCTCTCCCTTGACATGGTGGAAGAACTGAGGGACCTTTCCGCTATCCGACAGGAGGAGGTGAAAAGAAGAATGGCCAAGTACTTTGACAAACGCATCAGGGTCAAGCAGTTCGTGGAAGGGGACTTGGTGCTGAAGAAGATGGACGCGGCAGGGAGGTCGGCATCCGTAGGGAAGCTCAATCCTAGCTGGGATGGACCGTTTATTGTAAAGGAGACTTTGAAGTCAGGAGGCTACCGACTACAAAATGTAGAGGGCGAGACCCTGAGTCTCACCTGGAGTGGTGACGACTTAAAATGTTTTTTTCCCCTGAAACATGTAAGCGACACTTTGATTATAATAAATTTCTTCGACACTCCAGTACTGTCATAGCTAACCTGCATAGAGAAATGGAATATGTTTGGACCCCGAACAGATCTTGCTGTCAGGCTCTCACCTAGCTGGCACGGCCAGAAGTCACTCGGTGTCATCCTTAGCCTCGAGCAGATCCCGCTGTCAGGCTTCCACCTAGCTGACAGGGCCGGAAGTCACTCGATGGAATGTGTTTGGACCCCGAGCAGATCCCGCTGCCAGGCTCTCACCTAGCTGGCAGGGCCGGAAGTCACTCGGTATCATCCTTAGCCTCGAGCAGATCCCGCTGTCAGGCTCCCACCTAGCTGACAGGGCCGGAAGTCACTCGATGGAATGTGTTTGGACCCCGAGCAGATCCCGCTGCCAGGCTCTCACCTAGCTGGCAGAGCCGGAAGTCACTCGGTGTCATCCTTAGCCTCGAGCAGATCCCGCTGTCAGGCTCCCACCTAGATGACAGGGCCGGAAGTCACTCGATGGAATGTGTTTGGACCCCGAGCAGATCCCGCTGCCAGGCTCTCACCTAGCTGGCAGGGCCGGAAGTCACTCGGTGTCATCCTTAGCCTCGAGCAGATCCCGCTGTCAGGATCCCACCTAGCTGACAGGGCCGGAAGTCACTCGATGGAATGTGTTTGGACCCCGAGCAGATCCCGCTGCCAGGCTCTCACCTAGCTGGCAGGGCCGGAAGTCACTCGGTGTCATCCTTAGCCTCGAGCAGATCCTGCTGTCAGGCTCCCACCCAGATGACAGGGCCGGAAGTAACTCGATGGAATGTGTTTAGACCCCGAGCAGATCCCGCTGCCAGGCTCTCACCTAGCTGGCAGGGCCGGAAGTCACTCGGTGTCATACTTAGCCTCGAGCAGATCCCGCTGTCAGGCTCCCACCTAGCTGGCAGGGCCGGAAGTCACTCGGTGGTATCGGCCTAGAGATTGCCGATAAGAGATCAAGAAGTGCCAAATGCCAGGAAGCAACGGGAAAGAGGTTCTGTAGAGGCGAGCTCGGGCTCGGCAAACCCAGTTCAGCGTCAGCAAGAGGATTTCACATGAGCAATCTCGGGCTCGTCAAACCCAGCTCGGCATCGACAAAGAGGTGGCGAACCCCGGGCCTCGCCAAAGGAAGGCGAGCCAGGCCAGGGCACTTCACCGCTTGGCCTATTTCACTTACAAGATTTTTTCTTCTTTTCTTTTTAAGTGCAACCCGGATGGCTCGCGGGAGAGTTAGGGTGACGTGACAAAGGAGGAAAGCAGTCCGCTACCGAATCGCTCGAGGCTCGGCGAGCACTTAAAATGTACTCATTCGCGGGCACGCACTCGTGGCTACCCTACTCACGGACTCTATCTCGACGAGGTCACGTGGGGAAGCACTCGCAGGCGTTCAGAGCATAATAAATAAAGTACAAAGGAAAATTGCATGGGTATGATCAAAAACTCTTTCATTAAATAAGTGTTTACAAGTAATTACAGGGGGCTCTCCTCGGCGAGTAAGTAAAAAGAAAAGGAAAAAAAAAGTGCAGGCTATCCTCCGGCCCCGCCCCCTCTGCCGGACTGATCCTCGCCGTCACCCGAAGGATCCTGGAAGCTTTTCCCGAACATCGCATCCAGGCTGTCTTACTTCTCGCTGGGCGGCGTTGTCGGTAACAGGCTCGGCATCATGTCCCGAGCCGAGATCCCCTCGCACCCGTCCACCAGCACCCCAGAATCCTTCATCATCTGGAGGGTACACTCGGCGGCTTGGATGGAGTTGATCCGCAATCTCTCGGCGAGGTCGGCCTCGCCGAAGATCCGCGGGCTCTTGTAGGGGAGGGTGGGGTCGATGTCGTGAGGCGGGAAGAAGATCTTCGCCTGGCGATGGACCTCGCCGAGGAGGTGCTGATTCTCTCCCTTCAGCTTCATGTTCGCTCCCTCCAGCTCGGTGAGGCGCGCGCGCAGCTGGCCGATCTCCTCCTCCTGCTCGGCATTACGAGCCTGAAGCTCTCCTGCAGCCTTGGCATCCTGGTAAAGAGAGTTCAGTCTGGCATCAGCGCAAAATGTTCTAAGTAAAAGAGAAGAGTAGTGCTTGACACTTACCAGCCCGCCAGCAGCCTGGGTGAGTAGACCCTCCGCTATACCGAGCCGCCTCGCCTGGTCGGTGACCTTATCCTTGGTGATGTCGCGAGCCAGCTCAGCCTTTTCGAGTTGGTGGCTGAGGGCAAAGATGCGGCGTGCCAGCATGTGATGCAGCTCCATGGTCCGCAGGTGGGACTGCAGGCCCTCATGGCCGAGCTGCCGGAGGGTCATCTTTTTGTAGGCCTCGGCATCCTCCCGGCCATATAGGCTGAAGCCGAGGGCGTAGGCGTGACCGGTGGCAGGCTCGCGGTCGTGCCAGTAGGGGTGCACAGTGGAGACGGAGACTCGATGAGCGAGCTTGTCCCATTGTAGCATGGGCTCGCCCGCCGAGTCCTTCCACCGCGCGCCGAAGTTGAAGAGGGGGTGTTGCTTCGGCAACGCGCGCTCGTGGGCGGCCATCTTCGCCGACGGGAGAGGGGAGATCGCCACCGTGGAAGAGGGGCCCTCGCCACCTTTCCGGCCCGTGCTGGTTGTCTCCTTCAGCGGGCTCTTCGGCGACGCGTCGGGAGGGGTCTCTGACGAGCTGATGTACTTGGGGTTGGGCTGTTGTTGTTGTTGCCCTGTGGAGCCAACAGGGCTCTCCACATCTTCTTCAGTGTTTGCTGGCGACGCGGTGGGCTCGACCCCGCGTCTTCTGGTCGACGCTTACTGGAAGAGGGTTGAGAGAGGGCCGCCTCATCTCGGCAAGCCGCCGCCGCCGCCTTCTCGCGAGCGAGAGGGTCGGTATAAAGCCCCGAATCCGCGAACGGCGGATTCGCGGGGACTATCCGCTCCCCTGCAGAGAAAATACTTGGAAAAGATTAGGAGAAATGCAACAGCAATTTGGCGAGCTCGGCAAGATGGGGAGAGAACCATACCTTCGCCGGGCAGAACGGGAGGGAGCGCATCGAGGCCCCTCCACAGGAAGGCGACCTTGAAGTCCTTATGGAGAAAGTACTTGTGGAGTTTGGCGTCGTTGTCGGACATGGCCGGCGGGAGGTACACCTCCTCGCCCTTCTGCTGAGGTGAGTAGGGGATGTTGCCGAGATCGCCCTTGATGAAGGCGATCTTGGTCATCCAGGTATGGTGCTTGTTCGCGATCTCGCAAACTTTGATCAGCGAGCCGCCAAAGTAGGCGACCCCATCCGGCGTCGCCTTGTAGGAGAAGAGCTTCCTAAACACCGTCAGGTTGAACTTGATCCTCTCCCGCCGGAGGTAACTCGCGAATGCCACCATCATCGCGATGGCGTTGGAATTCAGCTGCGCGGGCACGGCTCCGTAATCTTTCAAGATTTGCCGGATCTCCGGCCACAGGGGGAGGTGTAACCCCACCTCGAAATGTGAGAGGGGGAAGGAGAGCTCGTCCTCATAAAAAGTATTGATGGCCTCCCCCTGTCTCAGCCTGCGTGCCTCAAAGCCTGACGGGACGCGCTCCGCCACAAACTCAGCGAGTTCCTGCTCGCTAGTGTGCCCCTTGAAGAAGCAGTAGTCCGTGAAGTGCTGCGCGCACTTGGAGTGGTCGTCGACATCTGGATTCGTCTTGCCCAAGTTCGCGGAGGAAGAGGGAGAGCGCGAGCAGGAAATGGAAAAGCATAGGGAGAGGGAAGAAAAAGCAATAAAGGCATAGTATGGGGGTAGGTAAGGGGGGCTATTTATAGGAAAAGAAATTTGGGGCAGGCTGTCCAATCCGCATAGCTCGCCACCCCAGCTTGCCACCCCAGCTCGCTGCCCCAGCTCGCCGACTTCCGGCGCATCCCAACCAAGGCTAAGTCAAACATTGCAGCATTTTATTTGAGTAGCATGATCAAGAATATTCTAAAAGCTATTTATTACAGAAATAAAGTTTAGGAATTGAAAGGCGGGGCGCGCAAGCAGGGAGGGCATCGGGATGCGAGTATCAGTTAGCTCGGCAAAGGAGCCGCTCACTTACCTACCCCGGCCTCGCAACCCCCGCCCCGAGGCTGCCTCGCGCGGAGCAGCTCGCGGATCCTTTCGTAATTCCTCTGCGCAACCGAGAGACTGTCATCTATCTCGTCCAGGAGCCAGGAGTGGGACATCAGCTCGCCAGCCTGGCCGCGTCGCACCTCATCGGCGAGACGCGCTTACTCACGCTGCAGCATCTCGTTGACCCCCTGCACCTCGCACAACCCGCACACCAGCTTTTTGAGGAGCTTGACCTCCCTCCTCGTCAACTCGCCTTGATCTACCTCAGGACCCAGGTAAGAGTCCAGCGAGCTTGGGGAGGGGAGAATAGTTGGCTGCCCGCGAGGATTCCTTGGTAGCGGATTGACTGGGAAGAGCTGTGAAGGCAAGTGTCAGCAAAAAGAGAGGCAGAAAAAACTCATGACGCAAGGAGTCAAGCAAGACTGACCAGACGAGCTCGGCAGCTCAAGGGAGGTGTGGGGAGGGATGAACCTCAGATCCTTCCCACGACCTGGGCCGCGAGCCCCCGGCGAGATGAGCTCGAATCCCGGGGTGGGGATGGACCCCAGACCCGCCCTCGCGGCCATGTCAGTTTGGCGAGGAGTGGAGGAGCGCACTGGCGAGTTCGGCCTCTACGAGCTCACACGAAGGATCCCAAAGAGAAGAGGAGGGTCCCGGGGATGGCTGTTCGGTGCCATGAACTGCGAGTTAGCGAGCGTGGTCTCGCCTCGCGGTGTGGGCTCTCGTGGCGCGACACCCCCGCCATCTGGTTGACAGTCCGGGTCATCGCCGACCACGACAACCTCCCTGTCCTTCTCAAGAATTGTCCGAGTAGAAGACCCTGTCTCGTGCTCTAGGGTAGCCCTCATGTCGCGGTAAATGGGCTCGGCCGCCTGAGGGAATGGCCTCGACTTCTTGGAGCTTGGCTCGGCGGAGCCGGTCGGAGGAACTTTGGCAGGGACCGCCGTCAAGGAGGCTACGCGAGCTGCGGAGGCTTGGTGAGCTCGGTCTATGCGATCTTGGATCTCCTTGGGAAGAAGCATCTTGGCAGGGTTAGAGCAAAGGGAATGGTAAGAGTCAGACAGGTGGGCAGGTGCACATATATATAGCCGCAGGTGGCCCCCACCCAAAGATTCCCTCCAACTCGCCAACCCGCGCTCGCCGCACACTCGGGGTTGGACGTTTCTTTCCGAGCTTTGACAAGCTCAAAAAGAGCGGGGATTGTGTACAACACCGTGTCCGGCGAGCAAGGTCAGCAGGATTCAGACATATCGGGCTGAGGATAATGGGCGAGCTCGGCAGTGGAGGGGGCCGAGCCCGAGCTCAGCATCCGTCGACCAGAGATCGGCGTTCGGCGACCCCGAGCTCGGCATTCGCCGAGCGATCCACAACTCGCGTCCTCGCAGCGGAGCTCAGCAGTAGTAGGCGAGCAGAACATGCCGATGTGGTCAAAACTCCCCAACTCGCCCGGGTGTATGAGGAACTTTTTACTGTTTTGCCCCCACTGGCCTGCCCATAGCCCTTCAAAACAGCGGAGTTTGGCTGTTGGCAGACCCAACCGAGGGTTTTCTGGTAATTTCAGGTCAGTTCTTTTGGTTATTGGCGGTTCAAATTTCAAAAACTATAAATAGGACCCAAGAGGTACCCCAGAAAGCATGCTTCCAAGGCCTACCTGCTGCTGTTTTCAAGTGCTTTCTGAGGGTACGTTAGCTCGGCTTCTGGCTAAGGAGGGGAAGCGCTCTGAGATCTTCCGGGTTTGTGGTGGGACCTCCCCCGCTGAGCCCTTAGGTGGGTCTTACCTTGTCTTCTCTGCTGTTTTGCTTGCAGGGGCGAAGTAGGCGCGAGATCACCCCCTTCCCTAAGGGCGAACTCCACGGGAGACCGATTCTCTATTTCAACACCAAAGTACACGAGCGTGTACATGCATTTTTGGCAATTTTCCTGAAATTTTCATGAAAAAAAAATTTAAGTTAGAAATATTTACAAAAAAAGAAGCAATTTATTGAACAAATTATGTAAAAATAACGAAAAGAAACTAAAATGACTTATTTAATATACATAAAAATACATATATTTACAACTTATCAAATACCCCATACTTAACCTTTTGCTATTTCAGAGCAAAAGTTGGAGATATACTTATAAGGAATTAAAAGAAATCCTAAGTTTAGCTAACGCTTGAATTAATTAAAAGAGAGATCAAAGTAATTATCATGGATATAAGAGTTAAGCCCTAAATCATGAAATTGATTTAACTAGAGGAAAAGTTTTGGCCAAAAAAACTTCTTGAAGTACCCAAATTGCAAGAAAAAATTGTAATCGTTAGCTAACAAAAATAGATTGGAATTATAGGAACCTTAGCTTAAGAGTTTAAAAAAAATAATGCAATTTAAAAATTATACTCTCAAAAAGATTTTTATATTAAGTCTAGAATCATGAAGATGGCTAAGGGGATTATTTGTGGTTAATGAAGAGGGCTTTTGAGGAGGTGAGGTATATTTTTTTCTCAAACCTCGAATATAATTTTTTTTTGAATATGGATGTTTAGGAAAATGAAGTCTTATTTTTCATAACGTGCAATAGTAAATTTTTTGTACAACTTCATATAACCTAATGTATATGTATATGAGTAATGAATTTTATCCTCTTACTCCGTAACATATAATATTTTCAAATATTGGATGTCTATGTTTACGGAACGAAATCTTATTCCCATTGACATGAGTTCATTTAATGATAAAATATGGGGAGATGGGTTGTTTCAAAAATAAAACTAGATTTTAATAAAAATAAATTTGAGAACAACCTTTATAAATTGAACGTTCATGTGTTTCTAAAAACCTTGAAGTAGAAATAATTGAAGTCTATATTTGTTTTTTTCTAACATAATACACATGCCTCTATTTTAGATATATTAGAAGTAGTGCCTAAAACAAGTCCTCTATCTTAAGAACAAAGCATAAAAAATTCTTTAAAACTTAACCCAAAATATTTAAATCTATCAATCTCTAATTAATAAATGGATAATAAATAAAGAATTAATGAAATTCGCATATAAATAAACTCGCAACAAAAGTTTTGGTGAGCAAAAAGAGTTAAGAATGGAATATTTGATTTATTTGTTTCATAGATATGTTTATGGATTTTTTTTAAGTTTTTCATAATTTTTTTTGTGTTTTTAATTTATTATCTTTTTTTGTTGAAGTTTTGGTTTGTTTTACTCGTTTTTATTTTTATTTTTAACTTATTATCTATTTTTTTGAATTTTTGAAGTTTTGGTTTGTTTACAAAGAAGGGAAAGAAATGAAGAGAGGAAAGAGAGAAAAGAATATTTACAAAAATATTTTACAAAAATATATGTGCATAAAGTATTTACAAAATTATGTGCAAAATAAAACTAAAGAATTTTTGGAATTTTTGTTTTCTAATTTTTTTGTTATATATATATTTTTGAAATTTTTGTTTTATAAATTTTTTTTGAAAGTGTTGTTTTATAATTTTTTTGGAATTTTATGATAATAAGAAAGGAAAAAGAAAGAAAATGTTTTTTTGGAGTTTTCGTTTTAAAATTTTTTGCTTTGTTTTATTTTTTTGACTTAATTTTCATAATTGTTTTTAAAAAATTTTGGAGTGCAGAAAGTAGAAATGCAGAAAATAAAGTAAACCAACACCCCCATACTTAAGTCCAACATTGACCCCAATATTGCAACGTAAGTATGCAGAACAAAGAGAAAATGCAATATGTACAAAGAAAATAAAGAGAGGGGGGGGGGGGGGGGGGGTAGAAGCTTCCCTGATAGGAGGTTGGGAAGGAGCAGTTTAGGAACCCTGCATTATTAAGAAAAAAATAGCAAAGAAAAAGTAAAGCAATAGCGAAAAAGATAAACATGGGGTGCCTCCCAGGAACGCTTTGTTTATAGTCGTGTAGCTTGACTATGGTGGCGGTATATATGTCGAGGAGGGTTATGGATTCAAAATTACCGCCCACAGGATCTCCTGCTATATATAACTTTAAGCGATGACCGTTCACTTTAAACGAGCCTTTATCCGGGTGGGAGACAAGTACGGTCCCATATGGACAAACCTCTTCAACTTTGAAGGGGCCGGACCATCGTGATTTTAGTTTACCGCGAAAAAGCCTAAGTCGTGAGTTGTATAGAAGGACAAGATCGCCCAGAGAAAACGTTTTTTGGGTCTTGATTTTTCGGTCGTGGTAAAACTAAGAACGCTCCTTATAGAATTTTTTGCTCTCGTAAGCGTTTGCACGCCATTCATCGAGCTCATTTAGTTGCAGTTTTCTATTTGAGCGTCTAAGTTAGCATCGAGGTTTAAGAGTTTTAAAGCCCAAAGATTGCGATGTTCTAAATCTGCGGGGAGATGACACGCTTTGCCATAGACTAATCGATGCGGCGTATAACCAATTGCGGTTTTATAGGCGGTACCATATGCCCACAACGCATCTGTAACACCCCCATCTGTCGCATGGCATATAACAGAAGGTCCAGCTGGAACCCGACGCCATATACCACAGACAGTCGGAAGGGATACTAAATGAATAATCAAACCAACCAATTAAGACTACTCGTCCTAATCACAGAGCATTCTAGCGGAAGATTTTAAAGTTGAAAGAACCCAAAATTAATTCCATCAATATGAATGTCCACAGCTACAACAACAGGAATGAAACCCCAAATACACAGAAACAGGTACATGGCCTTAAGGCCTTACAAATGTTCACTTAATAAAGAGTGATTTACATACATCGGCTCGCAGGCCGGCCACACATGAAATATATATAAATATAACTATTCTACGGCCTTCTAGGGCCAGCACAGCAACATGGGCTCCAGCCCGCTATTTGGCGCTCGGCTCCGCAGCACCTGCAAGCACATACCACCGCACGGTGGCAAATAAAGCAACGGTCAGCTAAAAGCCGACTAAATTATAACGACCCCGCCCCTTACTCGGGACGGCGGTGCTCTTTCCCTGCATAAAATTAGCCCAACAATATATATATAACACAATTATAATTCGCCACAGGTGTAGGCTCGCACGGCCAAACACCCCGTGCACTCAGGGCACATTTATGGTGAACCCTGACCCATCAGTGCATTCACCACCACCCCCAGGATGGCAACAACATGTGAGCATTTAGCCTTTCTAACCACCGTCTAAGGCTCCAACTATGCCAACGGCCAGTCCCCGTCTTCGGGTCTCTCGCACCGAACCACATAGCCTAGGTCCAATTCCACTTGCCCGTTACTCACGCCGCATGTCCAATTTAAGGAACTTTGCGCGGGCCAAGCTTCTCTCGGATCCCAAATTTTCCAAAACAATCTCATAACCCAGTTATGATCAAGGCCGGTTCCCAGACCGCCAAGTTAGCAGAACACGTTTCCGCTCAATTTTCCGGGTGCGCCTTGAAGCTAACCTCCAAGGATCCCTGCTGCAATCTACCGCGTAGAAACCCGAAAAAATCCAAAGCACGGAGTCTTCTCCGGCAAAACCACATCAAATGCAACATCACCGATCCAGACAAAACACGTCCGGGTAGGCTTCACACACAATGCCTATGCCCGTACTTACGATTCCGGGCTCTATATGCAACACAAGGGGGACTATTCCCGTCAACCCCAAGGAACACCACGCACTCACCGCATACTCGCGGGAGCGGGATTCCCTATGCAGAAAGAAAGAGCTTCAAGCGCTCAAGTTGAGAATCGTTACCCTTGTAGTCCGTTTTGGCGCCATGGAAAAACTACGCGGTTAGAACTCTTCGCAATGACCTTCCCTCCACGGATCCGCTCTCCGATTTCGAAACGGTACTCTGATGCTCCGCCGGCGGCCGGAAACCTCCTTCTTCTTCCTCTCCTCTCTCACTTTGGAAGGGGAGAACTTTGGAGAGAAAAATGAGGGAATAACTCCCTATTCCCGGCCTTAACAGAGCAGGGTTAAATCTGGGCCATCGGATCCTAATTAAAGAAAATGAATGGCTCGGATCTGCACAAAATTCCCCAGACCTGGGCCGCACACGGCTTGGCACACGGCCGTGTCCATGGCCGTGTGCCTCGATCCAGGCACGATCGTCGAACTGAGAAACGCACACGGGCCAAGACACGCCCGTGTCTGACCTGACACGCCCGTGTCGGGTTCCTCGACACGCCTGTATTCGTGGGCGTGTCACGCATAACCGCCACGGCAACGGACACGACCCATCAGGACACGGGTCTGGACACGGGTTGGCACACGCCCGTGTCGGATGACACGCCCGTGTCATTCGGCCGTGTTTCTGGCCGTGTCCTTCTCGGGTTGAAAACGACCAAAAATCACCAGCCAGACACGGCCTTGGACACGCCCGTGTCCTAGGCCGTGTACCCCTACAGGCACCAAAAACTCTTTTTCCACGATCGACTCGCACACAAAATTCGGGGCGTTACAAATCTCCCCCACTTAAGGAATTTCGTCCCGAAATTAAGCAAAGGTACACGAAAGCTAAATGATACCTGAGTGGAATAACTCGGGGTATTCCCCCAACATAGCTTGCTCTCGCTCCCAAGAAAGCTCCTCCCGTCCGCAATTATCCCAACGGACTTTAACCATTCTGACCTCCTTGTTGCGGAGTCGTTTGACTGCAACATCTTCAATTCGCACTGGCTTGACCCTTGTTGTTAACTCATAGTCAACCGGTACGTGATTGTCCGCAACGATCTGCGAAGGCTCTTGCACTGCCTTACACAACACCGATACGTGGAATACATCATGCAGCCCACTCAACTCCGTCGACAGCTTTAATCTATACGCCGCCTCGCCAACACGCTCCAGGATTTCAAATGGTCCAAGGTATCTCGGACTCAGCTTCTTCAAGCGTCGAACACGCGATACACCCTTGAACGGCTTGATCTTTAAATATACCATGTCGCCAACGTTGAATTCCACATTTCTATGTTTGGCATTGTAATACTTTGACTGTCTATCCTGAGCAATCTTCAGCCTTTCCTGAATTGTCCGTATCATTGAAGTGGCATCTTCCACCGCTTGACGTTTATACAACTTTGATTCGCCTGCCTCCAATCAAGACAACGGCGTACGACACTTCCTTCCGTACAAGGCTTCAAAAGGCGCCATTCCAATGCTTGCCTGAAAGCTGTTGTTGTAAGCAAACTCCACCATGTACAGGTGATCCTCCCAATGCTTCCCGAAATCTAGGACGCACATGCGAAGCATGTCCTCCATAGTCCTGTTGACTCTCTCGGTTTGGCCATCTGTCTGCGGGTGAAATGCTGTGCTGAACTTTAGCTTAGTACCCAACAGACCATGCACCAACCTCCAGTCATTTGACGTGAAGCGTCCATCACAATCACTAACAATACTTCTAGGCACACCATGCAATCGTACAATACTATCCACGTAGAGTTTGGCTAACGTTTCTACTGGATCTTCCTTTCTGACTGGGATAAAGTGCGACACTTTTGTCAATCTATCAACGACCACCCAAATGGCGTCGTTTCCCTTCTGCAACTTCGGCAAACCGTGCACAAAATCCATAGATATATCGTCAAACTTCCATTCTGGGATAGGAAGGGATTTCAAGAAACCTCCGGGCTTCTGGCATTCCGCCTTCACCAATGCACAAGTACGGCACTTGGCCACATAAAGTGCCACATCCTTCTTTAAACCCGGCCACCAGAATAATTTCTTCATGTCTCTATACATCTTAGTGCTTCCCGGGTGGATTGAGTACTTGGTATGATGAGCCTCATACATTAACTCCTCCCGAATATTATCCGCACTAGGAACGCATAGACGACTGTCCTTCCTTAGCAACCCATCTTCAACCACAAACTGGGAATTTGACCCATCCAAAGCTTCATCCAAGATTTGCTTCATGCTGCTATCCTGAACCAAAGCCCTCCGAACTCTATCCGCTAGGTCACATTGCACCTCTGTCCAAAACAGTTTTGCCTCGTCACTTGACTGCTTATCGACGCAAGATATTTCCAATGCCTCCAACTCTTGGACCAATCTCTCATCATGTACTGATAACCAACTGCTTGTGCGGGAATCTTACGACTCAACGCATCCGCCACTGCATTTCCCTTCCCAGGCACATAGTGTATCTTGAAGGTGTAGTCCCCTAAGAACTCCATCCACCTCCTCTGCCTCATGTTCAAATCCTTTTGGTCCAATAGGTACTTCAAACTCTTATGATCGGTGTAAATATCGACCTTCACACCGTACAGATAGTGCCTCCAAAGCTTAAGAGCAAATATCACGGCCGCTAACTCTAAGTCGTGGACCGGATAATTCCTCTCATGAACCTTGAGTTGTCGTGAACCATAAGCTATCACTCTCCCATGCTGTAGCAGAACACAGCCCAAACCACTGCCCGAAGCATCACTATAGATCTCGAACCCTTCGGTTCCACTTGGCGAACATAAAATGGGCGCCGTAGTTAACCGCCTCTTCAATTCTTCAAAAGCCTGTTCGCACTCCGGAGACCACACAAACTTCTTATCCTTTCTTGTCAACGTCGTGAGTGGTAGTGCTATCCGCGAGCTGTTCTCTACGAAGCGCTTGTAGTAGCCAGCAAGCCCCAGAAAACTCCGGACCTTTGCCACCGTAGTCAAAGTAGGCCACTCCCGTATCGCCACTATCTTCGCCGGATCCACAACTATTCCTTCTCCACTGATAACATGACCAAGGAACGCTATCGAGGATAACCAGAACTCATACTTGGAGAACTTTGCATACAACTGACTTTTCCTCAATGTCTCCAACACCATGTGTAAATGCTTGTAATGATCCTCCTCGCACCGCGAATACACCAGGATATCATCGATAAATACTATCACAAACTGATCAAGGTATTCTCTGAATGTCCTATTCATCAGATCCATAAATACGGATGGCGCATTCGTCAACCTAAACGGCATAACCGTGAACTCGTAATGCCCAAACCGCGTACTAAATGCTGTCTTTGGGATGTCGCTCTCCCTTATCCTCAACTGATAGTAACCGGACTTCAAATCTAACTTCGAATATACAGTTGATCCAACCAGCTGATCAAATAGATCGTCAATCCTCGGGATTGGATATTTGTTCTTCTCCGTAAGTTTGTTCAATTACCGATAATCGATACAAAGCCGCAAGCTCCCATCTTTATTCTTAACAAAGAGAACTGGTGCGCTCCAAGGCGACGAACTTGGACGCACATAACCTTGCTCTAGCAACTCTTGCAGTTGCACCTTCAACTCTGCCATTTCTCTTGGGGCTATCCTATAGGTGGAGCGTGACACCGGTTTGGCACCCGATACCAGCTCGATAGTAAAGTCTATCTCCCGCTGAGGAGGGGCTCCTGGGAGATCATCTAGAAACACATCAGGATACTCGGACACAACTGGGATGTTGCCCAAACTAGGTTTAGGCGTCGCAGTCTGCACTAGAGTAATATACAGTTCTGCCCCAGACCGAACTTCCTTGAACACCTGAAGGGCCGATATCAAAACTTTCCCTGACCCCTTCATGCCCGCAAAAGTAGTCTCCCGTTCAGTGTCCAGACCCTACTTGACTTCTTTACGGTTGCAATCAATACATGCACTTTGCTCCGAGAGCCAATCCATACCGAAAATTACATCGAACTCCACTAATGGTAGAACCAACACCCGCAAATCAAACTCCCGGTCTCCAATCCGAATCTTCACAACACAAATCCTATCCGCACGCATTGAGCACCCATTAGGCAACAACACATCCAACTTGTTTTCTGCCATCGAGAACGGAACTCCGATGCGCGATATAAACTTTTCAAACAAGAAGGAATGTGATGCCCCCGTATCAAAAAGGGCTCTCGCCGGAAACCCAAAGATCAACACAAAGCCTAGCACTAACAAACGTAAGCTAACAAATACGAAGGTAACAACTATAAAAGTTAAACCACTGTAATTTAACTCATACCTGTCACCACGTCTGCTTGCTTAATGGCCTCCTGTAGGCCAAGGTTGTAGACTCTAGGCTGGGCTGGAGCATGATGGGATGCGGTTGACTCCACCGCCTTCCCCTTCTCCTCATAAGTCGCTCCAGGTCTCCTCTCGGACTTTGGACGTCCGCTCCAACACTCTCGAGCAAAATGCCCCGTCTTCCCGCAGTTGTAGCAAGCCCCGGGGACTCGACTTGTAGTTGCCCCCGATGCATCAGCCGAAGGGGCTGAGTTTGAAGTCCTCCGCTTCTTGTTCCATCTGCGGAAACCTGTCTTGTTACTTGGCACCTTGAACTCGGTCTTCCTTTCTCCTGGGTCCCTCTTCTCTTGAACCTTCTTCGCAACCTTTTCCAACGATCGGGCTGAATTGACCAAGGCTAGGAAGCCCTGCACCTTAGGCCCAGCAAGGAGTAACTGTAAATCGCCGCGAAGACCCTCATAGAATCGGTTGGTCTTCCTCTCTTCTTCTGAAAACATAGCACCAGCATAACGACCCAACCGTGTGAACTCATGCAGATATTCATCCACGCTTCTGGATCCCTGAGTCAACCCAAGAAATTGATTCTCCATATCCAACCTCTGAGCAGAAGGTACAAATCTGGCTAGGAACAATCTTGAAAATTCCTCCATCGGCACATCCGCAAGCTGCCTTCCCACTAGAAGATGAAACTCCAACTCGTCCCACCACATCCTCGCTTCTCCTTCCAAAAGAAAAGTCGCTATGGTGGTCTTCTGCCACTCCTCAGTCATTGTGGCCGTCAACACCCTCTTTATGGAAGAGAGCCAGTCCTCAGCTTGAGTTGGTGTTCCAACCCCACTAAACCTCGGAGGATTAAATCCCATCACATGCTTTAGCTGCCTTTCCGTAGTTCTCCTCGGCTCTACTAACTCAACTGCCGCGTGTTCCACCACTCTCGGCTCTGCCGCCCTAACCGGTTCTTGCTCATTCGCAGGAGGTGCGCGATGCATTTGCCCTGCAGGTTGGGCATTTATCATTGCGAACACGGCTTCAGCCACCATCCTGATGGTTTCCGCTGAAGGAGGTGTAGCAGGCACGTCCCTTGGTGCACTACTTTCCGTTGATTGCGGACGCTCTGACTGACCAGCACCGCTCCCAGCTGCCTAAATTAGCAAAGACACACGATTAGACAACAAACAAATTGCTAAAAGCAATCATTGGAACACTCAGGTTCCACCAAGCAAGTGTATTTTTCATTCCTAAGTGGACATTCATGGGTTCTTTTTGATGTTATAACGATGACGCACACATGTGCTCACCACCCCTTAAAAGAATTCGCCCACGAATTCATTTAAGCTTGACCGTAACCAGAAGTCTGATACCAAATTGTAACACCCCCATCTGTCGCATGGCATATAACAGAAGGTCCAGCTGGAACCCGACGCCATATACCACAAACAGTCGGAAGGGATACTAAATGAATAATCAAACCAACCAATTAAGACTACTCGTCCTAATCATAGAGCATTCTAGCGGAAGATTTTAAAGTTGAAAGAACCCCAAATTAATTCCATCAATATGAATGTCCACAGCTACAACAACAGGAATGAAACCCCAAATACACAGAAACAGGTACATGGCCTTAAGGCCTTACAAATGTTCACTTAATAAAGAGTGATTTACATACATCGGCTCGCAGGCCGGCCACACATGAAATATATATAAATATAACTATTCTACGGCCTTCTAGGGCCAGCACAGCAACATGGGCTCCAGCCCGCTATTTGGCGCTCGGCTCCGCAGCACCTGCAAGCACATACCACCGCACGGTGGCAAATAAAGCAACGGTCAGCTAAAAGCCGACCAAATTATAACGACCCCGCCCCTTACTCGGGACGGCGGTGCTCTTTCCCTGCATAAAATTAGCCCAACAATATATATATAGCACAATTATAATTCGCCACAGGTGTAGGCTCGCACGGCCAAACACCCCGTGCACTCAGGGCACATTTATGGTGAACCCTGACCCATCAGTGCATTCACCACCACCCCCAGGATGGCAACAACATGTGAGCATTTAGCCTTTCTGACCACCGTCTAAGGCTCCAACTATGCCAACGGCCAGTCCCCGTCTTCGGGTCTCTCGCACCGAATCACATAGCCTAGGTCCAATTCCACTTGCCCGTTGCTCACGCCGCATGTCCAATTTAAGGAACTTTGCGCGGGCCAAGCTTCTCTCGGATCCCAAATTTTCAAAAACAATCTCATAACCCAGTTATGATCAAGGCCGGTTCCCAGACCGCCAAGTTAGCAGAACACGTTTCCGCTCAATTTTCCGGGTGCGCCTTGAAGCTAACCTCCAAGGATCCCTGCTGCAATCTACCGCGTAGAAACCCGAAAAAATCCAAAGCACGGAGTCTTCTCTGGCAAAACCACATCAAATGCAACATCACCGATCCAGACAAAACACGTTCGGGTAGGCTTCACACACAATGCCTATGCCCGTACTTACGATTCCGGGCTCTATATGCAACACAATGGGGACTATTCCCGTCAACCCCAAGGAACACCACGCACTCACCGCATACTCGCGGGAGCGGGATTCCCTATGCAAAAAGAAAGAGCTCAAGCGCTCAAGTTGAGAATCGTTACCCTTGTAGTCTGATGCTCCGCCGGCGGCCGGAAACCTCCTTCTTCTTCCTCTCCTCTCTCACTTTGGAAGGGGAGAACTTTGGAGAGAAAAATGAGGGAATAACTCCCTATTCCCGGCCTTAACAGAGCAGGGTTAAATCTGGGCCATCAGATCCTAATTAAAGAAAATGAATGGCTCGGATCTGCACAAAATTCCCCAGACCTGGGCCGCACACGGCTTGGCACACGGCCGTGTCCATGGCCGTGTGCCTCGATCCAGGCACAATCGTCGAACTGAGAAACGCACACGGGCCAAGACACGCCCGTGTCTGACCTGACACGCCCGTGTCGGGTTCCTCGACACGCTCGTGTTTGTGGGCGTGTCACGCATAACCGCCACGGCAACGGACACGACCCATCAGGCCACGGGTCTGGACACGGGTTGGCACACGCCCGTGTCGGATGACACGCCCGTGTCATTCGGCCGTGTTTCTGGCCGTGTCCTTCTCGGGTTGAAAACGGCCAAAAATCACCAGCCAGACACGGCCTTGGACACGCCCGTGTCCTAGGCCGTGTACCCCTACAGGCACCAAAAACTCTTTTTCCGCGATCGACTCGCACACAAAATTCGGGGCGTTACAGCATCGTCTAGTTTGATGGACCAATCTTTCCTATTAAGTGAAACGATTTTATCTATTATACGCTTAATCTCTCGATTTACTACCTCGACTTGGCCACTAGTTTGCGGGTGGTAGGGGGTGGCAAGTTTGTGCGTGACACCGTATTTAGCTAACATCTTATCCATCTGGGGGTTGCAGAAACGCGTCCCCCTATTGCTTACAATAGCGTGAGGTGTGCGCTTCCGCCTACCTCGATACGTAGTCAACCGCCACTAAAATATTATTATTTTTAAAAGATGGAGGTAGGGGGCCAACGAAATCGATGACCCAAAAATCGAAGACTTCGCATTCTAAAAACAAATTTTGTGGTATCTCGTCACGATGAGAGACGTTACCCGATCACTGGGAGCTATCGTAGGAGCGCTCAAAATTGTGACCGTCTTTGACTAGAGAGGGCCAAAAGAAGCCCGCCTCCAGCGCCTTCCGCGCGGTCCGGTTTGCTTGATAATGCCCACCAGCAAGACCCTCGTGGCAGTGCCTAAGTATTTGTGTGCATGCCACACCCGCGACGCATCTTCAGACTGCTTGATCCACGCAGATACGAAAAAGAAAAGGGTCCTCCCAAAAGAAATATTTCAAGTCAGAAAAGAATTTCTTCTTTTGCTGGCTTGAAAAGTCTTTTGGGAGCACCCGCGCAGCTAAATAGTTCGCAAAATTTGCAAACCAAGGCGGGTAAGAAGAACTAATATTAATGTCTAGGAGGCGTTCCTCGGGGAATCTGTCATTTATGTCAGATTCGACGAGCGCTTCCGCACCGGGATTTTCTAAGCGGGAGAGGTGATCGACGACTAAATTTTACGCTCCCTTCTTATCCCGGATTTCTAAATCAAATTCTTGGAGGAGGAGGATCCATCGAAGAAGGCGGGGTTTGGCATCCGTTTTTGCTAACAGATATTTTAAGGCGGAGTGGTCGGTAAATACGATAACTTTAGATAGTGTTATATACGAGCAAACCTTATCAAGAGCAAAGACGATGGCTAAAAGTTCCTTTTTCGTTGTCGTGTAATTTCCTTGTGCGAAAGTTAACGTCTTGCTAGCGTAATAAATAAAATGAAAATATTTGTTTATACGTTGGCCAAGAATGGCACCTACGGCAATATCACTAGCGTCGCACATAATTTCGAACGGAAGGGTCCAATCGGGCGCCACTAAAATGGGTAAATTGATAAGTTTTTGTTTTATAAAATTAAATGCAGACTCGCATTCGCTATCAAAGACAAAAATTGATTCCTTTTCCAAGAGGCGAGTAAGCAGCTTTGTTATTTTCAAAAAATCTTGAATGAAATGCCTATAAAAGCCCGTGTGGCCTAAGAAACTCCTAATAGATTTAACATTAGAAGGCGAGAGATGTTTTTCGATAAATTCAACTTTGGCCTTATCGACCTCCATCCCCTTAGACGAAATCTTATGGCCGTGAACCAAACCTTCTCGAACCATAAAGTTACATTTTTCCCAATTTAAAACAAGATGCGTGTCCTCGCATCGCTGAAGGACACGGTCTAAATTACGAAGACAGGACGGGAAGGAGCTTCCGAAAATAGAGAAGTCATCCATAAAGACTTCCATAATGTCTCCTACCAGCTTGCCAAAGATTGCCAGCATACATCTTTGGAATGTAGCTGGCGCATTGCAGAGGCCAAATGGCATTCTTTGGTATGCGAAGGTACCGAACGGGCAGGTAAAAGTTGTTTTCTCTTGCTCATCGGGGGAAATGGGGATTTGAAAAAACCCTAATAATCCATCAAGAAAACAAAAATACAGATGACTGAATAAACACTCTAGAATTTGGTCTAAGAATGGTAGTGGGAAATGATCCTTACGGGTGGTATCATTTAGTTTTCTATAATCGATGCACACCCGCCAACCTGTAACAGTACGAGTTGGGACAAGTTCATTATGCTCATTTTCCACGACGGTAAGACTCCCTTTTTGGGCACCACGTGAATGAGACTAACCCACGTACTATCCGATATATGATAAATAATCCCCGCATCTAATAATTTAATAATTTTGGCCTTAACGACGTCTTTCATGTTTGGATTAAGTCGTCGCTGAGCTGAATAGTTTTGCGGCAATTATTGTGAAAGAAAATCTTATGGGTGTAGAAAGAAGGGCTAATCCCTTTTAGATCAGAAATTTGGCACGCAGCGTGGCGATGTTTAAGTAGAACTCCCAATAAATCGGAAGTCTCCGAATCGCTCAAATGCGAAGAAACGATAACAGGGAGGATATCATCTTTTCCCAAAAAGACGTATTTGAGTGAATCAGGTAGGGGTTTGAGTTCAAGGCAGGGCGGTTCTTCTAACGAGCTTTTAATTTTAATGTAGTTCGATCCAAAAGGTTCGAAAGACAAATTAGGAGGGTTATCCTCTTCGCAGTTAAAATTTTCGAGCGCAAAAATGTCGTCGTCTATAAACGTAGACTCGAAAATAGGGGAAGAACAATCCCCGAGATAGTTATCTATATTATAACAGAAGTCATCGCTCGATGACGAGTGTAACACCCCCATCCGTCACATGGCATATAACAGAAGGTCCAGCTGGAACCCGATGTCATATACCACGGACAGTCGGAAGTGTTATATAAGAATATCCAAACTATCCAATTAAGACTACTCATCCTACACAGAGCATTCTAGCGGAAGCTTTTTAAATAGTTGAAAGAACCCAAAACTTAAATCCATAAACATGAATGTCCACATCCACACAACAGGAATGAAACCCAAATACACTGAAAGGGTACACGGCCTTATGACCTTACAATAGTTCACTTATCAAATAGTGTCTTATATACATCGGCTCGCAGTCCGGCCACACATGACAAAATAAAAACAACTATTCGCAAAGGCCTTCGAGGGCCAGCACGGCAACATGGGCTCCAGCCCGCTATTTTGCACTCGGCTCCGCAGCACCTGCAAGCAACATACCACCGCACGGTGGCAAACAGGCAACAGTCAGCTAAAGCCGACCAAATTATAACGACCCCGTCCCTTTTTCGGGACGGCGGTTCTCCTGCCCTGCATATCATTAGCCCAGCTAAACGATTATGTAAAAACATACTTCGCCACAGGTGTAGGCTCGCACAGCCAAACACCCCGTGCACTCAGGGCACATTAACGGTGAATCCTGACACTTCAGCGTCTTCACCACCACCACCAAGATGGCAACCACGTGAGCATCTAGCCTTCCTGACCACTGTCTAAGGCTCCCGACTATGCCAACGGCCAGTACCCTTTTCGGGTCTCTCGCACCGAACCACATAGCCCAGGTCCGATTCCACTTGCCCGTTGCTCACAACGCGTAGTACACCTTAAGACGTACGCACGAGCCAAGCTTCTATCGGATCCTGCCTTTTCCAAACAATCACATAACCCAGTTATGTTGAAGGCCGATTCCCAGACCACCAAGTTAGCAGAACACGTTTCCGCTCAGATTTCACGGTGCACCTTGGAGCTAATCCCAAAGGATCCCTGCTGCAATCTACAGCGTAGAAACCCGAAAAGCCAAAGTACGGAGTCTTCTCCGGCAAATCGTAACAAATGCAATATCACCGATCCAGACAATACACGTCCGGGTAGGCTTCACACACAATGCCTATGCCCGTACTTCGATTTCGGACTCTATATGCAACACATGGGGGATTATTCAAATCACCGCACACTTGCGGGAGCGCGGTTACCTATGCAGAAAGGAAGAGCTTCACATGCTCAAGAGGAGAATCATTACCCTTGTAGTCCGCTTTGGAGCCATGGAAAACTAAATGGATGGAAATCTTCGCAATGAACTTTCCTCCATGGATCCGCTCTCAGATCTCAAAACGGTGCTCCGATGCTCCGTCGGCGGCCGGAATCCTCCTTCTTCTTCTTGCTCTCTCTAACTCCTTGGAAAGAGAAAGCTTGGAGAGAAATGAAGGATTAACTCCCCTATTCCCGGCCTTAACAGAGCTGGAAACCATCTGGGCCGTTGGATCTTATTTATAGAAAACGAACGGCTCCGATCCGCTCAAAAATCCCCAAACCTGGGCCGAACATGGCTTGGAACACGGCCGTGTCCCAGGCCGTATGCCTCGATCCAGGCACGATCGTTGGACACAGAGACTCACACGGGCTCAGACACGCACGTGTCTCACTCGACACGCCCGTGTCGGGTCTCTCTACACGCCCGTGACCGGGGGCGTGTCACACATAACCGCCATGCCAACCGACATGACCCTGCTGAACATGGGTACTGACACGGGTAGGCATATGCTCGTGTAAAATGACATGCCCGTGTAAAATGACATGCCCGTGTCTTTCAGCCGTGTTCCTTGTCGTGTCCTTCTCGAGATGAAAACGGCTAAAACACCTGCCAGACACGGCCTTGGACACGCCCGTGTCCTAGGCCGTGTACCCCTATACAGGCACCAAAAATCCCTTTTTACGCGACCAACTCAAATTCAATTTTCGGGGCGTTACTACTCTCCCCCACTTAAGGAATTTCGTCCCGAAATTAAGTAAAGGTACACAAAAATTACAAGTTACCTGAATGGAACAACTCGGGGTATTCCTCCAACATAGTTTTCTCTCGCTCCCAAGAAAGCTCCTCACATCCGCAGTTATCCCAACGGACTATAACCTTTCGGATATCCTTGTTGCGGAGTCGCTTGACTTCAACGTCTTCTATACGTACTAGATTGACCTTTGTCGTCAACTCATAATCAACTGGCACTTGATCAACTGCAACTATATGCGAAGGCTCTTGCACCGCCTTACGCAACACCGATATGTGGAACACATCGTGTAGCCCACTCAACTCCACCGACAGCTTCAATATATACGCTGCTTCGCCAACACGCTCCAGGATCTCAAATGGTCCTAGGTATCTCGGACTCAGCTTCTTCAAGCGTTGAACCCGTGAGACACCCTTGAACGGTTTGATTTTCAAGTACACCCAGTCGCCAACACTGAACTCCACATTCCTATGTTTGGCGTTATAGTACTTTGACTGCCTGTCCTGAGCGATCTTCAACCGTTCCTGAATTGCCCGTATCACTGAGTGGCATCTTCCACCGCTTGACGTTTGTAAATCTTCGACTCACCCATCTCCAACCAAGTCAACGACGTGCGATACTTTCTCCCATACAAGGCCTCGAAAGGCGCCATTCCGATACTCGCCTGAAAGTGTTGTTATACGCAAACTCCACCATGTACAGGTGATCTTCCGACTGCTTTCCAAAATTTAGGACGCACATGCGAAGCATGCCCTCCAACGTCCGGTTCACCCTCTAGGTTTGGCCATCCGTCTGCGGATGAAAGGCTGTGTTGAACTTTAGCTTAGTACCCAAAAGACTATGCACCAACCTCTAGTCATTCGACGTGAAGCGTCCATCTCGATCACTAACAATACAGCGTGACACACCATACAACCGTACAATATTCTCCACATAGAGTTTGACCAACCTTTCCACCGGATCGTCCTTCCTGATCGGGATGAAGTGCGACACCTTTGTCAACTTATCTACGACCACCCAGATGGCGTCGTTTCCCCTCTGCGACTTCGGCAAACCATACACAAAATCCATAGATATGTCGTCAAATTTCCATTTCGGGGTAGGCAAGGACTTTAGAAAACCTCCGAGCTTCTGGCACTCCGCCTTAACCAAGGCACAAGTTTGGCACTTGGCCACATAGAGTGCTACATCCTTCTTCAATCCCGGCCACCAAAATAATTTCTTCATGTCTCTATACATCTTCGTGCTCCCCGGGTGGATTGAGTACTTGGTGTGATGAGCCTCGTACATCAACTCCTCCCGAAGATTATCCGCACTAGGAATGCATAGTCGACCGTCCTTCCTTAGCAACCCATCCTCAATAGCAAACTGGGAATTTGACCCGTCCAATGATTCATCCAAGATCCACTTCATGTTGTTATCCTGAATCAAAGCTCGCTGAACTCTATCTGCTAGGTCACACTACACCTCGGTCCAAAACAATTTCGCCTCAATACTATACTGCTTGTCGACGCAAGATATCTCCAAAGTCTCCAACTCTCAGACCAATCTCTCATCATGTACCGATAACCAGTTGGCCTATGCAGGAACCTTATGACTCAACGCATCCGCCACTACATTACCCTTCCCTGGCACATAATGTATCTTGAAGGTGTAGTCCCCTAGGAACTCCATCCACCTCCGCTGCCTCATGTTCAGATCCTTTTGATCTAACAAGTACTTCAAGCTCTTATGATCGGTGTATATATCGACTTTCACACCGTACAGATAGTGCCTCCACATCTTTAAAGCAAATATCACGGCCGCTAACTCCAAGTCATGGACCGAATAATTTCTCTCGTGAGCCTTCAATTATCGTGAACCATAGGCTATCACACTCCCATGCTGTAACAGAACACAGCCCAAACCACTGCCCGAAGCATCACTATAGATTTCGAACCCTTTAGTTCCACTTGGGGAATATAAAATAGGTGTTGTGGTCAACCGCCTCTTCAACTCTTCAAAAGCATGTTCGCACTCCGAAAACCACACAAACTTCTGATTCTTCCTTGTCAATGTTGTGAGTGGTAGCGCTATCCACGAGAAGTTCTCTATGAAGCGCCTGTAGTATCCAGCAAGCCCCAGAAAGCTCCGGACCTCCGCAACTATAGTCAAAGCAGGCCACTCCCGTATTGGCACTATCTTCGCCAGATCCACAGGTATCCCTTCTCCACTAACAACATGACCAAGGAATGCTATCGAGGATAACCAAAATTCATACTTGGAGAACTTAGCATACAACTAGTTTCCTCTCAACGTCTCCAACACCAGGTGCAGGTGATTGTAGTTATCCTTTTCACACTGCGAGTACACCAGGATATTGTCAATAAATACTATCACAAAACGGTCCAGGTACTCTCTGAACGTCCTATTCATCAGATCCATAAACACGGATGGCGCATTGGTCAAACCAAACGGCATGACCGTGAACTCGTAATTCCCAAACCGCGTACTGAATGCTGTCTTTGGGATATCGCACTCCCTTATCCTCAATTGGTAGTAACCAGACTTCAGGTCTAACTTTGAATACACCGTTGACCCAACCAACTGATCAAATAGATCGTCAATTCTCGGCATCGGATACTTATTCTTTTCCGTAAGCTTGTTCAATTCCCGTTAGTCTATACAAAGCCGCAAACTCCCATCTTTCTTCTTAACAAAGATAATCGGTGCGCTCCAAGAAGACGAACTTGGACGCACAAAACCTTGCTCTAACAACTCTTACAGTTGCACCTTCAACTCTGCCATCTCTTTTGGCGCTATCCAATAGGGGGAGCGTGACACCAGTTTGGCACCCGGTACCAGCTCAATAGTAAAGTCTATCTCCCACTGGGAGGAGCTCCTGGGAGATCATCTGGAAACACATCAGGATAGTCGGACACAACTGGGATACTGTCCAGACTAGGCTTAGGCGTTGAAGTCTGCACTAGAGTGACAAACAGCTCTACCCCAGACCGAACTGCCTTGATCACCTGAAGGGCTGACATCAAAACTTTCCATGACCCCTTCATGCCCGCAAACGTAGTCTCCCGTTTAGAATTTAATCCCAACTTAACCTCCTTTCGGTTGCAATCAATGTAAGCTCGCTGCTCTGAGAGCCAGTCCATACCAAAGATTACATCGAACTCTACTAACGGTAGAATCAATGCTTGCAAATCAAACTCCTGATCCCCAATCCGAACATTAACTACGCAGACCTTATCCGCGTGCATTGAGCACCCATTGGGCAATAACACATCCAACTTGTCTTTTGCGATCGAGGGAGGGATCCCGATGCGCATCACAAATCGTTCGGACAAGAAGGAATGTGAAGCTCCCGTATCAAACAAGGCTCTCGCCGGACAATCGAGAATCAATACAAATCCTGTCACCATGTCAGCTTGCTTTATGGCCTCTTGCAGACCAAGATTATAAACTCTAGTCTGGACTGGAGCATGATGGGATGCGGTTGACTCCACTGCCTTCCCTTTCTCCTCATAAGTCGCTCCAGACTTCCTCTCGGACTTTGCACATCCGCTCCAACACTCACGAGCAAAATGTCCCGACTTCCCATATTTGTAGCCAACTCCTGGAACTCAACTAGTGGTTGCCCTCGACGCACCAGGCAATGGGGCTGAGTTCGAAGTCTTCTGCTTCTTGCTCCACCTGCGGAATCCTGACTTTGCATTTGGCACTTTGAACTCTGCCTTCTTTTCTCCTGAGTCCTTATTCTCTTGCACCCTCTTCGCAACCTTTTCCAAAGACCGGGCTGAGTTGACTAAGGCTAGGAAGCCCTTCGCCTTAGGCCTGATGCGTGTAAATCGGCAAGCGCACCGGTCGCACAAGTAATAAAGTTTTGGGAATAAATCCCCGAGTGTCGGTCTCTTGAGGAATGCAATTAGCGTAGAGCGGCAACAGTACAGAACATATTGTTATGAGAGTTATAAATAGAAAAAGAGTAAAAAAGAGGACTTGAGAGATTGTGGTTGTTTGATTTACTAAACTAGTAAAAGCTATGCGGGTCGAAGGCACCGCTTCGTAAGGTGGAGTGGGTGTTTCGGCCGCGATGTCGAACTTCGGTTGGGCAAGTGGACAGAAAGCTAATGGATTGAAGTGTTCTTGTATGGAGTGCAATCGGGTGAGACACGGGAACGGAGTGGATGTGGGGTGAGCGAGGCGCATTCACAGACACTACTCACAAGCATAAGAAAAATACTAACCTCCCATTAGATACAAAATAAACTTGATGTTCATTACAATGTTTAAACCATTCCATACTACAGAGGAAGGGGAAGAGGAGTAAACCAAAAGAGAGTGAAGATCCACTGCGGGTCGTGGCCAGAGTAGCGAGTTGTCAATCCGCTTCCGGGCTCAGTCCAAGGAGGCTTCCGGTACCAACGAGCTGTCACCTCGAAGGCCTTTAAGTCCGTTCTCTAGGTTATCTTCTTCACCAACTCCGGTGGAAAGCTTGGAGTTGTAGTCGTCAATGGCCGAGGGCTTCGCCGGAGAGTTTGAAAAGTTTCGGAGTAGTTGGCTATGGACTCACGACGAAGGTGGAGGTGATGGAGCAGCTGGAGAAGTGAAATGGCGATTCCCGCGCACTCCCCGATCGCAGCAAATGATAGGCGTTGACCTAAATCGCGGAGCAGGGCCTTAAATACGGAGGCCGCAAAAGCAGTGTGCACGATCAGTGGCGCACGACCAGTGGTCGTGCGCACTGTTGGTCGATGATCGTGCGCCATTTCCAAATAGACCTGCAACCTGCACAAGAAGCATCAGCAAATATGCGCACGATCAGTGGCACACGACCAGTGGTCGTGCGCACTAAATCCACTGATCGTGCGATTGGCGGGGACAGATTTACAGAAAGCAAGGGGTAAACGCGCACGAGCAGTGGCGAACGACCAGTGGTCGTGCGCACTACGGCCAGTGCTCGTGCGCTTACCCAGGCTGGATTAGGAAAATGAGAATGTAATGCGCACGATCGGTGGTGCACGACCAGTGGTCGTGTGCAATAAGTCCAGTGGTCGTGCGCAGTATTCCTGCATCGTTGGGGTCTCCCGAGCGGTTCCAGAACACGCACACGAACCCTGCACCAGCAAAAGAAGCAGAAAGGCCACCAAACGTGCACACCACATACCCAAGACATGGTTAAAGAACAATAAAAACAAAGAAACACAAGAAGCACACAGAAACGGGCCTGTAGTGCACTTAATCGTGAAATAGGCATGTAAGCAAATATAAGCAATAATGGCTCTCAAGTGTAGTGCTCAGACGATAAAACTGGCCCAGATGAGTCCAAAAATCAGTGTAAAATGTGGACTCATCAAGGACCAATAAGGAGTAACTGTAGGTCACCACGACGACCCTCATAAAATCAGTTGGTCTTCCTCTCCTCTTCCGTAAACATAGCCCCAGCATACCGACCCAACCGTGTAAACTCGTGGAGGTACTCGTCCACACTTCTGGATCCCTGAGTCAACCCAAGGTATTGGTTCTCCATCTCAAGCTTCTGAGTAGAGGGTACATATCTGGCTAGGAACAATCTTGAAAATTCCTCCATAGGCACATCAGCAAGCTGCCAACCCACTAAGAGATGAAACTCAAACTCATCCCACCACAGCCTCGCTTCACCCACCAAAAGAAAAGTCGTTATGGTGATCTTCTGCCACTCCTCAGTTAACGTGGCTGTCAAAACCCTCTTTATCGTAGAGAGCCAGTCCTCAGCTTGAGCTGGCGTTCCAGTCCCGTCAAACACTGGGGGATGAAAGGCTATTACATGCTTAAGCTGCTTCTCCGTAGCTCTCCTCGGCTCTACCAAATCAACTGTTGCGTGATGCTAAAGATCACGGCAGTGAACCGGTCGCACAAGTAATATAAAATGTGGGTTTTCCCAAGTATCGATCTCACAAGGAACACACTAAGGTGGAGTTAATTTTGAGGAGGACTTGAGATTGAAGTCCTCAGGTCGGAGCTAACTAAGGGGGGTTTTCATATATGCGGAAAAAGAAAATAAAACACTATCAACTACTCCTATGCAACGCCGCTATGCGATGCTTCGCCAGACGGGATGGAAGACTAGTCGGGCCGCTATGCACCGAATCACTAGGCGGATGGACGAGAAGGCTAGCGGATGAGGTGGTTAGAATGGCGGAATGAGGGTCGTAAGCACCTCTTCGCTACGCACGCCACTAGCAATTGCTAGTGCGGCAAGGGTGGATGGATGGTGGATGGAATATAAGGCGCAACTCAAGCAACTTAGGCAATAATATGAAATAGGAATCACATAGACATGAAACTCACAACATAAACAACCACAGTGCACTTCATCAATATAAATAGGTTTAAAAACACCAATATTCAACAATAAAGCAAGAACAAGTCAAGAGATCGACCGAATCCGAAGCCTTGCTGAGGATTCACAGTTGGAATCGTCGGGTTGTCATTCCGCGTCCAAGCTCGGTCCTCAACTGCGTCCGGGATAGAAAAGGGCTGTCACCACCTTCCAATGGCCCGTCTTCTTCGTCTCACGATAGCGGACGAAGTTTGCTAGCTTTCCTTTGCTTGATGGCTATGGCGTCAAACCCTACTTGAAGCTCATGGATGAAGGAGAAGGCCGAGAGGAAGCTCCGGCTTGGATTTGGCGGTGAAAGCTTGCCCGGAGCACCTCCCTAGGGTGGAGGATGAAGGGGAACGGCGGAACCCTTCCTCAGAGACGAAAATGGCGAAGAAAAGTCGAGCTCCGGATCCTCTGATTAGGGCGAGAGCTGCACTATTTATACAATAGCAGAAATGAACAATGCGCACGATCACAGGCGCACGACCAGTGGTCGTGCGCACTATGTCCTGTGCTCGTGCTCACTGGCATGGAATAACAAGAAGAAGAACTGGGATAATGCGCACGAGTAGTGGCGCACGACCAGTGGTCGTGCGCACTAAGTCCAATGATCGTGCGATTACCCAGACAGGACTCCAGAAAAGAGGAATCAATGTACACGATCAGTGGCGCACAACCGGTGGTCGTGCGCAATATGTCCAGTGGTCGTGCGCTTACCCCAGGCTGATTCTGGAAAACAAAGAGTAGTGCGCACGATCAGGGGCGCACGACTAGTGGTCGTGCGTATTAGATCCCATGATCGTGCGCAGTATTCCTATTTCACAACCATCCCGGAACACGCACACGACCCCTGTACCGAAACGAAAAACCAATCACCGATCTGTGCAGACATTCCAGGAAATCACAAAAAGGAGTACAAACTATAAAAATAACAAAATACACAACCACAGGCATAAATGTGCACTTCCTATGAAATAAAGATAAGATGAGATATGAACGATATAGAACTAAAAGTGAAGTACAAACGCATGAAAACTAACCCAGATGAGTCCGAAAATAGGTATATAAAGTGGACTCATCACACCCCCAGACTTAACTGTTTGCGCGTCCCGAGCAAACAAAATCTAAGCAGATAGGGAAAAATACTAGTTAACAAAGAAATTGCGATACAGAGTACCATGCGAAGTCGCATGCTCGCACGCGTAAAAATATAATAGAAGAAATTTCTAAGTATGCAAAATAGTTTTTCTTTTTCACAATGCGTATCAACATTTTATTATTACTCAAAAATAGAATCACGGTGAATCTTCCGGTCATGCATAGGGAGAAAGTAAACTAATCGCTAGGCGAGCATTGCCAAAGATCGGGGCTCAGGATAACCTCCAAAGGAATCCACCAATGTCGGTGACCATATGCATGCCCTTTCACATTCTCTCCACGGCACTGGTTTGGTTCACACACGAATCAGTAGGACTTTAGGTGAAGAGATGGGGCTTGGGTTTCGGTGAGGTAAACAAGGATAAACAAGAAGGCTATGCACCTAACCCAAAGGAGCTAGTATGAAGAGAATCCATCAGCTAACGAAAATATATGCGGGTGCACCACACCCACAGACTTAACTTTTAACAAATGGGTGTGTGCACCGCCTACTCCAAATATAATCACATTTCCATAAAGATTTTCAATTTAAACTTTTTCTTTTCACTTTTTTTTTCTTTACAAATATTTTTCTCTCTTTTTTTTTTCTTTTTTTTCATATCACCTTTTTTTTTGCAATTTCAGCAAATATAACATTTGAGCACATCCACATAATCACAAGTAAAATCACCACATCACATCCCAACATTAAAATGTAAACACTAAAGCTCAACTTGGGAGTGCGACAAGGATTGGCTTTGAGGCTTAGGTGAAATCATGGTGGAGCTGAATCAAAAGGAGGGGTAGGCACAACGGGGCTAGCGAGGATAAGACGTTAGGAATGGTACAAAGCTCAACCGGGTAAAAATGATGGCCTACATCACACTCATGCATGACTAACCTATACCCATGCTTCAAGAATAACTTGGGGCAAGTTCTTAGCCAACGAGAAAGACTATCCCTCCTCCTGACTCGAGCAATACGAACCTAACGGCCGTCTACACACATCCCTAAGCTACCGTCGGATTCACACCGGATTCACCAACTTTTGAGTAGAATAAAAAGTATTTACGCAATTAGAAAAATATAAAACTAAAAGAATACAGAAAAATTAAATCTACTCCAATTTCTACACGAGATGAGAGCAGTTGACTAGAAACACAACAAGACCAACATTTTACTCCGTCTCACAATCCTAAGCCAGCACCATAATTTTCCCAAATCTAACGAAGAAATGAGTTTAACTCGCGGCACACAAACAACTAAGCACGTGCTCATGTGGGTGCAGTGGTGTGCAGTGCAATGAACTAATCAAGATAAAACAATAAAGGTTTCTAGTATGCACATGAGATGTGTACGTGCAATAGGTAACATATCTCTCCCCCAGACTTAAACTAAGCAAAACATCATATAATAGAGAAATTAAAATCATAAAGAGCTAAGGGAAGAGGTTACCCAATGCCAAATAGTGAGCATACCAGAAGACGCGTGGAAACCGAAGCAGGCACGTCATACGAAGAATCACAACCCCGCCAATGCGATTTGCTATGAATACCTGCAGGGGTGAGCTCCGCAAAAACAAAACAAAAATATACAAAGTACAACGAAATACTAAAACTAAATAGACATGAAAAATAAAATGCAAAAAAGGAAAGATAAGTAATGGGGTTATTGTCATCCCAGCACGACTTATTATATTCTAAACAGTTCTAGCTAATGGGCCTATGAAATAAAAAGTGCACAGGTAATTGTTCCAATATCCGTTTCGGTAACGGGTACCGATACGATGATAGAACAGTTACCCCTCTACCAAAATAATAATACCTGCCCAATACAGGTAGAGGAAATAGGAAATAAGAAGAGGAGGAGCACTGCTCCTCGCTCATCTTATCACAAAATATATCCTTGCCTAGCAAGGTATCGTCTATCACAGGCCCGTAGGAGGCGATGGCAACGGCATGAGCACAAATCTCATCATCATCCCAACGTACCTGTGGAGACTCATCCTGCAAAGGCTCAGATAAGGAAGGGGGATCAAGTAATAAAAGAGAAGAAGAACTAAAAGAATCAGAAAATGGGAGAGTGATCCCGGTATCACTCTCAGCAGGATCCAAGCAGAGATCATCGTCGGTATCATACGAGTCGTACCGAGGGGAATCCGAGAACTCAAGGTCCACGGTGGTAGGAGGAACGACCTCATCCAATAAGGAGGTGCAAACCTCTGCATCGGAAAGAGGGTATTCCTCATCCCACCGGGGTGCGTAAAAGTGTTCTGAAGATCCACTTTCTCCGTCGGAGATAGAGGAATCATCATCCGACTTCGGCGCAACCTCGGGCACCGAATCATCAACAAATACAACATCATCAACCGACTCACAAGAAAGAGGAATAGCACAATCCGGCAAAAATTGCGGAGGGGCAAGGCTGCTCTCAAAATCAAGCACTGAATGAGCAGGTCCCATCGCAAAATCATTCGTTGACGCCACCCCGTCGACGACCGGAATAATCTCATCGTCCCATACAGGAGCGTCCATGAGTTCCTGCTCCTCTTTTTGTTGGCTAACACCAGAGTGATCATCATCACTCAAGGAAAGCTCGTAAAAAGGGATCGAGGGACCCATGAAAGAGCTGTATGCGGCTAGAGATTCTTCGGTAATCTCAACGGGTAGAGATGAGCATAGTGCGTTATGTCAGTGTATGGTCCAGACAACACCCTGGTAGGCCTGTCCACAACAGTCTTCCGCGAACGGGAGGTTGTTGTGCACACGCCCTCAGAGGGAGAAGGCTTGCACAAACGAGGGCAATCCTTCAACATGTGGCCCTCACCTTGACATAACAAACACCGAATGCAATGCTCGGCATTCATAACAGCAATGGCATCGATGGATCGGCGCAAAGTGTCAAGGATACGACACTCAGCATCAGAATCCATCACGAACAAAAATAATTGCTGAAAAAGTGCTACACAGCTAAAATGAAAATAGCACGGATCTGCTATCTAAATCAAAAATCAGAAAAGGGTAATATGAAATAAGCAAAATAAAAATTCTAATAACCAAAGCAAATAAAAAAAATAAAAAACATGATATGCACAAATGGAAAAGGGCTTCAATCTATTATCTCCCTCTCCACAAACTCACATGACTGTGTTCCCCGGCAATGGCGCCAAAATCTTGATGCTAAAGATCACGGCAGTGAACCGGTCACACAAGTAATATAAAATGGGGGGTTTTCCCAAGTATCGATCTCACAAGGAACACAGTAAGGTGGAGTTAATTTTGAGGAGGTCTTGAGATTGAAGTCCTCAGGTCGGAGCTAACTAAGGGGGTTTTGATATATGCGGAAAAAGAAAATAAAACACTATCAACTACTCCTATGCAACGCCGCTATGCGATGCTTCGCCAGGCGGGATGGAAGACTAGTCGGGCCGCTATGAACCGAATCACTAGGCAGATGGACGAGAAGGCTAGCGGATGAGGTGGTTAGAATGGCAGAATGAGGGTCGTAAGCACCTCTTCGCTACGCACGCCATTAGCAATTGCTAGTGCGGCAAGGTTGGATGGATGGTGGATGGAATATAAGGCGCAACTCAAGCAACTTAGGCAATAATATGAAATAGGAACGACATAGACATGAAACTCATAACATAAACAACCACAGTGCACTTCATCAATATAAATAGGTTTAAAAACACCAATATTCAACAATAAAGCAAGAACAAGTCAAGCGATCGTCCGAATCTGAAGCCTTGCTGAGGATTCACGGTTGGAATCGTCGGGTTGTCATTCCGCGTCCAAGCTCGGTCCTCAACTGCATCCGGGATAGAGAAGGGCTGTCACCACCTTCCAATGGCCCGTCTTCTTCGTCTCACGATAGCGGACGAAGTTTGCTAGCTTTCCTTTGCTTGATGGCTATGGCGTCAAACCCTACTTGAAGCTCATGGATGAAGGAGAAGGCCGAAAGGAAGCTCCGGCTTGGATTTGGCGGTGAAAGCTTGCCCGGAGCACCTCCCTAGGGTGGAGGATGAAGGGGAACGGCGGAACCCTTCCTTGGAGTCGAAAATGGCGGAGAAAAGACGAGCTCCGGATCCTCTGATTAGGGCGAGACCTGCACTATTTATACAAAAGTAGAAATGAACAATGCGCACGATCACAGGCGCACGACCAGTGGTCGTGCGCACTATGTCCTGTGCTCGTGCGCACTGGCATGGAATAACAGGAAGAAGAACTGGGATAATGCGCACGAGTAGTGGCGCACGACCAGTGGTCGTGCGCACTAAGTCCAATGATCGTGCGATTACCCAGACAACACTCCAGAAAAGAGGAATCAATGCACACGATCAGTGGCGCACGACCGGTGGTCGTGCGCAATATGTCTAGTGGTCGTGCGCTTACCCCAGGCTGATTCTGGAAAACGAAGAGTAGTGCGCACGATCAGGGGCGCACGACCAGTGGTCGTGCGCATTAGATCCCATGATCGTGCGCAGTATTCCTGTTTCACAACCATCCCGGAACACGCACACGACCCCTGTACCGAAAGGAAAAACCAATCACTGATATGTGCAGACATTCCAGGAAATCACAAAAAGGAGTACAAACTATAAAAATAACAAAATACACAACCACGGGCAAAAATGTGCACTTCCTATGGAAATAAAGATAAGATGAGATATGAACGATATAGAACTAAAAGTGAAGTGCAAACGCGTGAAAACTAACTCAGATGAGTCCGAAAATAGGTATATAAAGTGGACTCATCACTGTGCGCTCCACCACTCTCGGCTCTGCCGCCCTAACTGGTTATTGATCCACGACAGGAGGTGCATGGTGCATTTGCCCTACAGGTTGGGCATTAATCATCGCAAATACGGCTTCAGCCACCATCCTGATGGTTTCCGCTGAAGGAGGTGTAGTAGGCATGTCTCTCTGTGCACTACTTTCCGCCAATTGCGGACGCTCTGATTGACCAGCGCCACACCTAGCTGCCTATAGAAGCAAAGATACACGATTAAACGACAACCAAATTGCTAAAAGAAATCATTGGAACACTCAGATTCCACAAAACAAGTGTATTTTTCATTCCTAAGTGGACATTTATGGGTTCTTTTTTGATGTTATAACGATGACGCACACTTGTGCTCACCACCCCTTAAAAGAATTCGGCCACGAATTCATTTAAGCCTGACCATAACCAGAAGTCTGACACCAAATTGTAACACTCTCATCCGTCACATGACATATAACAGAAGGTCCAGCTGGAACCCGACACCATATACCACGGACAGTCGGAAGGGTTACATAAGAATATCCAAACTATCCAATTAAGACTACTCGTCCTACACAGAGCATTCTAGCGGAAGCTTTTTAAATAGTTGAAAGAACCCAAAACTTAAATTTATAAACATGAATGTTCACATCCACACAACAGGAATGAAACCCAAATAGACTGAAAGGGTACACGACCTTATGGCCTTACAATAGTTCACTTATCAAATAATGTCTTACATACATCGGCTCACAGGCCGGCCTCACATGACAAAATAAAAACAACTATTCGTAAAGGCCTTCGAGGGCCAGCACAACAATATGGGCTCCAGCCCGCTATTTTGCACTCGGCTCCGCAGCACCTGCAAGCACCATACCACCGCACGGTGGCAAACAGGAAATGGTCAGCTAAAGCCGATCAAATTATAACAACCCCGTCCCTTTTTCGGGACGACGGTGCTCCTTCCCTGCATATCATTAGCCCAGCTAAACGATTATATAAAAACATACTTCACCACAGGTGTAGGCTCGTACGACCAAACACCTCGTGCACTCAGGGCACATTAACGGTGAATCCTGACACTTCAGCGTCTTCACCACCGCTACCAAGATGGAAACCACGTGAGCATTTAGCCTTCCTGACCACTATCTAAGGCTCCCGACTATGGCAACGGCCACTCCCCTTTTTGGGTCTCTCGCACCGAACCATATAGCCCAGGTCCGATTCCTCTTGCCTGTTGCTCACAATGCGTCATACACCTTAAGATGTACGCATGAGCCAAGCTTCTCTCGGATCCTGCCATTTCCAAACAATCACATAACCCAATTATGTTCAAGGCCGGTTCCCAAACCGCCAAGTTAGCAGAACACATTTCCGCTCAGATTTACGGGTGCACCTTGGAGCTAATCCCCAAGGATCCCTGCTGCAATCTACCGTGTAGAAACCCGAAAACCCAAAGCACGGAGTCTTCTCCGGCAAATCATAACAAATGCAACATCACCGATCCAGATAATACACGTCCGGGTAGGCTTCACACATAATGCCTATGCCCGTACTTCGATTCCGGACTCTATATGCAACACAAGGGGGATTATTCACATCAACCCCAAGGAACACCACACACTCACCGCACATTCGCGGGAGCGGGGTTCCCTATGCAGAAAGGAAGAGCTTCACATGCTCAAGAGGAGAATCGTTACCCGTGTAGTCCGCTTTGGCGTCATAGTTTAGCTTTGGGGTCATGGAAAACTACACGGATGGAAATCTTCGCAATGAACTTTCCTCCACAGATCCGCTCTCAGATCTCAAAATGGTGCTCCGATGCTTCGCCGGTGGCCGGAATCCTCCTTCTTCTTCCTCCTCTCTCTAACTCCTTGGAAAAAGAAAGCTTGGAGAGAAATGAAGGATTAACTCCCCTATTCCCGGCCTTAACAGAGCAGGAAACCATCTGGGTTGTTGGATCTTATTTAAAGAAAACGAACGGCTCAGATCCGCTCAAAAATCCCCAAACCTAGGCCGAACACGGCTTGGTACACGGCCGTGTCCCAGGCCGTGTGCCTCGATCCAGGCACGATCGTCGAACACAGAGACTCATACGGGGTCAGACACGCCCGTGTCTCACTCGACACGCCCGTGTCGGGTCTCTCGACACACCCGTGATCGGGGGCGTGTCACACATAACCGCCATTCCAACCGACACGACCCTGCTGAACACGGATACTGACACGGGTAGGCACATGCCCGTGTCAAATGATACGCCCGTGTCATTCAGCCGTGTTCCTTGTCGTGTCCTTCTCGGGATGAAAACGGCTAAAACACCTGCCAGACACGGCCTTGGGCATGCCCATGTCCTAGGCCGTGTACCCCTATACAGGCACCAAAATCCCTTTTTACGCGACCAACTCAAATACAATTTTTGGGGCGTTACAACGAGTCTCCTATGGAGGGATTAATAGAGAAAGAAACTTCGTCATCTCCTACCCGAAGGAGGAGACGACCGTTACTTACGTCAATTAATGCACGGGAGGTGGCGAGAAAAAGACGACCGAGTATAATGGGTACATCGGTGTCCACCTCGATGTCCAAGATGACGAAGTCTACCGGAAAGATAAACTTATCAACTCGGACAAGTACGTCCTCCACTACCCCGAAGGGAAACTTAACCGAGCGATCCGCTAGTTGGATTCGCATTTTAGTAGGGGTCGGAGTGCCAAACCTAATTTTTGAAAGAGTGAGAACGACATCAAATTAATGCTTGCGCCTAAATCTGCAAGAGCGTATTTTACTAATATATTGCTAAAAAGGCACGGGATGGAGAACCATCCCGGGTCATTTCGTTTAAGGGGCAATTTATTAGTAAGAGCCGTTGAGAAGTCAGCATTGAGAGATATATGCGAAATATTTTCTAATTTTTGTTTATTAAAAAGAAGTTGTTTTAAATATTTTGCATACTTAGGCATCTATGAGATCGCCTTGCAAAAGAGAACATTAATATGAATTTGTTTGGATAATAAAATAAATTTTTCGTACTGCGCTTCCTTACGCTCACTATCGAGCTTATGTGGATACTGCAAGGGCATTTTAATAATTTTTTCGTATAAAATTTGTAAAGGAGGCTTAATCAAAGAAGCAGGAAGAGGGGTCAAAGGTGAAATATGTACCTGTGGATCGATCCGTTTTGGATCGATCACCTCCTTTCCACTACGGAGGGTTATAGCATTGATGTTCTCCCGTGGATTGGGCTCTGTGTTAATCAGTAGTGACCCGAGCGTGCGCTCGGACATCATTCACGCTAGCTGTCCAACCTGGAGTTCTATGTTTTTTAGCGATCCGGTGATGTTCCGGATATTTGATTCGTTGGAAGCTATATATTTAGAAAACGTTTCCGCCATCGGGGAGCGTTTTGGAAGAGGGGGGAGGCGGCAGAAATCTGGGCGCATAAGAATTGGGGGGGGGGGGGGGGGCGTTGCACATTATTCGCGTTGCTCCATGATAAGTTGGGGTGGTTCGTCCAAACCGGATTATAGTTATTGCTATAAGGGTTGTTGTTCGGGTTGTAGGAAGGTCGCCCAGTATTTCACATGTAGTCTACAAACTCATTGACTACGCTGACATTAGGGGGAATCGCCCAAGGCGGAGTGGTGGAGGTAGCAGACATCTCCGCCACCTGCTTCGTCAGACTTTCAACTTGAAGTGCTAAGTGGGCAGTGGCATCCACTTCGAAGAGGCCAGCCGCCTGCTTGGGTCGTCCCCGCAGGACGTTCCATTGGTAGGCATTCATAGCCATCTTTTCAATAAGAGCTTGGGCAGCCTCAGGGGTCTTATTATTCAGAGTGCCCCCGGCAGCCGCGTCAATCATTTGACGCGTCTGATAGTTAAGCCTATTGTAGAAGATTTGGACCTGCAACCACGCAGGCAGCCCATGGTGCAGACACTTGCCGAGGAATACTTTAAACCACTCCCAAGTCTCAAATAGAGACTCAAAATTGTTCTTCACAAACAAAGAAATGTCCGCCCGCAACTTTGCAGTTTTGGTGGGCGGAAAATACTTCGTTAAGAAGCGTTCTGCAAGCTCGGCCCAGGTTGTGATACATCCTCATGGGAGGGAATTCAACCACACCTTAGCATTGGATCTTAAGGAGAATGGAAAAAGGCGCAAATGAATGACGTGATAAGTGACGCCATTGATCTTAAAGGTATCACAAATATCCAAAAAACTAGACAAATGAACGTTCGAGTCCTCATCCGACAGTCCATCGAACTGCACAGCGTTTTGGATCATTTGGATAACGCTCGATTTGATCTCAAAATTATTGTTCGCCACCGTCGGGCGAACAATACTGGATGCAGTATTGTCTAAATTTGGTCGCCCGTAATAAGACATTGTACGCTCGACAGCTGCGTTCAGATTAGGGTCAGCCATAACAATGGCAGAGGGTTCTCCGACGTATTCATCGAGATCCAAAGAGGGATTTCGGCGTTGAGACCGAATACACACAAGTGAGCGTTCGATCTCAGGATCGAAATCCAAATGTTTGGACTCTGAAGGCTATCCACGGGTCATACACCCTAAAATATAAACTTAGAAAATTAACTTGTTTTTTTTTGGATTTTTAAGTAAGATTTTTAAGTTTTTTTAGTTTTTTAACAATATAGGTAAAAGTAATAAACTTCGTATTTCAAAATAACAACACGGAGAGTCCCTGACAACGGCGCCAAAAACTTGATGTGTGCGAAGCCCGACTCTAAATTATCGAGGGAGCGCGATGGGTCCGGAATTCATGCGACTAATTGTAGGCAAGTGCACCTATCACAAGTAATACAGGATATTCGGGAGAATATCTAGATTGTAATTTTCTGGGGAACGGGTTGATTATCCCTACTCCGAAAGCACTATTATTTTACTGAAATATTAAGATGTCGATTTTAACTAAAATAAGCTGGAAATAGATTAAGAATAAAGTCAATGAAGAGATAACACTCGATATCGAATTACATTAGGAGTAAAATAGATTTGAATAAATAGATATCTTAGGTTTAAATTTAATTAAAGCGAAAACTTGGCCATGGAGGTTCCAAAAGAATGAGCTCACCTATCTCTAGGAATATCGTTCACCTGAACATTAAGGCTATTCAACCGGGCTCTCGTCCGACGAAGGATTCCTCTTAATGCTTGCAATACGCTAAAAACCCCGCTATTGGGGGGAACCCAATTTGGTAGAGTTAGCGTGCCTCCTCTCTCGAGGGTTAGTGTGGAACTCTCTTTATCCAGGGGTGATCACTCCATATGCACGACCACTCGGCTAGCTAGTGTATGGATAACGAAAATAGAGCTCACACATCGATATGTGGTTCTACACGTCGTTAATTCGGGGTAAACCTTAAGTTTTTTAATTAAATAGAAATATAAGACCTTCAGTTATTTAAAACATTTTATATCTCAATGCTCTTCGATACTGATGGCTAAAAGCGATTAGATACTCATCAGAATGAGGATGTCTTATTAGTTTGGTTAGGCGTGAGCTCTAAGTTAAGTGATTACAAGAGAATCCATAAGGGCAGCCCACAAAACACACTAAAATGGTTCAAAAAAATGGAACCCCAAACAACTTACTGCAAGGGACAATTTATAGGGAAAAGTTTCGAAGTAAATGCCCGGTGACATGGGCGTGTAGGGGGGCATGTCAGCACTATGCGTGAGGTGATCCTGCGATTTGACAACTGTGTTGACTTGCGGTTGTAACCGAGGATGTCACACCCTCGGTCACGAGCATGGCGGTGGGCGTGTCCATAAGGTTGTTCTGGGGACAGGTTGCGTCAAAAGTCGTCGGCGACATCCCGTCGGGCCAAGTGGAGGAGTCACGCCCTATGTCACGAGCGTGGCAGTGGGCGTGTCGCATTGGTCGACGATCATCGAGTGTGGTTTCGTCAAGCTGGAGTTACACGGGCCTAGGACACAAGGCGTGTCAAATGACACGGCCGTGTCTTAAGGCGTATCACATTTTTCTCTTCAAACTCTTCTGATTCCACGGGAAATGAAGTGTCATGCCCTGGTCATGGGCGTGACCCAAAGTACAAAGGCGTGTACTCGCATTTTTTTTGGCAATTTTCCTGAAATTTTCAGGAAACAAAAATAAACTTAAGTTAGAAATATTTACAAAAAAAGTAATTTATTGAACAAAATAATGTAAAAATAACGAAAACAAACTAAAATGACTTATTTAATATACATAAAAATACGTATATTTACAACTTATCAGGCATTGTAGATAGGACATTATTCACTAGACACCATAACGATCAAATCTTATTAGTACAAATTTATGTAGATGACATCATTTTTGGGTCTACAGATTTCAAACTTTGCAAGAGGTTCTCTGGCCTCATGCATTCCAAGTCTGAAATGAGTAGCATGGGTGAGCTCTCCTACTTCCTTGGTCTCCAAGTGAAGCAGCTACTTGATGGCATCTTCATATCCCAATCTAAGTATGCTAAGGAGCTAATCAAAAAGTTTGGGATGTCAGATGCCTCAGCCAAGAAAACACCTATGGCTACAAATGCTGTAATTGATTCTGATGAACATGGGAAACCTATTGATCAGAAATTATATAGGGATATTGTTGGGTCCCTGTTATATCTTACAATAAGTAGACCAAGCATCATGTTTGCTACATGTCTTTGTGCTAGGTTCCAAGTGAACCCCAAAGAATCTCACCTTACTTTCTTAAAAAGGATTTTAAGATATATAAAGAGTTGTCCTAGTCTAAGACTCTGGTATCCAACTGAGTCAGAGTTTGAGTTGACTGGATACTCAGATGCTGACTTTGGTAGATGTAGGGAAGACAGAAAAAGTACATCAGGGACATGCCAGTTCCTTAGTATGAGATTAGTGTCTTGGTATTACAAAAAGCAGTCATCTGTGTCTACTTCATCTGCTGAAGCAGAATACATAGCAGCTGGCAGTTGATGTTCCCAGATGTTGTGGATTCAGAATCAACTCCTACATTATGGGTTCAACTTAAATAATTCAACATTACTATGTGATAACACAGGTGTAATTTCCATTGCACAAAATCCAGTGCATCATAGTAGAACTAAGCATATAGACATTAGGCATCATTTCATTAGAGAGTGTGCGGACAAATGTAAAATTAAGCTTGTCTACATCTATACTGATTTACAAAGAGCAGACATCTTCACCAAACCCTTGGATGAGAGGAACCATTTGTTCTCTATAAACCAGATTGGTATGATCAATGGAGAGGCCTTAACTTAAATTTCTGTCTATGGTCGAAGAATTTGCCTCAATTCATCGAACGGAGATCGACGAACTGAGAGAAGTTCTTGAGAAATTCATCGAACTAATATCGACAAACTATCTGTGTGTAAAGCTCTTTCGTCGAATGGAGATTGACGAATATTGCTTCAAAAAATTTTTCGTCGAACTAAGATCGATGAAATGTTTCACTTCTTCTGACTGAGATCGACGAATTCTTTTGTCAATAAAATATTTCGTCGAACTGAGATTGAAGAATTTTGATTTTTCATCGGACGGAGTCTGCCGCTTCATATTCTGAAAACCATATATCTAGGTTTTTTTCAAGCTCCGTCGCACGCTTTCTGTTCCCTTGGACTTGATCTCTGTTTTTCTTTTGCAGGAGAACAAATGGCGATGCTGGCGACCTTTCTTGCCGCAATGAAGTTCGACATGGGCTTCGACATTGATTTCGAGTCTTTCCAACACTCATACCAGATATTTTTGGATATTCTGAAACTGTTCGAGGAATAGAACCTAAATAATTTCATGACTTAAAGAATAAAGATAGCAGTAACTGAGATTAGAGAATGGGTATTCACTGCCACAACACCAGATGCAGATACAGTGACCGGCACTATATCCGGTAATCAAGTCTCTCTTTCCCCCACCATTTGCACTGAGATTTTTGGTTTGATGAATGGAAACGAAGATATAGAAATGGATACTGATGACTATGATAATATGCTGATAAAGATGGGTCATTCTGGAAAGAACCCAAATAAACTTCTAAAGAAAAATTTATATGCTGAGTATACATTTTTGGCTGATGTTGCCGGCAAGGTTTTATTGGGCAAGCATACCGCCCATGATTACATCACCAGGCACCAATATTTTGTGATGAGTGCTCTGGTTGAAAAGAAACAGGTAAACTGGGGAAAATTCTTGTTTGAGTTAATAAAGAAGAAGAACAATAATAAGGAAGTATGCTTTGGAAGGATTCTGAGAATCTTCCTTCAAGAAAAGGCTCCTGAACTACTGGTCTCCATGACAGTGTTAATCAATGCTTCTAAAAGGCTGACTTGTGCCTTATTTAGAAGGTAGGAGAGGACCATCTCCAAGCCATACAAGGCTTCTTCCTCTTCTAGGACTTTTGAGAGCACCAGGGCAGTGCCAGCCACTCCTCCACCTCTAGAAGAAATTCCTTCCACCAGAATTCCTTCACCTCCTCCTCAACAATAACCATCATCTTCTCTAGCTCATACTACTTCAAATCAACAATAACATCAACCCACACTAGTTCCAACACCAGTTCCATCTCCTGATCACATCACTCCACCTCCATCTCCACTTCCACCTCATCTTAATGACATACATCCTGACTCATTCATGTCATTCCCCACTTTTACTTTGCTCACCTCCTTACCATCTACACCTACTTCACCTATACATGACCATTCCACTCCAATACCATCTCCACATAATTCTCCACTTCAGTAACCCATCCATTCTACCACTGATATCCCTTCAGTCCTCCACACTGACATTCCATCTACTACTCTAGACTACACACATACAGATTTTTCCAATACATTATCTATGTGTTCAAATTATGGACATCACACTCCTTACTCCTCTGCTCCAGAACCCCTCTATCTCAATTTTTTTGATATAGCTAAATATCTTCTTGCATTTATTTCTCCCACTCTTGAGGAGCTCATAGCTAATGCTATTACTCCTCTTTCTGCCTCCATCACTTCTCTATCTTCCAGAATTACTACTATATCCTTTGTCTCGTCTTCTGGAGGACTGGCTTCAGGACCCTCTGAACCCAGTCAGGGGAAGATGTTCTATGAAGAAGCTCCAGTTCTCCCCATGTACAGTAGCAGAAGCAGCAACAATAGTTTCCGAGATGACTGATGATTCAAATGAAATAGCCCCTCCTACAGATATTATTGATTTAAATGATTCTGATATAGAGATGGGTGGAACAGTTATAGCAGAAATAAATATTGTTGGTGATTATATTTTAAACCCCACAGTCAACCTAAATTCTTTGCTAGATTCTTTCAGTTTTGTTTATAGAGATTTTCTACCCAGTTTTTCTTATCAACAGTCTATGACTATAGTTCCCTACACTTCTCCAATAAGTCCTACAGTTGCTAAGCAACTTAAGGCAAGTTTTGCAAGAACAAAACCTACAAAAGTCTCATCCCCTCCCAAGGCCAGTTCTTCTCTAAAGGCTATCTCATATCCTACATATAAAATGGATGATAGTCCTCTTTCAAATCTAGATGAAATTATTATGGCTGACATTGAAGAAGAGAATAAGTTACTTTCTCACAGTGTTGCTGAAGTTGCAGTTGCAGAATCTCCAGTCCAGCCTCAGGCTGAGAAACAAATATCTAAAGATATTCTGAAAGCACTTGATGGTTTATATGATAATCCTCAAGGATCTTCTGATGATGAAGATGATGATGTTGATTCTAATGAATCTGATAATTCTAAGGCTAAGAAGAAAGCTGTAAAGAAGAGAAAGGATGTTCCTAATGCTACTCCCAAACCAAATTCCACTCATGATACTCCATAATACATTCTACAGAATATTACTCCATATCCAGGGATGCCTGCATGGATGTGGCTTTCCAAGAATGAGCAAAAAGCCAGAAATAATAGTAGAAGGTACTCTCCTCCTCCTCCTTCTCAAAGGAACTAGAGAGGTCCTCCTCGTCCTCCAGCAGCTGGTGCTTTAGGAAGTAGTTCTCAAAGATCTACCTCCTATGGTCAAACTTACCAAAGACATCAAGGTAGATATTCCAAATCTCAAGGAAGCAGTCATCAAAGATATTCCTCAAGCAGCAGATAGCAACAGCAGCAACAACAATAACAAAAAGCATCTGAAACTGAAAAGGCTAAAAGTCCAAAAAGGCCAGATTCTCCATATATTCCCTTTGTGGATCCTGAACAGGATACAACAGCAAGAATGGCCAGATTTCAAGAGCTTGTTAGACTCTCTATGATTAATAAAGCCAAAGATGAAGGCAGAGATCCTTCTCAATACTCTACCATGTCAACCTACAGAAAATAAGAGCTTAAAAGGTATGAAAAGGCTAACAAATTTTTCAATGTAGATGGCTATATGAACTTGCGTCCAGAGACTGTTGTACCTAGAGCAACCTCTCTCAATATAATTGGAGCTGCAGACATGACCATGTCCAAAAGAGAAGTAGCCAATCCTGAAATCAAGTTCATACAGCCTTTTAAGGAAGACAAAGCTGACAAGGAAAAGCAGAAGAAGAAATGAATATCTTGTTTAGTTTTGATTTTCTGAACTATACTTATTTAATCAGTCACAAAACTTGTTATGTACATATCTGCTAGATATCATTTAAATTCTTTGCCAGATATATTTATGTTTCTTTGTGATCATTTTCTTTTTATTATTAGTGACTTCACCCAAATAGGGGGAGATTGTTGGATCCCTGGTTGGATTTGGGCTAGGTTCACTAATTAGGATATCTGACCCACAATGTATAGCCAGGGTCATGTCTTTGAGTGCTAGAGTTTAGGCTAAGTCTTTAGGTTCAACCTTACATAGACCAGCCAACAGAAGACCTCAGATTGACAAAAGACTTAGAAGAAATCAATGTTCAAAATTTAAGTTCGACGTTTGTCGAACTCAGCTCGACGATAGTCGTGCTCTACTCGACGAACTCAGAGTTAATTCTTTGAGATGAGCTCGGCGATATTTGAGCTCAAGTTGACAAAGTCTAGAGTTCAACATTCAACACATTCTTTCCAGATTTATTACACTGAACTCAACTCGATGAAGACAGATTATCAGCTCGACGAACTTGGAGCACAGAATAGACAAGTTATCTCTAGAATGCAGTTTGCTGAGCTCAGGTCGACGAACATGTTTTCTCAGGTCGACGAACAGGTTTTATCAGGTCGACAAACAGGATTTTCAGCTCGACGAACTTGGATCTCGGGTCGACGAAATCTATTCAGAGGTTGACGATTTCTGTTCCAGGCAGACTTAGAGTTTTTCCTCCCATTTCTGTCCTTACTTTCTATATTATTTAGCTGTGATTTATCTGAGTAATTAATGCACATATTCTTCTAAATATAGCCGTTACTGGCAGCATTAATTATAGTCTTCATCAGGGATTAGTTACTTGCTTAATTGGGATAGTTGGGAAAATCATTAAGGCAAGTATTCTCCAGTCGTATTTCATTCTCTCCAGGCAATCCGCATTCAATACTGGGAATTCAAAATTCAAAGGAGAATTCAATTGAGAATATAAAAGAGATATTCTCTTTTAGTCGACATAGAACAACATAGAGATAGACAGAGAAATACAAAAGGATACTCAGACATTCTCTGTTAAAAAAACATCTTATTTTCACCTTGATCTTACTGAAGAATAAGAACAACAATCATAATCAAGAGTCTTCTTCAACTTCAACTCCAGGAGATTTCAAGGACAACAATCTCTGAATCAGTCAGAAGTTCCTGGATCATCTCAAGTCAAGGCTGAAGAACTACACCCTGAGCAAGGCTCCAAGTGATTTCTGAAGGAGCTCCTGACAACAGCAATCCACTAAGTCTTCTCTGTTGATTAGATAAAGAGAAGACACCATCAAATCTCTCTCCCCCCTCCTGTATAAAGGGTTTATTAACTCCCTTCAAAAGTTTATGTTTGGTTTTTTGGCACCTAATCAAAAGCTCAAAGGGTTATGAGATCTCCCTAGAAATAGATCTTGTGGTGGCAGTCACCTGATCAAAAACCTGCTAGTAGATTCATACTAGGGTGGTAGAAGAATGGATGTACCCAGTTTGGGGAACCACTATAAAATTTCGTGTGTTGTCTGGTTGCCATTTTTCTTGTTGTTCTTATTGTGGCTGTGATAGGCTAGCTGTGTTTTGATATATTGCTGAGTTGTGTTAGAGTAGATTAACTTAGACTGTTTTTCCTTTCTGTTATTATTGGTATCACATAATTTTTACTCTGATAAAAATCTAAAATAACCAGAAAGTTTTATTACTATATTCACCCCCCCCCCCCCCCCGCCCCCTCTATAGTAAATTAGATCTGACCCCTATCTTTCACATGAGCATTGGATCTTCTTCAAGATTCGTGGTGGATCATATATATTTATTTTGATTTTTTGGTATTTCTGTCTTGTTTACTGGGCTGTCTTAAATTAAATTGTAAAAATACCTAGGTGTTGTTTCAGAGAAAAAGATCAACATGAAAATTGTATCTCTATGGGTATGCTTTAAATCAAAATTGGTTTCAACCCATTTGAGTAAGTGGTTTGACTAGAGCACTCATTTTGGTGAGGACTATATCTATGCTAGACCAGAGACAATGTTGAGTGCCCACATCAATATAGCCATCCAAATGACTTAAAATTTTGAATGTTAGCCACTATTACCTATACCGAGAACATATCCAAAAATGAGAATTTTTGGAAAAACCTTTCCTAAAGTTTTTGTAGAAATTTAATAATCCATGTATGAATTATTTAAACGGTCTAATACCTCCAAACCCTTCCAAATTTTGGTAAGTGGTACTTGGGGTCATTATAAGGCTCTGTATATATTTTTATCCCATTTGGAGATGATTTAGTTTGGAAATAAGCAAACCCTAAGTTGGACCAATAAGGGGTAATTAGGTCAAAGTGTCCCTTGTGGGTTTTAGGTGGCCAAATCACCTCAATAGAGGTTGAAAGTTGGGCCCCTGATTTGTTATGATATTTGACTCCCTCACATGGAGGGTGGGATAAATTAAGTTAGGTTTGCTCTAGGACCCAAGTTCAAACCCTAAGGTTGAACTTTGGGTATTTGTGATGGACATTGGGTGTTATGTCCTTGGATGGACTTGTTGATTGGTCCAGGTGATCCTAGGGAGGTGAAATGCCCTAGGAAGGGATTTGGTGGACTTTGGACACATGCACCCCACTTAGAGCACACAGTAGATATCTAGGCCTTTACATCTTAGGGAATATTCAATGGGTCTTATGACCTTGGATTTTGGTGGTATTGTGGTAGGAGTATTGTCATAGTGATATACCTCTAGATTTATTATAGGGTGTCTACACAATAGTAACTCACCCTTGTAGTTATAAACTTCATCTTGCCCTTTTGATGATATTGATGTAATTATGGTTTTTATGTCTTAGAATGATTTCAAACTCTGGAAAAGCTGGTCAAATAGCATTTAGATGCACTAGTGAATTATTTGGTATAAATGAATATTTCTTTTTAGTACATCATGTGTAAAGTAAACTAGTGCACCTTACTTTGATAAATATAAAATAAATACTATAACTTGTTAGAAAATAGTGTTACTTAGCCAGAGTACTTTTTAGGGCATAAAGAAGCTTGGAAAAATTTTTACATGTTGTTTAGTTGAGGTTACAAGGATGTTCCTTCACAAAGTGCCCCATGATGGATTTGGTTGAGATATTTTTATGTATAGTTTTCTGAGCCTGGAAGTGCATGAAATTTAGTCAGTAAGGTATTATGATCATAATAAAGCTCTATTAATTTTTGTATAATTTTTGGACAAGTTTTTATGATACTCCCTTCATTACCCCTAATTATTTGAATTACTTTGGATAATTTACTTGGAGGATAATTCCTTTATAAAACTTAAGAAATTTGGTATTCGCTAATATCTTATCCTATATTGTTAACAATTTTTGTATGGTCATATTATAAGTAAATCTAGTACTTTATGTTCAAATCATCCGTGGACCAATTTTTGAGAAAATTAATTAAATGATAATTTATTTAGGAAAATTTTAAGTTTCTGGATTTAGGCTAAATATATCATGATAGGTCCCCAATAAATATTTTTGGGCTTTTGGATAAAGATTTGGTGTAACGCCCCCACTCGTCACATGGCCTATAACGGTGGGTCCGACCGGGGCCCCACGCCATAGGTCACAGACAAATGATGAAATTACTTATGGTGATCAAATTCGATTCGTATCCTTAACTCAATCCATTCTAGCGCAGCATATTTAAGTTGTATGAACTCAACTTCATGAATGTCCACTAATACATAAATTTCACATTTATATATCCAAAACCAGGAATGTATACAACCCACACACACATGGCCTTAAGACCTTACAGGTTTCTCTTTATACACATATACAAGTTCGTACATCGGCACGCAGGTCGGCCACACATGAAATCCAACCACGACACACTTGGCCTTCAAAGGCCTTAGCAATAAGCTTTTAATCCATGCATTTAATTTCAAGCCGTAGCACCTGCAAGTAGACATCCACCAAAGAGCGGCAAACAAAGTAACGGTCAGCTACAGCTGACCAATTATAATGACCCTACCCCATGCCCGGGGCAGCGGTTCCTTCCCTGTATGCATTTGCAAGTATATTAGCTAAGAATCACAAGCATACACATATCAAATCACAAACGCCGACCGCAGCCCGACGCTTCATGCTCTCAGGGCACCTTACGGTGTACCGGAAACCCGTGGTAACACCACCAATCGCACGGTAATTAACTTGTTGGCTGGCCGGTCCTAGTCACCCCAACACACATGCTGGTTGCATTCCTCCCAAACCAAGCAGAGGTACGTACCGCATGGCAAACATAAGCATTCATCCAACAGATCGACCCGCTTTTATTTCGGTGTAGCAAGTCGGGCTATCGCACGCTCCCGAACACTGCCACCAATCGATCTCTCCATCATGCCCAGGTACAGGTTAGCCTTGACCATGCTCACATCGTCACTGGCGCACTGTGACGCGGGTCGGCCTTCCCTTCCTGGGTAGTCGCAGCTTCCCGCTCTCGTAGAGCAAACCAGAAGGAGCTTCACAAGGCATCCAAGATCATATCCATGGCTAGCCCACGCATGAGCATACCATCCACACATAGCATTCAATCATCCAATACACAAAGCATATAGCTCATCATTGCAAAACCCATGTAGTCTTCTCCGGTTTACCCATGCTCATCACTTATCCAGACTAACGGTCCAGATGGGCTTCACACAGCATGCCTATGCTGTACTCCATAATTCCGGCTCTAGATGCAGACTCAACGACGGAATCACTTCGCGAATCCTCCTTTTGGTGGAGGATTCCACGCATATGCATAAAGAAAGGACTTCGATGTCCAAGAAGGAGATCATTACCCTTGAAGATCGCTTCGGCGCCATGAAGTAGCCAGATGTAAGTCACCGCCTCGGCTTAGCCTTCACGAATTCGCTCTCGGATCTTTGTTCCGCACTCCGCAGCTCCTCCAGCAGCTGGTTTCTCTTCCTCCTTCCTTCCCTTGCACTTCCTTCTTCTTGCTCTCTTTTGAAATGAGAAGAAGAAGAAGATAATGAAGAGGAAGGGTTTAAATCCCCTTTTTCCCCGGCCTTAGCAACACTTGGCCAGAGCCTACCCATTGGATCCAGAAAGAGGGAATCAAATGGCTCAGAATCGTCCAGAAAAACATGAACACGGCCTGACACGCCCTGTGGCACGCCCGTCTCACAGGCCGTGTCACCTAAGCAGCAGGCAACCGACTTACAGGCAACAATAACACGGCCATGGGTCCCGCCCGTGTTACGGGCCGTGTCCCATGACACGCCTTCAGACATGCCCTGTCTGTGGTCGTGTTCATCAGGCTGCGCACCCCCAAAATCACCCGAGACTCACACGGCCCGGGGACACACCTGTGTTCCAGGCCGTGTGCACCTGGACACACCCGTGTCTCGCAAACATGCCCTAGCTCAAAACATCGAGCTGAGTTCATCGACCACATTGACACGCCCTGTGACACGCCCGTGTCACGGGCCATGTCCTCACTCGACACTTGACACTCAACGATCGTCGAGAAAAATTCGTCGACCTCACGACCTCACACAACCCAGGCATGACACGTCCTGGGACACGCCCGTGTCCCAGGCCGTATCACCCATGCCTGAACACAAATTGACCCAATTGCTTTTAGGGTGTTACAATCCTCCCCTCCTACAAAGAATTTCGTCCTCCAAATTTGGCTCACGCCAATCAGTAACAACATCACAAAATCTTACACCTACCTCATCTGCACACGCAAAAAAGTGAGCCGGGTTTGAGCTCAGAGGCCGCAGCATGTCTCACCCCAAGCCATCAGACAAATAAACCAATATCAACATACACATAGATCCAAATACATTTAGAGCTCCAGCTAACCCGCCATATACATATCATGTCACAGATACAAAGTCATAATATTCACATATACACATAGATGAAGGCCACACTAATTTCCGCTCATCCGTATTATTTTGCAAATAGCGTTTAAACTCCTCAGTAAATGCCAAATTGAAAACCCGAGGTTGAATTTCACCAAGTGCACTTTGCGGCTCTTGTACTTCCATATTATGCAATCGAGGCTGCGTTTGGGATGCAGATGATTCGGCCACTGCTTTACCCTTATCTTCATAAGACGCACACGTCATTTTCTCACTTCTAGGAGTGCCGCTTCGACAGCTAGAGGCTATATGCCCCTGTTTTCCGCATTTGAAACAGGTACGTGTCTCCAAATGCCTGTGTCCATACGTTGCTTCTGATGCAACATTCGACGAGGTTTGTTCCGCAGGCTTGAATCTCTTCTTCTCTCATTTATGAAAATCCAATTGTTCCGACTACGGAACTTTGAATTCTGGCTTCTCCATCGCCAGTCTCCTCGTTTCTTGCACTCGTTTCATATCCTTCTCCAATGCACGGGCTGTATCTACCAACGCTTGGAAGCCTTGGCTTACCGAACTTGAAAGGGCCAACCTTAACTCATCACAAAGGCCCTCATAAAATCGATTCATCTTTCGGGCTTACTCGGCGAAAGTAGATCCCGCATACCGCCCCAGTCTAGTAAATTCATGCAGGTATGTATCAATATCCCGCTCACCCTGCACTAGATGTAAAAAGTCATTTTCCATAGCAATCCGCGGGGACACTGGCACGTACTTGGCTAAAAACAAGCGGGAGAATTCTTCCGTGGAAACCTCCGCTAACCCGCGACCGGCCATGTAATGCACCTCCATCTCATCCCACCATAATCTTGCGTCTCCTTCCAACAAAAAAGTGGCTAAAGTCACTTTCTGCTCCTCTGCTGTCCTGATGGCCGTCATGATCCTCTTCACTCGAGCCAACCAATCTTCCGCCTGCGTTGGGGAAATCGCCCCGCCAAACGTAGGTGGATGAAATTCCATAAAGCTTTTCAACCGCTCATACATAAGCTCTTACCGAACACCAAGCTGCACAGGGACCACTGCAGGCCTTGCAAGTTGTGTCTGCAATACTGCGAGCACTGTTTCTATCAACACCCGAATGGTCTCCGCCAAAGGCGGCGTAGGCGCTTCAATCGGTGCGACACTCTCATCAGACCGCTGATGCTCAGACGGCCCATCTCCACTCCTCGCCACCTAGCAATGTACAGAACACCATTAATAATTCATCTCATAACGGTACTGATACATTGACTACACACTCACGCACGTCATGTGCTTGAAATACATTCCTAGTGGACATTCGTGAGTTCAATTCTGTTATCTCCTCCCAAACAATCTCAACCTGGCTCTGATACCACTTTGTAATGCCCCCACTCGTCACATGGCCTATAATGGTGGGTCCGACCGGGGCCCCACGCCATAGGTCACAGACAAATGACAGAATTACTTGTGGTGATCAAATTCGATTCGTATCCTTAACTCAATCCATTCTAGCGCAGCATATTTAAGTTGTATGAACTCAACTTCATGAATGTCCACTAATACATAAATTTCACATTTATGTATCCAAAACCAGTAATGTATACAACCCACACACACATGGCCTTAATCCCTTATAGGTTTCTCTTTGTACACATATACAAGTTCGTACATCGGCACGCAGGCCGGCCACACATGAAATCTAACCACGACGCACTTGGCCTTCAAGGGCCTTAGCAACAAGCTTTTAATCCATGCATTTAATTTCAAGCCGCAGCACCTGCAAGTAGACATCCACCAAAGCGCGGCAAACAAAGTAACGGTCAGCTACAACTGACCAATTATAACGACCCTACCCCATGCCCGGGGCAGCGGTTCCTTCCCTGTATGCATTTGCAAACACATATAAAATCACAAACGCCGACCGCAGCCCGACGCTTCGTGCTCTCAGGGCACCTTATGGTGTACCGGAAACCTATGGTAACACCACCAATCGCACGGTAATTAACTTGTTGGCTGGCCGGTCCTAGTCACCCCAACACGCATGCTGGTTGCATTCCGCCCAAACCAAGCAGAGGTACGTACCGCATGGCAAATGTGAGCATTCATCCAACAGATCGACCCGCTTTTATTTCGGTGTAGCAAGGCGGGCTATCGCACGCTCCCGAACACTGCCACCAATCGATCTCTCCATCATGCCCAGGTACAGGTTATCCTTGCCCGTGCTCACATCGTCACTGGCGCACCGTGATGCGGGTCATCCTTCCCTTCCTGGGTAGCCGCAGCTTCCCGCTCTCGCAGAGCAAACCACAAGGAGCTTTGCAAAGCATCCAAGATCATATACGTGGCTAGCCCACGCATGAGCATACCATCCACACATAGCATTCAATCATCCAATACACAAATCATAAAGCTCATCATTGCAAAACCCACAGTGTCTTCTCCGGTTTACCCATGCTCATCACCAATCCAGACTAACGGTTCAGATGGGCTTCACACAGCATGCCTATGCCATACTCCACAATTTCGGCTCTAGATGCAGACTCAATGACGTAATCACTTCGCGAATCCACCTTTTGGTGGAGGATTCCATGCATATGCATAAAAAAAGGGCTTCGATATCCAAGAAGGAGATCGTTGCCCTTGAAGATCGCTTCGGCGCCATGAAGTAGTCGGATGGAAGTCACTGCCTAAGCTTAGACTTCACGAATCCGCTCTCGGATCTTCGTTCCGCACTCCGCAGCTCCTCCAGAAGCTGGTTTCTCTTCCTCCTTCCTTCCCTTGCACTTCCTTCTTCTTGCTCTCTCTTGAAATGAGAAGAAGAAGAAGATAATGAAGACGAAGGGTTTAAATCCCCTTTTTCCCCGGCCTTGGCAACACCTGGCCAGAGCCTACCCATTGGATCCAGAAATAGGGAATCAAACGGCTCAGAATCATCCAGAAAAACATGAACACGACCTGACATGCCCTGTGACACGCTCGTGTCACATGCCGTGTCACCTAAGCGGCAGGAAACTGACTTACACCAACCATAACACGGCCATGGGTCCCGCCCGTGTCACGGGCCGTGTCCCATGACACGCCTTCAGACACGCCCGTGTCTGTGGCCGTGTTCATCAGGCTGCGCACCCTCAAAATCACCTGAGACTCACACGACCCTGGGACACGCCCGTGTTCCAGACCGTGTGCACCTGGACACACCCGTGTCCCACAAACATGCCCTAGCTCAAAATGTCGAGCTGAGTTCGTCGACCACATTGACACGCCCTGTGACACGCCCGTGTCACAGGCCGTGTCCTCACTCGACACTCGACACTCAACGATTGTCGAGCAAAATTCATCGACCTCACGACCTGACACAACACAGGCATGACACACCCTGGGACACGCCCGTGTCCCAGGCCGTGTCACCCATGCCTGAACCCAAATTGCTTTTAGGGTGTTACATTTGGAGTACCTCCTATCGTATACATCATATAGCTTAGATTGGTCTGCATATAATAAAACTGTAGAAATAGTGATAGAATGTGAAATGGACACAGGGAGTTGGGGTTATTAGCTTACTGGTTATGGTGAAGTGAAAATGAGTTCATTGTTAGGAATCATCATGTGGAGAAGTGATTGGTTGACTAGTGTAAGTGGTGCTCGGGATCGATGAAAGATCATCTTTCCTATGGAGAGAGGGAGAGTGAGAGAGTCAAAACACACTAGGGTTAGATCCATAGAAATATTAAAAGGAATCGGGAATTGGGTATTAACCAATAATAGTAAGTGCTTTGTGAAAGGGAACGATGGGCTTCAGCTACCATCATAGTTCCTAGTGCCCTTTGATAACCCTTCACCGGGTATGCCAGAGGTAGTCCTGGGCTAACCTAAACCGTAAGAAAAATCAGTGTTTAAGAGTAACTAGTATAACTAGGACTACATTTACACTCACACTCCCCGGTGTTACGGGAGTTAGGTTAGGTCTCATGAGCGGTTGGCTCGGTGGTCTTGGTGATGGGCAGGTTAGCCCGGCGAGCCGATGGATCGGATGGTTTTGAGACAGACAGGTTAGTCCGGGGAGCTTCATCTCGATGGAAAATTCATTAATGTTGCATGTGCATAAGATATAAGGTGGTGGGTCGTCGGTATTGGAGAGTCGTCACACCGACACCGATACGTTGGCTCGGCAGGTGTGGTTTTGCACTTGGCCAAATAAAGTCTGGCGGTCCAGTTGGCAAGAGTACGCAGGAGCTCCTCTTGGTGCACCGACATTGAGGCATATGAGAGGTATGACTGGTAGTGTGATACCGGTTTAGAGGTGGGCGAGACCCACCGCTTTCGTTTGCCACTACTTAGGTATCCTGTGAAGTTAGGCTCAAGAAAGGGGGAATTAAAGGTCTGTGTGCACAGAGTCGAGTGGGTATATTACACTTGCATGTTCACATCATGACATACTTGCATGCCATAGCATCATCATTGCATATAACCCCTGTCACCTGTTGTATAAAGTGGTACGAGATGCTTTATACAATAGGCCTTGCAAAATGACCCCTTAGCTTATAAGTTTGTGTAGCTTGCTTATAAGTTATAGTTATTTTCTTTTGGATATTTACCACTTGTTTATAACCGACACTTCATCGTATAAATTGGTATGAGACTCTTTATACGATGGGAGACTTGTAGAAGACCCCCTTAACTTATAAGTTTGTATGGGCATTCATATAAGTTAAGGTTACATGTTCCTTTGTTTTCCTTTCTCATACTTACAGCTTCACTCTACCTATTTATATAGAACTGTTAGACTAGTTCCGCTGTCACCTACTACTTTGTTAATCTCCACCTTCATTACCTTCCCTTTCCTTCTCCCCGCTCGGTGCCTAGGAGCCATTGGGGGATGATAGGACTTAGTCTTTTTAGACTAACGGTCATTGACCAAATCATTTTAGGGGATCGTGGAGCCGCACAAGGAGACACAGCCCCAGAGGTCGGTGTACATGGAGACGGGGAAGTCTAGTACTGGAGTCCAGCCAGTGGGGACTGTGAGTCCCGATCCTTAGTAGTTATTATTTATTTGCTTCTGCGTTGAGTGACTTGTAGTGAGGATCTTGATGTATCGGGCAGGAGCCCCTTTTTTGTACCTTGTTTATTCTTTTCTGTGGACTTTCCCTTCATGGAGATTTATATTATATATGTCATTCTGGTGGACTAGTTTGATTGTACTCTTTATACTTATTCTACCTTTTTGTGATCGTTATGGCCGGCAGGATCGGCATTTTGTAGTGAAGACCTTCCCGAGTGAGTTGGTGTCACCGCAAAGCGGTGGTTCTGGGCATAAGACCCCAGTGGTTTAAAAGAAAAAAAATGGGGTCTTACAAACTGGTATCAGAGCGAAACCTCGATTGAAAAAGTACAAGTCCACTAACCCATGGTCACCCCCACTCAAGTTTAGTTTGGGGACAAACTAAGCAGCGGAAGCTGTGGTGTGCCCATATGGGGGAATCATATGTAAAAGTCCACTTTGTCCATTAGTTCCACACGTATATCATCTAACAATTGGAATTCTTCTTTGTAGCCTGCGACAAACCCTTCACCCAGCAGGGAGCCCTTTAGGCTGCGAATATCTCATCTTATAATTCTTTAGTCAACAATTTAGACTCAACCCACTAGGACATATGACTAACCATGACAAATTATAGTATGCCCTAGTTAGAAATGGACCTTTGGAATGAACTTGGTTAAGCTAAGGAGATACCCAAAGAGAATAGAGGAGGAGTTTAACACGAGAATGACTACCTAAGCCATAAAATCAGGTGTCCCTACGGTCCCTATCAAGGATTACTCAAACCGGTAGGACTGACTTAAGGAGAATTGAGGCCAATAATCTATTAGCAGAATGGCAGAAGACACCTTGCCTCAACCCTCGTACCATTAAAAAGATTACCTGGAGATAACGACCAAGACAAACACCGAGGGTCGGATAGAAATTCAAGTATGGAAGAGACCCATTCGGGATTAAGAACATTTTGACCCTAATAAGGCTGTCGTAAATATGACTTAGAGGGTTTAAAGTATTGAGTATACCGACAAGTTTCAGGATGGAACCCCAAATCTAGGGTTGATGCCCTAGTTATTGTGCACCCAGCTTGGAGGGATATAATATGTAATATCAAAGATACTTAGCCCAAGGTAGGTAGGGGCTTATCTTTTGTTTATTGGGGGCTTGTCTTTTGTTTAATTGGCAAAGTGGTTACGAATTTGGGTTTCCCTTAAACCTCTTCTAGAAAACATTACGTCGTGAATGTAGTTAAATTGCAGTAAACCATATTCGATGCTACTCGGGCATATTCGTAAGGATAAGAATCTGATTGTGAAGTGGAGATTTTATAGAGCCATTGTCTACCCATACAAATGAGAAATTTAATCACTGGAAGTTTAGTGTATCTCAGAACGTGTATCTCCCCGTAGTGAAGAAGGGCATCATGGATTTTGTGAGGCACGGTGAGGTTTGTCGCCCGATGAAGGTTAAGCGCAAGAATTTTTGGGGAACTAGTACAGTCACTGGCCGAGTTGGAGTGGAAGTTTGAGGACATATCTAGGGATTTTCATACAGAGGATACCACATCCCCACTTCGGGCATAATTTTAATTGCAACATCAAGGATAGATTGACTGAGGTAGCTGGGGTCACCCTAATCTGAAAGAAAGCACATGTTGGTGTTTCATGAGATTTGAGAGTAGTTATATGTTATCATGGTGTGCTCAAGATGATCGTTGCAGATCAGACTGAACAGTTTACTCCCAAGGAAATAATATCAGTCTAGGCTTATCTGGGCTCTCGTCCAACATTCAACACAACTCCCTTATAATAACAGTCACCAGTCCAGCATAGGAATGGCCCTTTTGAGGCATTATACGGATGAAGTTGCAGGACTCCACTATCTTGGGTCTAGGATGAGGATACAAAAGCACTCAGCTCGGAATTTGTGGAGAACCCAGACACCCAGGTGTGACTGATCCGAGATAGGATGTTGAAGGTCTAGAGCAGACCGGCCGAGTATTACGATGTGCGGAATTGTCATGTAGAGTTTTAAGATGGACGTCATGGGTTTCTGAAGATACATCTGATGCATGGAGTCAAGCGGGTACGCGGGCAGAAGAATCTCAGTCCAAGGAATATGGGGCTTTACAGGATCCTGGAGCGGATCGGCCTATTGGCCTACAGACTGGAGCTACCGCTGGAGTTAGTAGTTTTGCATGACGTCTTCCACGTCTCCTCTCTTAGGAAGGCTCTAATACGGCCGGAACATCAGATTCTTGGTGTAGATGGCTTGACAGCTTTTATCAATCGGTGCGATGTGAGTCGGTCAGGATAGATGATACAGTAGTATGGGTCTTCCGGCGCAAGAAGGTCCCGCTGGTCAAGATTCTGTAGAGAAACCATGGGCAGGATGAACATACCTGGGAGCCACCGGATCTGATGTCATAGAGGTACCCAGATCTCTCTGCGTAAAGTATGCATTTAACTTCCTATGGGATGTTACATTTAGTTACTCCCAATAAAAACCCCGTAGCTTAATCTGAATTTCGAGGACCAAATTTTTGTTTTTGTTTATTGGGATTTGTAACATCCCATTTCCAACTAGTCCCCTAAGAGTGGTTTTGTCATGACTAGGTCATGACAAAACCCTAGGAAGCCCAAGAAGACCAAGTGAGCTTAGACATGAAGGTGGAAAGCCCCATGGTCAACAAATAGTATAATTCCAATTACTAGCTTAGAGATGACCATGGGGCTTCACAATGACACCATGATCCCACCACAACATCACTAACCTGATAGAGGTTCCATTAAATCCATGGGGACCCACTAGGGTCAACTAAAATGGTCAAGTTAACCAAAGTCAACCCAAACCCTAATTAGGTCAAACTAAGCTCATACACGGTCAACTGACCTCCCCTTGGCCAAACGGTCCCACCCAAACCTTTCCAAGCCCTAAGGGAGGCCAATGGGTCACTAAGGACCCATTGAGGTCAACCAAAGAGGCTAAGTTAACTCAAGTCAACCATAACAATAAAAAGGTCAAAGTGCCCTAATTAAGGGTCAAGTGACCTACAAGATGCCAAAATAACCCTACCCAAGTCTTCATAGACCTTAGGGGAGGCCAATGGGTCACCAAGGACCCATTGGGGTCCACCCAAATGGTCATGTTGACCAATGTCAACTCTATTCTAGTGTTAGGTCAAATTAGCCCAAATGGGCTAACTCAAGCTCAAACACATTTCCCCAACTTGGGAAAACCTCATTTTTATTATTCATCTGAGTTAGTGGGGTGCCAATAGGCTGGAAGAGAGATCAAAATTCGGCCATGGTGAGTAGGAGAGAGAAAGCTTCATTTTCCACATTAATGGAGGAGAGAGAAAGTGAGAAAAGAGGTCATCCATGGCCAAGGAAGACCAAGGGGCCTCCTCTCTCCATCTCTAAAGGATAGATTCATCTTCCCCCATCAGTTTTGAGGAGTTGAATAGCCATAGCCAGCCACCAAAGTGGCTGAAATCAATTCCTCTCATAAGGAAGAGAGAGAAAGAGGAGAGAGAAGGCCATTAATGGCCATGGTAGATCAAGAGTTCCTCTCCTCACCTCCCAAAGGCTTGATACATTCCCCCTCATCAGTTTAGGGGAGTTTAATAGCCATGGAGGACCCCCTAGGTGGCTAGATGTAGGGTATTTCATTTGGCCAAAAATTTTCCTCCTGAGGCCATTAATGGCATTGATGTCATGGCCACTCCCCTCCCCCATTTAGCTTTTTGAAAAGCTTCACCAGGCTGAGAGGAGAAGTTTCCACCCTTCACCTGAAGAAACCGAGCCACTTGGTAATGCAGTTGCAGAGGAGCCAAAGCTCCACCGGCGGAAATGGTGGCACGACGATCGGCCCAACAACAACCCTCCAAGAAGGTCGTCCTCTACTCCTCTCTTCGTGGGCTAGATCTTTAAATATTTTAGGAGAGAAATTGGGCTCAATTGAGCACGATCGGGTGGGATATATTTCATGGTTTTTTCTACGATGCGGGTTCGCCAGAAACCGCCCCTCCGGCGGTCGTGCCGCTGCCCGGCGATAGCCCCCACCTCAACTAAGGTGGTGGCGGTGGTGGCCGGCCAGGGTGGTGGTCAGGTGGCCGGGAAAAAGGGCTGGAATCGGCTCCAGGTCGGGTGAATCCCAGCCCTTGGTAGGATGAAGAAGATGAATAGGAGGGGTTGGATCTGCTTCAAGATTCGTGCTTGATCATATATATTTATTTTGATTTTTTTTTGTATTTATGTCCTGTTTACTGGGCTGTCTTAAATTAAATTGTAAATAATACATAGGCACTGTTTCAGAGAAAATGATCAACATGCATATTGTAGCTCTATGGGTATACTTTAATTTGAAATTGGTTTAAACCCATTTGGGTAAGTGGTTTGACCAAAGCACTCATTTTGGTGAGGACTATACCTAGGCTAAATCAGAGACTATTGTGAGTACCCCCATCAATCTAGCCATCCAAATGACTTGAAATTTTGGATGGTGGTCACTATTACCTATACCTAGGACATATACAAAAAGGAAAATTTTTGGAAAATATTTTCCTAAAGGTTTTGTAGAAATTTAATTATCCATTTATGAATTATTTAAAGGGCTTAATGACCTCCAAACCCTCCCAAATTTGGTGAGTGGTCCTTGGGGAAATTATAAGGCTCAGTATAAATTTTCATCTCTTTTGGAGATGATTTAGTTCTGAAATAACCAAACCCTAATGTGCACCAAAAAGGGGTAATTAGGTCAAAGTGTCCCTTGTGGGTTTTAGGTGGCCAAATCACCTTAACAGAGGATCAAACTTGGGCCACTGATTTGTTATGATATTTAACTCCCTCACATGGAGGGTGGGATAGATTAAGGTAGATTTTCTTTAGTAACCAAGTTCAAACCCTAAGGTTGAACTTTCAGTATTTGTGAAGGACATATGGTGTTATGTCCTTGGATGGACTTGTTGATTGGTCCATTTGATCATAGGGAGGTGAAATTCCCTAGGAAGGGATTTGGTGGACTTTGGACACATGCACCCCCCTAGAGAACACAGTAGATATCTAGGCCTTTACACCTTAGGGAATATTCAATGGGTCATATGACCTTGGATTTTGGTGGTATTGTGGTAGGAGTATTGTCATAGTGATATATACCTCTGGAATTTATTATAGGATGTCTAGATAATAGTAACTCACCCTTGTAGTTATCAACTTCATCTTGCCCTTTTGATGATATTGATGTAATTATGGTTTTTATGTCTTAGAATGATTTCAAACTCTGAAACAGCTGATCAAATAGCATGTAGATGGACTACTGAATTATTTGGTATAGATGAACATTTCTTTTCAGTACATCTTATGAAAAGTAAACTAGTGCAACTTACTTTGATAAATAAAAAATAAATACTATAGCTTGTTAGAAAATTGTGTTACTTAGCCAGAGTACGTTTTAGGGCATAAAGAAGCTTGGAAAAATGTTTACATGTTGTTTAGTTGAGGTTATAAGGATGTTCCTTCACAAAGTGCCCCATGATAGATATGGTTGAGATATTTTTATATATAGTTTTCTGACCCTAGAAGTGAATGAAATTTAGTCAGTAAGGTATTATGATCATAATAAAGCTCTGTTAATTTTTGTATAATTGTTGGATAAGTATTTATGGTACTCCCTTCATTACCCCTAATTGTTTGAATTACCTTGGATTATTTACTTGGAGGATAATTCCTTTATAAAAACTTACGAAATTTGGTATTCACTGATATCTTGCTATCATATAGTGTTAACAATTTTTGTATGGTCATATCATAAGTAAATCTAGTACTTCATGTTCAAATCATCCGTGGAACAATTTTCGGGAAAATTAATTAAATGCCAATTTATTTAGGAAAATTCCAAGTTTCTGGATTTATGCTAAATATATCATGATAGGCCCCTAATAAATATTTTGAGGCTTTTGGATAAAGATTTGGAGTACCTCCTATCGTATACATCATATAGCTTAGATTGGTCTGCATATAGTAAAACTGCAGAAATCATGATAGAATGTGAAATGGACACAAGGAGTTGGGGTTATTAGCATACTGGTTATGGTGAAGTGAAAATGAGTTCATTGTTAGGAATAATCATGGGTAGAAGTGATGGGTTGACTAGTATATGTGGTGCTCAGGATCAACGAAAGATCGTCTTTCTTGTGGAGAGAGGGATAGTGAGAGAGTCAAAACACACTAGTGTTAGATCAAGAGAAATATTAAAATGGATCGCGAATTGGGTATTAACCAATAATAGTAAGTGTCTTGCAAAAGAGAATGATGGGCTTCAGCTACCATCATAGTTCCTAGTGCCCTTTGAGAACCCTTCAACGGGTATGCCGGGGCCAGTCCTGGGCTAACCTAAACCGTAAGAAAAATCAATGTTTAAGAGTAACTATTATAACTAGGATTACACTTACACTCACACTACCCAGTGTTGCGAGAGATAGGTTAGGTATCATGAGCAGTAGGCTCAGTGGTTTTGGTGATGGGCAGGTTAGCCCGGGGAGCCGATGGCTCAGATGGTTTTGAGACGGACAGGTTAGTCCGGGGAGCTTTGACTGGGTGGAAATTTCATTAATGTTGCATGTGCATAATATATAAGGTGGTGGGTCATCGGTATTGGAGAGTCGTCACACCGACACCGATACGTTGGCTCGGCAGGTGTGGTTTTGCACTTGGCCAAATAAAGTCCGTCGGTCCAGTTGGCAAGAGTACGCAAGAGCTCCGCTTAGTGCACCATGTAAGACCCCCCCTTTTTTTGAAAACACCGGGGTCTTAAGCCCAAAACTGCCGCTTTGCGGTGACACCTTCACGCCCGGGAAGGTCATCACTACAAAACACCAATCCTGCCGGCCAAATCGATCACAACTGTAGCAAAGAAATAAAAGGCAAGTCCACAGAAATCACATATAGTAAATAATCTCCACGAAGGGAGTGTCCACATAAATTATAAAAGTACTAAATCTTGGGCTCATGCCCCGTACATCAAGTCCTCAAACCATATCTCTCATCGCGAAAGCAAAATTAAAACAACTATTAGCGAACAGGACTCACAGTCCCTGCCGTCTGACCTCCGGTACTAGACTGCCCCATCTCCAAGCATGCCGACCTCCGGGGTTGCTCCTCCATGCTGGGCTCCACGGTCACCTAAAATGGCGTGGTTCGAAAACCATTAGTATAAAAGACTAAGTCTTATCTTCCCCCGCCCTTCCCCTATGTCTCCTAGGCACAGAGCGGGGAGGAGGAAACGAGAGAACATGAAAGTGGAGAATAACAAAAATGAGCAGATAGCGGCGGAACTAATCTAGTAGTTCTATAGTATATAAAATAGAGTGAAGGTAAGAAAGACTGGACAAGATAAGTAACCTTAACTTATATGAAAACACATAATACAAAGGATCTGTTGGATCCCTAGTTGATTTGGGCTAGGTTCACTAACTTAGGATGTGACCCAACATATATAGTCAGGGTCAAGGTTGTGTCCTAGAGTCTAGGCCAAGTCCTTAGAGTCAACATCAGATGGACCAGCTATCAACAAGACCATCAGAGACTCAAGACTTAGAAGATTTCAAGACTAAGTAAAAAATGAGTTCGACGTTCGTCGAACTCAGGTCGACGAAAGACGTTCTCAGCTCGACGATTTTGATATATTTCTCTAAGCTGAGCTCGACGATCTTCATTCTCTGGTCGACGAAAACTGGGATACTTCAACAAACTAAATTCAAGGTAACTCCAGATTATTCTAAGTCCAACTTCAGGCTTTGGTCGACAAACAAGATTCTGAGATCGACGAATTTGGACCTCGAGTTCACAACAACCTTCTGTTAGAAGATCTCAGGTCGACGAAGTCAACATCTCAGGCCGACGAATTCTCAGGTCGTCAAACTGTGTTCTTTGGTCGACGAATTTTGGAACCAGAAGATTTGTGTCGACACTTAGGGCATGTGTCGAAACCAACTATATCGACACCAGAATACTTGTGTCGACACCAAGATCAATCAGTCGAAACCCACCTGTGTCGACACCAGAAGTTTCATGTCGACACACAGAATATCAGTCAATACAAAATACTTGACTAAGTCCAGAATTGTTGCTGAACTCCAGTTGACGAATGCAATTGTCAGCTCGACGAACTTCAGACAGAAAAGGCAAAGGTTCTGAAGCATGCAAGTTCTGTTATCAGCTCGGCGAACTTGGAACTCATCTCGACGAACAGAAGCTGTCTGGTTGACGAATACAAAATCTTAGTTCGACGAACTAGTAACTCAGCTCGACGAATTATGTTATTCGTTCGATGATTCCAGACTTATCCATTTCCGGCATTCAATCCTCACTCAAATGCAATAATTCCTAACAGATTAATGACTTAAATATTCTCTGAATATAGCCGTTAGAGGAAGCATTAATTACGGTCTTCTTCAGGAATATTACTTGCTGATTTTCCACGGGACAGTTGAGGAAATGATTCAATGCCGATTATTCTCAAGGCGTCAGCATTAATTACAGAGGATTCAAAGTTTTGAAAAGATATAGAACAAAAGAAGATGGATAATCTGTAGCAAGAACATGAGAACAAGAAGATCATACTCAGTCAGAAAAACACAGACACACATAGACTGACTGCAAGAATTCATACAGCACCAGAAAAGCTTCACACAAAAACTCATACTGAAGCTTACAGTGACAGGAAGTGATCTTCATTTCAGGTGAAGAAGAACAATCATATAATATCAAGAGTTTTCTTCTTCCACATCCTCTCCAGGACTTCCAAGGACAACAGATATCAAAATCAGTCTAGAAGCTCCTGCATCACTCTGTCAAGAAATCTGATTGAAGACCTATCACCCTACAGCAAAACTTCCAAATCTTCTTGAACCATTCACCATTTCAGGGGGAGCTTTTGATAAACATCAATCCACATAAGTCTTCTCAGTTTACTGAGAAAGAGAAGATAAAATCACTCTCTCACCCCCTCTTGTATAAAGGGTTGTCATCTCCCTTCAAAAGTGATTCCTGGTTGCAAGTCTCCTTACCAAAAGACTTGAGTTGATTTTTGGGGACCTGATCAAAACCCATTGGTGTCAGGCACCTGATCAAAGACCTGAGTGGATTCCTACCAAGGGTGGTAGAAGAGTGGACTACCCAGAGTTGGGGAACTACTATAAATTTCTTGTGTCGTCTAGTTGCCTATCTTTTTCTTTTTGTTTCTTGTTGTGTGGCTGTGATTAGGTTTAATCTTATCTGTGTTTCAGTTTTCTATTTACTGCACTTCTTCAGGTTACAGCAAAAGCTGTAGCAACACTTTTATTGGGAGCTAACCAAATTTAAATATACTCTATTCACCCCCTGCCCCCTCTAGAGTATTGTAGATCTAACTCTCACTTTCAAGTGGTATCAGAGCAAGGTTCCTTTGGTTGCACAAGTTAATCCTTGAACCAAAGATCCTGTATTAGATCTACACATCACCTGATTTACATTGTAATGTAGAAACACAGTCATGGCACAGAACAAAGATTATGCAAGCACCAGACCTCCAGTTTGCAACTTGCAAAAGTTTGGAATCTGGAAGGCAAGAATCAAGCTATATATGAATTCTATTGATGAAGATATCTTTGCTTCCATCTTAACAGGAGTACCTCAACCACCTGCAGCTTCTCCAAGCACTTCTACAAATATGACTGCTAAAAACTCTGGACAAGGTCATCACTCTCACTGAAGTGAATGACAAAATTTTGATGCGCTTCCCAAGCTCATGGGACACAAGAATTTGGCCCATCAAGGAGGCCAGATGCCTGAATGAGATGTCAACTGAGTCTCTATTGGTCAAACTAAAATCTTATGAGCAGTTAATAAAGACAAGGGAGGCTGCTGAACAAAGAACACCTCCTGCAGCTAGAAGAGATCAGAACATAACATTCAAAGCCTCAAAAGAATCAGAATCTTCAACATCAAATGAAGAACTTATAAGTCTCTTGGCTAAGAGATTTTTCAAGATGGCTAGAAAGGACTTCAGAAGAAAGTCATCAAGAAACGATGACAGGCCAAAGTATGGTAAGACACCAACAAAGGAAGTGGTGTGTTATGGATGCAGAAAGCCTGGGCACTTCCTCTCTGAGTGTCCAGAGAATTAGAGGAAAGAGAAGAAAAGAGAAAAGGAAATGGATTCCAGAAAACAGTTCACCAGCAAACCCTCTTCCAGCAAACACAAGAGGAAGGAAAAGGGGTTTGTAGCTGAGACTTGGAGTGAGACTGAAGGGGAGTCAACATCTTCAAGCTCCAGTGAAGATGAAGAAGAAGAAAGAGCAAAAGAGGTTTGCCTCATGGCAATTGATGCCTCAAGAAGCAACTCAAAAGAAGGAGATTCAGAAAATGAGGAAGCTTCTGAATCAGAAGCTGATCAGGTATTATCATGGTTTGATTATAATTCAGAATCTTTTAAATCAGATTTTAAAATCATGTGTTTAGATTTAATCAACTCTGAGAAGGAAATCAAACTTCTTAGAGATAAGCAAGTTAACTATGATAACTTAATATTAGAAAATACTAAATTGAAAAATGAAACAGATATGTTTAGTGGACAAATCACCCTTCTGAAAGATGAATTAAATAAGGCAAAACATCTAGAAGAATCACTAAATGGAAGAAGCAAACAACTAGCAGAAATCACTAACACATCTAATGCTAGATTTAATGGAAGTAAGTTAGGATTAGATGCATCATCTAGTGAACCACCTGTTATTCAGAAAAACCACCTGTTACAACCCATCAATTTTATTTCTGAGAAAGGAAAGAAGAATACTGAGCAAGTATATAAGGTAAATAAAATTCTTGAACAAATTCAAACTAAGGACAAAATTGAAAAATAGAAAACATCCAATAAAAACAAAGTTCAGCAATTTTCGTCGACCTCAGATCAACGAAATGGGGCCAGTTCGTCGAACCTCGATCGACGAACTCTGAACGCCATCTATAGTTATCATTATTCGTCTAACTGCGATTGATGAATCTTGTATGGTTCGTCGAACATAGCTCGACGAACGTGGGGTACAGAGAATGAACATGTTTATTCTTTGGGCAGAGATCGACGATCTCAACCTAATTCGTCGAACTCTGGTCGACGAACTTACATAAATTCGTCGAACATAGGAAGACTTAACCAAAACTTTAACAGAAACTTAAATAATTCTAGGAAATCATTTAATCCCCTAGCTAACTGGACCATTCAACCTAGGAGATACCACCCCCTAGGATATAAATCTCAGCCAGAATTTTCTGTCATTTCTAGTTTTTCTTATCAGCCATACAAAGGGCCCAAGGTAACCTGGGTCAAAAATCACTAACTGTTTGTATTGCAGGTGAAAAAGTGTCCAGGGGTAAATGAAACTTGGTACCTGGACAGTGGCTTCTCCAGGCATATGACTGGCAGCAAGGACATCCTATTCAACTATAAGTCCAAATTGGGACCAAAGGTTATCTTTGGAGACTCCAAATATGGCCAGTCAGAAGGATTTGAACAAGTAAGAATAGGAGCTGTCACATTCAGAAAAGTGACATATGTAAGTGGACTGAAGCATAACCTCATCTCCATAAGTCAATTATGTGATGATGGTTATCATGTATACTTTAACCCATCTACTTGCTCTATCACTGATAAAAACAACCAAACTGTTTTAACTGGAAGTAGACAAGGCAACATTTATCTAGTAAATTTTTCTTCTGCCACAACTGATATCTGCTTACTGAATTTAACTAGTAATCAGAATGACTTATGGCACAAAAGACTACGACATATAAATCAGAAAAATATAGCTAGGTTATCTAAGCACAACCTTGTTATAGGTCTACCTTCTGCTCCCTACAAGAAGGAAGGTCTCTGCAGGGCTTATCAATTAGGCAAGCAAACTAAAACTAGTTTGAAATCAATTAATAAGAGTGATTCACCTAGGATCTTGTACTTGCTACACTTGGATCTTTTTGGACTCATTGTTGTACAAAGCCTAGGAGGGAAATCCTACACTTTATTTATAGTGGATGACTTCTCCAAATTCAGTTGGGTATTCTTTCTGAGAAAAAAGTCAGATACATTCAAGGTTCTTACAGATTTTCTTAGGACCATACAGATTGAGTTCTCTACTCATGTTGCATTGATCAGAAGTGATCATAACACAGAGTTTGAGCCTCTTCTTATGCATGAGTTCTGTGAGAAGGAAGGTATCATGCATTACTTCTCAGCTCCTAGAACTCCCCAACAAAATGGGGTAGCTGAAAGGAAAAATAGGACACTCATTGAAGCTGCAGGTACATTGCTTTATGATGCATACATGCCACTAACCTTTTGGGCAGAGGCTGTAAGCACTGCAAACTATATCCTAAATAGGAGTTTAATTCACAAACCGAAGAACAAGAATCCATACGAATTACTCAAAGGGAAGAAACTTAAAATAAACTATTGCAAAGTTTTTGGTTGTATATGCTATATACATAATAACAACAAGAAATATATTAGAAAGTTTGAAGCTAAGGCTGAAGTGGGAGTTTTTCTAGGATACTCCCAAGTAAGCAAAGCTTATAGGGTATTCAATAAATCAACATTAAAAGTAGAAGAGTCAATTCATGTTTCTTTTGATAAAATTAACATGTATTGCAAGGAGAAAGAAGTTTCTACCATTAGCAACTTGCAGGTACCCCACCCGTGTGAGACATTGGATGGACTAAACCTCACCCAAGAGGTTCCCACTCATCCCTCTCCACAGGTCAATGAAGATAGTGAAGAAGATGAAGCTGAAGAACATGAGCCTCAACCAATAGCAAATATAATTCCACAAGAGGAATTTATTCAAAATGCTATTGCACAAACAACTCCACCCACTGATTTTGTCACACATAGGGATCACCCCAGATCTCAAGTAATTGGAGACATTTTAGCAGGTGTACAGACAAGGCATCAACTCAACCAAAACTTGATGCATGCCTGTTTTCTCTCTCAGGTTGAACCTCTAACCATTCATGATGCTGAGCAAGATCCCCACTGGATCCTTGCAATGCAAGAGGAACTAAACTAATTTGAGAGATGTAGAGTTTGGGATTTGCTTCCAAGACCGGATAATGTAGGAATCCCCATGCCTCACGGTGATCCTCTTTGACAGGTAGTCAATCTGAGCATGGTTCCAATGCAACCATGTCATGCCCAGGATCAAATCAAAGACTGGCATCTTCAGGATCGTCGCCGGTGCTTCAAATGTCTTTCTGCCGATCTCTGCCTCCATGTTGCAGCGGGCGGTGGTGAATAACTCTGATCCATTTGGTAGCCGTATCCTCATCATCAGGCCTGTGAATCGCTCCACGCCTTCCAGCCCTTCCACGAAGGCTTCCGATACGAACGAGTGTAAAGCACCTGTATCAAATAGTGTATAGGAGGGCTTGCCGCTGATGAAGACTATGCCTGTGCTAGTTTAAAGTCTTAGAAAGCTAACTATAGTTTTCTTTCCTAGTTTATCAGTTCTATATCCATAACTCTAATTATCTAGGAAGGAGAAAACTTAAAATTAAATGGCGTACCTGTGATCACTTGCTGCGGATTCCGTTGTTGAGCTAGATCAAGTGCATACGCTTGCTCCCTCTCCCGCCTGCGGTCTCTGCCCTGGTACCCACGACCTCGTACACGTCCTCAACCTCCAAAATACTGAGCTGGCGGGGCAGCCGATGGTGCTGGAGGTGGTGCCCCCCTCATGGGGCAGTTCCTCCGGATATGCCCCACCTGATGAATGTTGAAGCATTCTGGCGGGTGATATGCCATACCTACTAGTTCCCTCTGAGGGGCCACCACTACTAGTTCCCTCTGCTCCTATCTCACCTCCCAATGAGGCTGATCTTCTGCTCTTCTCCCATCTGTGATGCGGCCCCGCCGCTGATCATTTCTGACTCCCCGACCCTGATCCTCAGTTTGCTGCTTTCGGCCTCGGGTAGTAGACAATCTGCCTCGATCCTTTTCTCCATCTCCAATATCCGAGGAATAGGCCTGTCGGGCATGAACAACAGAGCCTCCCTCAGATCCTCTCGCAGGCCCTTATAGAACCTCTTAGTGTAACCTGCCTCATCCAACTGATAACAATCCCCAAACCCGGCTAGGTGGTTGAACTCCTGATGATACTCCATCGCTTCCTTGCTACCCTGTCTCAACTATAGAAATCTATATTCCAGCTCATCTCTGGCCGACTGCAGAACAAAATGCTCCAACATTGCGGCCCTGAACTCCTCCCAAGCAATCTCTGCAACCTTTCTATCAACAAACGTCGTGTCCAACGATGTATTCCACCACCTCTTGGCATGGGTCTCTAAGCAAGAGACAACCAAGGGCACCCTCTCCTTCCACAGGCACTGTATCCCAGTCAGAATCTCATACATGATGTCCAGCCACTCCTCTGTCTGAACGGCCGACTCTGTCCCCAAGAAGGATGGGGGAGAAAGTCCTCGGAATATACTCACCCAGTTGGCCCATGGGTTTGGCTGTCGAGCCAGAACCTGTTGAGTCCTAAAAGCCTACAGGATAGCTATCAGAGTCTGCCCCCTCTCTGACTTTAGGAATGTAGTGGGGAACGGGGGAGGTGGTTTAACATTCGGAGTCTGCTGGACTCCGCCCTGTGGCGTAGGCTGTGCTGGGGCTGCGTAACAAACTCCATTAGTAAGTAATGGACTCAAACCTAAAAAAGTGGACAATTTACATGTGATCCCCAATATGGGCACACCACGCTTCCGCTGCTTAGTTTGTCCCCAAACTAAACTCGCGCGGGGCTGACCCAGGGGTTATGGACTACTACTTTTCGATCGAGGTCTGCTTTGATACCATTTGTAAGACCTCCTTTTTTTGAAAACACCGGGGTCTTAGGCCCAGAACTGCTACTTTGCGGTGACATCTTCACGCCCGGGAAGGCCATCACTACAAAACGCCGATCCTGCCGGCCAAATCGATCACAAATGTAGCAAAAAAATAAAAGGCAAATCCACAGAAATCACATATAGTAAATAATCTCCACAAAGTTAGTGTCCACAGAAATAATAAAAGTACTAAATCTTGGGCTCATGCCCAATACATCGTGGCAGCAAAACTAAAATAACTAGTAGCGAACAGGACTCATAGTCCCTGCCATTTGAACTCCGGTACTAGACTGCCCCATCTCCAAGCGTGCCGACCTCCGGGGCTACTCCTCTATGCTGGGCTCCACGGTCCCCTAAAATGACATGATTTGAAAACATTTAGTCTAAAAGACTAAGTCCTATCATCCCCCGACCCTTCCCTCATCGCTCCTAGCCACCGAGCGGGGAGGAGGAAAGGAGAGGACATGAAAGTGGAGAATAACAAAAATGAGCAGATGGCGGTGGAACTAATCTAGCAGTTCTATAGTATATAAGATAGAGTGAAGGTAAGAAAGACTGAACAAGAGAATAACCTTAACTTATATGAAAACACATAAGCCAAGGTATCTTTTACGGGACTCCTATCGTAAAAAAGTCTCATACCAATTTATACGATAGGGTGTCGGTTTTCTAACAAGCATACATATATATTTACTGAATAAAACCTTAACTTATAAGCACGCTCGCACGAACTTATAAACCAAGAGGTCATTTTGCAGGGCCTATTGTATAAGCGTCCCATACCACTTATACAATAGGTGTCGGGTTATATGTAATGGTTATGCTATGAAATACAATTATGCCATGATGTGAACATGCAAGTGAGACTCACCCACTTGACTCGGTGTACACATACCTTTAGTTCCCCCTTTCTTGAGCCGAACCTCCCAGGATACATCCGTAGTGGCAAACGGAAGCGGTGGGTTGGGCCCCGCTCTCCTCTAAACCTGCAATTGGACTACCAGAGAGACCTATCAAATGCCTCAATGCTGGTGCACTAAGCGCAGCTCCTACTTACTCTTGCCAGCTGGCGCACCAGACTTTATTGGGCCAAGTGTTAAACCACACTTGCCGAGTCAATGTATTGGCGTCGGTGCATCGACTCTCCAATACTGTAGACACCACCACATTATACTTTATGCACATGCAACCTTGATGTATAACCACCGAGCCAAAGCTCCCCGGACCATCCCGTCCGTTACAAACAACCACCGAGCCAAAGCTCGCAGGGCCAACCTGCCCATCACAAACAACTACCGAGCAAAGCTCGCCGGGCCAACCTGCCCATCACCCAAATCCATTGAGCCTATTGCCCGAATGACCCCCAACTTAACATCCTGAGACATAGAGGTGAGTGTAATGAAATCCCTAGTTATACAAGTGTAACTCTTGCATTCAGTTTTAACCAACAGTTTATGGATAGCCCCTTCAGCACTGCACAAGTTATTATCCACGTGAAGGGACTCTCCGAGGCACTAAGAACTAACGATGCGGAAGGCCCAAAAGCTCCCTTTTCCAATCACGAGCACTTTATTTTTAATTGGTTAATACCCATCTCCTAGTATCTTTAAAATGTTTTATTGGATCTCTAACCCTACTTGTATTGGACACTTCCCCTCTCCACAGGCAAGACGATCTTCTCCGTCGATCCCCTAGCACCACCAAACACCACATCCAATCCAACACTCTACTCATCCTAACTTCCAATTTGAGCTCATTTTTATTTATCCACACCAGCAAACTCCTCACACAACCAACTCATGTGCCCAAATCCATATTCCAAACATAATATGCTGCTGTTTTAACGAAATGCAAGACCAACTTAAGCTATATGATGTGTAAAATGGGAGGTATTTAAAATAACCATCTAGTACCCTATAATAATTATTGGAGGGCTGTCATGACATATTTAGCCTAAACCAAGAAATTCATAATTTTCCTAATTTATCTGATAATTTATTTAATTATTCTAGTAATCCAAAAACCCCAAGTTTGAACATGAAGTACCAATTTCTAACAGGCAAATGCTCCACAAAATTTATGATAAATCCAATATGACTAGATAATATTGAATCCAAAGTCTCCCAATTTTGTAGTAAGGTTTAGGCCTCTAATTCTAATTATGAATATAACCTATTTTAATCATTTTTTAGAGGCAAGTGCACCAAAAATACTTCCAAAAATTTTGAGAACATTCAAGGATGATTGTAAGGATATATAAATACTGTAGGTCAAGTTTCATAATTTATCAACAAATAATGATCTCTAAACAAAATATTGAACAAGTATCCAAATTAATGAGATTGTGAAGTAGGTATTGTAATTATGTATTCAAAAATTCTAATAAAATTCATACATGGGCATAATGGTCTAAAACTCCCTCTGCCTAAAATTTCATGACTTTTTAATGGACAGTGAGTTCACAATAACCAAGTATTTAAGAAGGATTAATTCATGCATTACAAAGGGAGTACTAAGATTAATGTTCCAAAATTCACAATTAAATTTCAAGAGGTTTATACTACCCCTATGACCACCATACCCAAGGTTCATTATTGTTCAATGAGTTTTAACAACCTATTCTAGCACTACAAGATTTGTGCCCTAAGCTAGGGTTAGGGTTTTGAGGGGCATATCTATCTCCACATCCTCTAAGATTTTTACCAGAGGGTTTTAGTTACCCTAGTACCGTCCCTACCAAATGTCAAGTCCATACAATGTCTTTCGACCCCATGCCCTTCACAAGACACCAAAGCCCATCCTTAGGGTTTTGTCTTAGGTCCTTGGGCAAATCTATTCCAATCCACCCCATCTTCCATGGGAAGGTGTTAAAAGCTATGACAAGTCAATGACCCCAATTTAAACCTCTGTTGAGGTGATTTGGCCACTCAAAAACTCAAAGTGCACTTTTGACCTAAATACCCTTCTATGTAAAGGTTAGGGTTTGCATGATTTCCACCCAAACCATCTCCAAATGAGATGAAATTTTAACCAAAGCCTTATGACGACCCGAAGCACCACTCACCAAAATTTGGGTGAGCTCGGAGGTAATTTGGTCCCTTAATTAATGTACAATAGAGAAATTAAATAATTTCAAAACCTATACAAAAATCATCCCCAAAAATTCCCATTTTTGGGCAAGACTAGGTATAGACTAGGGTGACTCCCTATCCAAATTTCAAGTTATTTGGACAAGCAATGAGGTGTGGGCAACCATTTTAATCTCTACCTAACTTTAAGTATAGACCCACTAAAATTGGTGCCCTGGTCAAACCAGGCACCCATATGGGCCCAAACCAATTTTGAAATAAAATAGACCCATAGGGCTACAAAATATATCTTGACCATTTTCTCATACAGAGCCTCAAAGTAATTTTAATAATTTAAAACATTAAATAGAAAATGTGTGACAAAATATCACATGAAATGATTATTTATCCTATAGTCTAAATCAATGCCAGCGCGAATCTTGCCGCAGATCGGGCGGCTGCTGGTTGTCTTCAAACTCCAGCTAACGAGCCCGATTGCTCCTTCCTGGAGAATCTTCCACATGTTGTCTCCGGCCATCCGGCCACCTCCCTGGCTAGCCACCGCCACCACCACCTCCGTTGAGGTGGTGGCTATCGCCAGGCGGCGGTGCAGCCGCTGGAGGGGCCATTTCTGGCAATCCCGACAAGGTGAAAAACACGGAAAAAAACCAGGGAATTTCAAATTTCGATCAGACTCATCTGAGCCCGATTCCCATTCCTACAGATTCCTAAGATCTACCCATGGAAGAAGGAGAAGGGGAGGACCTGTTGGGAGGGCTGGAGGCGAGTTGATCTCCAATTTTCCATGGCGGTGTGGCGGTGATCGAGTTTCTGCAGCAGCACAATCAAGTGCCTCAAATCCTCAAGGTAAAGGTTGTAACCTTCTCCCCTCTGCCTGGCGATGCTTTTAAGATCCCAAATTGTGGAAGGGGAAGGGTGTAACTCCAATGGACATGAATGGCCATTAATGGGCAATTTCAGTTTCAGCCATTTGAAGGGCTGAGCCACCCCACTGGCCAACCACTTCCTGAAAACTCCTCCCCTGCCTCCAAGGAGTTAAAGCCCCATCAAAAGAAGGCGTTATGGAGCCTCCATGGCCATGATGGCCATTAAGCACCTCTTTCTCTCTCCTCCAAATTTGTGTAACTCCCTCTTTCTCTCTCCTAGTCACCAAATTCTGAGTTTGGTGGGCCCAAAATGTATCTCACCACCTCCTAGACCAATAGGCTACACTTGCCATGTAACACCCCAAATTTCGAAAGAGGGACGAACAGCGTTCTTAGCCAAGTTTGGGTCTTGGTAAGGGGGTCACACGGCCTAGGACATGGGTGTGTTCAAGGCCGTGTCATGCTCGGGTTCGACGAAGAACTTGAGTGGTCAACAAACTGAGCTCGACAAAGTGACGAGATAGTGAACACGGCCTAGGACACGGGTGTGTCCATGGCCATTGATGCTTAAGATCACGGCAGTGAACCGGTCGCACAAGTAATATAAAATGGGGGTTTTCCCAAGTATCGATCTCACAAGGAACACAGTAAGGTGGAGTTAATTTTGAGGAGGACTTGAGATTGAAGTCCTCAGGTCGGAGCTAACTAAAAAGGGGGTTTTTGATGTTTGCAGAAATAGAAAATAAAAGGTTAACAACTACTCCTATGCAACGCCGCTATGCGATGCTTCGCCAGGCGGGATGGAAGACTAGTTGGGCCGCTATGCACCGAATCACTAGGCAGATGGACGAGAAGGCTAGCAGATGAGGTGGTTAGAATGGCAGAATGAGGGTCGTGAGCACCTCTTCGCAACGCATGCCACTAGCAATTGCTAGTGCGGCAATGATGGATGGTGGTGGATGGAATATAGCGCAACTCAAGTAAATAACATAAACAAGCAAAATCACATAGACATGATTGTATAAAAATGTTTTACAAACTAAGCATACTTCATCAATATAAATAAAGTTAAACACCAATATTCAACAATAAAGCAAGAACAAGTCAAGAGATCAACCGAATCCGAAGTCTTGCTGAGGATTCACGGTTGGAATCGTCGGGTTGTCATTCCGCGTCCGAAGCTCGGTACTCTACTACGTCCGGGGTAGAGAAGGGCTGTCACCACCTTCCAATGGCCCGTCTTCTTCATCTCACGATAGAGGACGAAGTTTGCTAGCTTTCCTTTGCTTGATGGCTATGGTGTCAAACCATACTTGAAGCTCACGGATGAAGGAGAAGGCCGAGAGGAAGCTCCGGCTTGGATTTGGCGGTGAAAGCTTGCCCGGAGCACCTCCCTAGGGTGGAAGATGAAGGGGAACAGCGGAGAAGGCGGAAAACGACGGAGAAATGTCGAGCTCCGGATCCTCCTCTTAATTAGGGCGAGACCTGCACTATTTATACACAGCAAAAATGAACAATGCGCACGATCACAGGCGCACGACTAGTGGTCGTGCGCAGTATGTCCTGTGCTCGTGCGCACTGGCATGGAAGATCAGGAAGAAGAACTGGGATAATGCGCACGAGTAGTGGTGCACGACCAGTGGTCGTGCGCACTATGTCCAATGGTCGTGTGATTACCCCAGACAGGACTCCAGAAAAGAGGAATCAATACACACGATCAGTGGCGCATGACCGGAGGTCGTGCGCATTATGTCCAGTGGTCGTGCGCTTACCCCAGGCTGATTCTAGAAAACGTAGAGTAGTGCGCACGATCAGGGGCGCACGACCAATGGTCGTGTGCAGTATTCCTGTTTCACAACCATCCCGGAACACGCACACGACCCCTGTACCAAAAGGAAAAACCAATCACTGATATGTGCAGACATTCCAGGCAATCACAAAAAGGAGTACAAACAATAAAAGTAACAAAATACACAACCACGGGCATAAATGTGCACTTTCTATGGAAATAATGATTAGATGAAATAGGAACGATAAAGAACTAAAAGTGAAGTGCAAATACGTGAAAACTAGCCCAGATGAGTCCGAAAATAAGTATATAAAGTGGACTCATCACACCCCCAGACTTAACTGTTTGCACGTCCCGAGCAAAGAAAATCTAAGCAGATAGGGAAAAATACTAGTTAACAAAGAAATTGCGATACGAAGTACCATGCGAAATCGCATGCTCGCGCGCGTAAAAATATAATAGAAGAAATTTCTAAGTATACAAAATAGTTTATACTTTTCACAATGCGTATCAACATTTTATTATTACTCAAAAATGGAATCAAGGTGAATCATCCGGTCATGCGTAGGGAGAAAGTAGACTAATCGCTAGATGAGCATTGCCAAATATCAGGGCTCGGGATAACCTCCAAAGGAATCCACCAATGTCGGTGACCATATGCTTGCCCTTTCGCATTCTCTCCACGGCACTGGTTTGGTTCACACACGAATCAGTAGGACTGTAGGTGAAGAGATGGGGCTTGGGTTTCGGTGAGGTAAATAAGGATAAACAAGAAGGCTATGCACCTAACCCAAATGAGCTAGTATAAAAGGAATCCATCAGCTAACCAAAATACATGCGTGTACACCACACCCCCAAACTTAACTTTTAACATATGGGTGTGTGCACCGCCTACTCCAAATATAATCACATTTCCAAAATGATTTTCAATTAAAACTTTTTCTTTTCATTCATTTTTTTTTCTTTACAAATATAAATATATATTTTTTTCTTTTTCTTCATTTTATTTTCACAATTCAGCAGATATAAACTTGGGAGCACTTTCACATTTTCAAAAATAATAACACCACATTACATCCCAACATGAAAATATAAAACACTAAACTCGACTTGAGTGTGCGACTAGGATTGGCTATGAGGCTTTGGTGAAATCATGGTGGAGCTGAATCAAAAGGAGGGGTAGGCACAACACATCTAGCGAGGATAAGACGTTATGAACGGTACAAATCTTAACCGGGCCAAAATGACGGCCTACATCACGCTCATACATGACTAACCTATACCCATGCTTCAATAATAGCCTGGGTCAAGTTCTTAGCCAACGAGAAACACTATCCCTCCTCCTGACTCGAGCAATACGAACCTAACGGCCGTCTACACACATCCCTAAGCTACCGTCGGATTCACACCGGATTCACCAACTTTTGAGTAGAATAAAAAGTATTTACGCAATTAGAAAAATATAAAACTAAAAGCATACAGAAAAATTAAATCTACTCCAATTTCTACACGAGATGAGAGCAGTTGACTAGGAGCACAGAAAGGTCAACATTTTACTCCGTCTCACAATCCTATATCAGCACCATAATTTTCCCAAATCTAACGAAGAAATGAGTTTAACTCGCAGCATGTAAAAAGCTAAGCACGCGCTCATGTGGGTGCAGTGGTGTGTGATGAAATGAACTAAGAAAAGTAAAATAATAAAGCCTTCTAGTATGCACAAGAAATGTGTGTGTGCAATAGGTAACAAATCTCTCCCCCAGACTTAAACTAAACTACACAGCAGATGATATAGAAATTAAAATCATAAGGAGCTAAGGGAAGAGGTTACCCAATGCTCAACCAGTGAGCATACCAGAAGACGCGTGGAAATCTGAAGCAGGCCCGCCATACGAAGAATCACAACCCCGCCAATGTAATTTGCCAAAAATACCTGCAAGGGTGAGCTCCGTAAAAACAAAACAAAATATACAAAAAGAAATGCTAAAACTAAAATAGACATGAAAAATAAAATGCAGAAAAGGAAAGATAAGTACTGGGGTTATTGTCATCCCAGCACGACTTATTCGGCTATGAAAAGGCTCTAGCTAATGGGCCTATGAAAAGAAAAATGCATAGGTAATTGTTCCAAAATCCATTTCGGTAACGGGACCGATACGACGATAGAACAGTTACCCCTCTGCCTAAATAATCATACCTGCTCCTCGCAGGCAGAGGAAATAGGAAATAGGATGAGTAGGAGGCCTGGTCCTCACTCATCTTATCACAAAAAGTATCCTTGCCTAGCAAGGCATTGTCAACCACAGGTGTGCAAGGTGTGATGGAAACGACAAGAACACCAGGCTCATCATCATCCCAGCATACCCGTGGAGACTCAGCCTGCACAGGCTCAGATAGAGAAGGGGGATCAAGAAATAAAGGAGACGAAGAACTAAAATAATCAGAAAATGGGAGAGTGATCCCAGTCTCACTCTCAGCAGGATCTAAGCAGAGATCATCATCGGTATCATACGAGTCGTACCGAGGGGAATCCGAGAACTCAAGGTCCTCGGTGGTAAGAGGAACAACCTCATCCAATAAGGAGGTGCAAACCTCCGCATCGGAAAGGGGATATTCCTCATCCCACCGGGGTGCGTAAAACTGTTCCGAAGATCCACCTTCTCCGTCGGAGATAGAGGAATCATCATCCCACTTAGGCGCAACCTCAGGCACCGAATCATCAACAAATACGGCATCATCAACCGACTCACACGAAAATAGAGTAGCACAATCCGGCAAAAATTGCGGAGGGGCAAGGCTGCTCTCAAAATCAGGCACTGAATGAGCAGGCCCCATCGCAAAATCATTCGCCGACGCCACCCCGTCGACGAACGAAACAATCTCATCGTCCCATATAGGAGCGTCCATGAGTTCCTGCTCCTCTTTTTGTTGGCTAACACCAGAGTGATCATCATCACTCAAGGAAAGCTCGTAAAAATGGATCGAGGGACCCATGAAAGAGCTGTATGCGGCCAGAGATTCTTCAGTAATCTCAATGGGTAAAGAATGAGCAAAGTGCGTTATGTCAGTGTATGGGCCAGGGAACACCTTGGTTGGCCAGTCCACAACAGTCTGCCACGAACGGGAGGTTGTTGTGCACACGCCCTCAGATGGAGAAGGCTTGCACAAACAAGGGCAATCCTTCAACATGTGGCCCACACCTTGACATAACAAACCCCGAATGCAGTGCTCGGCATTCATAACAGCAATGGCATCGATGGATTGGCGCAAAGTGTCAAGGATACGACACTCAGCATCAGGATCCATCATGAACAAAAATAATTGCTAAAAAAGTGCTACACAGCTAAAATGAAAATAGCACGGATCTGCTATCTAAATCAAAAATCAGAAAAGGGTAAAAATAAATAAGCAAAATAAAAATTCTAAAAACCAAAGTAAATAAATAAAAAAAAATGATATGCACAAATGGAAAAGGGCTTCAATCTATTATCTCCCTCTCCACAAACACACACGACTGTGTTCCCCGGCAACAGCGCCAAAAACTTGATGCTTAAGATCACGGCAGTGAACCGGTCGCACAGGTAATATAAAATGGGGGTTTTTCCAAGTATCGATCTCACAAGGAACACAGTAAGGTGGAGTTAATTTTGAGGAGGACTTAAGATTGAAGTCCTCAGGTCGGAGCTAACTAAAAAGGGGGGTTTTGATGTTTGCGGAAATAGAAAATAAAAGGTTAACAACTACTCCTTTGCAACGCCGCTATGCGATGCTTCGCCAGGCGGGATGGAAGACTAGTCGGGCCACTATGCACCGAATCACTAGGCGGATGGACGAGAAGGCTACCGGATGAGGTGGTGAGAATGGAGGAATGAGGGTCGTGAGCACCTCTTCGCAACGCACGCCACTAGCAATTGCTAGTGCGGCAATGGTGGATGGTGGTGGATGGAATATGGCGCAACTCAAGTAAATAACGAAAACATACAAAATCACATAGACATGATTGTATAAAAATGTTTTACAAACTAAGCATACTTCATCAATATAAATAAAGTTAAACACCAATATTCAAAAATAAAGTAAGAACAAGTCAAGAGATCAACCGAATCCGAAGTCTTGCTGAGGATTCACGTTCGGAATCGTCGGGTTGTCATTCCGCGTCCAAGCTCGGTCCTCAACTGCATCCGGGGTAGAGAAGGGCTGTCACCACTTTCCAATGGCCCGTCTTCTTCGTCTCACGATAGTGAATGAAGTTTGCTAGCTTTCCTTTGCTTGATGGCTATGGCGTCAAACCCTACTTGAAGCTCACGAATGAAGGAGAAGGCCGAGAGGAAGCTCCGGCTTGGATTTGGCGGTGAAAGCTTGCGCGGAGCACCTCCCTAGGGTGGAAGATGAAGGGGAACGGCGGAGAAGGCGGAAAACGGCGGAGAAATGTCGAGCTTCGGATCCTCCTCTTAATTAGTGTGAGACATGCACTATTTATACACAGCAGAAATGAACAATGCGCATGATCACAGGCGCACGACCATTGGTCGTGCGCACTATGTCCTGTGCTCATGCGCACTGGCATAGGAGATCCGGAAGAAGAACTGGGATAACGCGCACGAGTAGTGGCGCACGACCAGTGGTCGTGCGCACTAAGTCCAATGGTCGTGCGATTAGCCCAAACAGGACTCCAGAAAATAGGAATCAATGCACACGATCAGTGGCCCACGACCGGAGGTCGTGCTCATTATGTCCAGTGGTCGTGCGCTTACCCCAGGCTGATTCTGGAAAACGTAGAGTAGTGCGCACGATCAGGGGCGCACGACCAATGGTCGTGCGCATTAGATACCATGATCGTGTGCAGTATTCCTGTTTCACAACCATCTCGGAACACGCACACGACCCCTGTACCGAAAGGAAAAACCAATCACTGATATGTGCAGACATTCCAGGCAATCAAAAAAAGGAGTACAAATAATAAAAGTAACAAAATACACAACCACGGGCATAAATGTGCACTTTCTATGGAAATAATGATTAGATGAAATAGGAATGATAAAGAACTAAAAGTGAAGTGCAAACACGTGAAAACTAGCACAGATGAGTCTGAAAATAGATATATAAAGTGGACTCATCAGCCATGTCGTGCCCGGTTTTGTCGAGTGCCCGGGAAGTCGACGAACTGTGCTCGACGAAGTGTCGAGACAGTGAACACGGCCTGGGACACAGGCGTGTCCAAGGCCGTGTCGTGCATGTGTTCGACGAATTTTCCGCGAAGTCTACAAAAAGGAAGTCGACGATTGTCGAGACTTCGAACATTGCCTGAGACACTGGCGTGTCACAGGCCGTGTCCTTCGTGGGTTGTGTGTTGTGTCGTGTGAGGGGATAAACACGGTCTAGAGCCCAAGTGTGTCAAATGTGACACAGGCATGTTGAATACCCGTGTTCTCCTCGGGTTATGTTTGGTCCTGTGTCGATGGAGGAACACACACAGGCACACGGGCATGTACTGCATGACACAGGCGTGTTAGCTTTGACACGGGTGTGTTCAGATCTCGTGTCCTATTCTCGGTGAGACGATTTCGGCATCAATTGAGGCATACGGCCTTGGACACGGGCGTGTCACAAGCCGTGTTTGGTCCAGGTGTTTTGATTTTAAGTTCGGATCATGGTCGTCCGATTCCTTCTTTTAGGATCTGATGTTCCAGGGCTGTCCTTGCTGAGTTAAGTCCAGGAATATGGTTTGGGAACCCTCATTCTTCAACATATACTCTCTTTTTAAGTTTTAGAGAGAAGGGAGAGCAAGGAAGGAGGTGAAAGAGAGATCCGGCTGTCGGAGAAGCTTCGATGCTCCAAATCGTGAGCCGAGTCCGGATCTGTGGAGGCAAGACCGTTGCGAAGGTTTTCATCCGGCTAAGTTTCTATGGCTGTGAAGAGGGGTCGTAAGGTAACGACACTTCTCCTCTTGGTTTTAGAATACGTGTTTAGAATCTTTTCTTTCAAGCTTTTGGGCATCAAATCTATCACATGAGAGGGGTTTTGGTTGCCATGGTTCAAGAGGAACCTCCGGGTCGATTGAGTCCGTCCCCGGCATGTTTTTGCATTATAGATCCGCTCCGTTAGTGGAATAGGCATTGTGAGTGAAGCCATGGTTGTGACCATTAGTCCGACTCGGTGATGTTGCATATGAGGTTTAAGGATTTTGTAGAAATCTGTTGCGGCAAGATGTCGTTTGTGATGTTTGTGTTTTCCCCCCTTTTCTCGAGTGAGTATGTATAGCTGGAATCGGACAAGGTTAGTTCCGCAATGGAGGTAGATGGTTTCCTTGTTGGACAAGGTTAGCTCCACATTGGCGGTAGATGGTTTCCTTGGTGCGCGGGGACGTTGCAGTACAAATGAGGGATTGGGGTGGGAATGATTATGGATTATGATGTGCTAAGGCGTGGCTTTGTCTCCGTGTTTGGCTGGCTATCCTGTGACGTGCAAGTCATGTATGGAGAGTATCCTGGTGAGACTAGTCCCCTTCTGTGGGATTGATGAGAACACCAAGCATGGGGCAAGCCCGGGCAATGAGGCCATGAGCGAGTGGGGTCTAGCAAGGGCTCTTAGAATCGGTCAAACAACATAAAACTGATGAACATAAAACTGTAGAACTCGGAAGAAATCAGAAACTAGATAACTAAGAAGAATAATTTTTACTAACTCAGGGATAGTGATGGTGTGTGGCAAACCTGCCCATGCCCTATTTGACACTGGAGCATCTCATAATTTTGTCTTAGAGGAGTTCGTCAGAGACCTGTACCAGGTCGAGAACTTTGAGGGAGTCGTTAGTTGGGTGCGCCTCCCCAACGGGACGGAGATATAGTCTACGACCAAGTGCATTCTGAGATTGACCATTGATGGTGAAATCTTTGATTCCCCGTCAATGATCCTGAGGATGCCGAATTTTGATCTCATCCTGGGCATGACATGGCTCACCTAGAACCACGCGCAGATTGATTGCCCAACAAGGAGGGTCGTACTGAGATACGGTGACCCTTACACGACCATCAAAGGTATTTTCCCAGTATCACATCTTCTGCTCTCTTCTATTGAGGACGTCAGGGCCCATCTGCAGGGATACAAAGTTTATCAGGTCTTGTTTGAGATGGTCGTGGCCATGGACTGTATTACTAATATTCTAGTTGTGTTGGATTTTGCTAACGTGTTCTAAGAGAAGCTTGCAGGTTTTTCGCCGCACCAAGAGAATGATTTCAAGATATAGCTGGTGGGGGGGCTAAGACGGTATCCAGAGCTCCTTATCGGATAGATCTGAAGGAGTTAGTGGAGTTTCGAAGCCAGCTGCAGGATCTAATAGAAGCCAAATGTTTCTGGCCAAGCTCTTCGCCATGGGAGCCGCAATGTTGTTCGTGAAGAAGAAGGATGGGACACTCTAACTGTACATCGATTATAGAGCAATAAACAGGTTGACAGTCTGGAACACCTACCTACTGCCGAGGATTGACGAGCTGTTTGACCAGTTGGAAGGATCTCACTGGTTTTCGCTGCTGGATCTGAGGTCCAGATACTACCAGATGCGGATTCAGGAGGAAGACATCCTGAAGACCACTTTCAGCAGCAAATACTGGTTGTACGAGTTCACCGTAATGCCCTTCAAGCTCACGAACAGACCAACCACATTTATGAGTTTAATGAACCAGGTATTCGAGCCCTATCTGGATGTCTTCATCATAGTTTTTTTGATGAGATCCTCATTTACTCATGGACCGAGGAGGAGCATGCTTGGTATTTGGCACTAACTCTAAAGAGGCTCCGGGAGTACAAGATGTATGCCAAGTCCAGCAAGTGCTAGTTTTTGCTAAAGGAGGTTGCCTTCTTGGGCTATATTATCAGTGGAGCAGGTCTGGCAGTGGATCTCGTAAAGGTTCAGGTAGTATGGGACTGGCCACCGTTGAAGATGCCTCTAACGTAAGGAATTTCCTAGGACTTGTCGGTTACTGTAGGAAGTTTGTAGAAGGATTCTCCTAGATAGCTCTTCCACTTACATCTCTAATGAGGGAGACGCCCTTTGTTTGGACACCGTAGTGTGAGGCTGCCTTCCAGGAGCTGAATGGTCAGCTTACCTTGGCTCCTATCCTTGCCCTTCCATCTGGGAAGGAAGGATTTCAGGTTTATACCAACTCGTCATACAATGGGATGGGTGTCGTTCTGATGCAGAACCGGAACGTGATAGCTTATGCCTCTAGACAGCTGAAGAAACACGTGAAAAACTATCCGGTGCATGATCTGGAGATGGGAGCGGTTATTTTCGCTCTAAAGATCTGGCAGCATTAACTCTATGGAGTCCATTGTGATATTTTATCGGATCACAAAAATTTGAAGTACGTGGACACATAGGTGTTGTATATCAGGTAGAGACGCTGGGTAGAGTTCTTGTCAAACTACTAGTATACCATGTACTATCATCCTGGGAAGGCCAATGTGGTAGTGATGAGTCCGATTTTTATAGGGTTTTTCGGACTGATCTGGGCTTGTTTTCTCACTCGTGCACTACATTTCAACCGGATATCGGATATATTTGCAACGTTTGGTCATAGACCATTTTGTGCACTATTTTGGCCCGAGGGTGTTCAATTGTGCATTCTGTTGTTGGGAGCTTGTGCTCCAGTTTTGGTTTTATTGTGTAGGTGGTGCGTTTTCCCAAAGACAGGAATTCTGTTTTGAGGAAACCACATGGTTGTGTGTTTTATTCGCGCACGGTTTGAGCCGAATTGTGCGTTTTGGATAGCTGGAAGAACGTCGAGTTGAGCTCGATGAATTTCACAAAGCTGAGTTTGACGATCCTCACACACGGTTGACACACGGTTTCATCGTAACCGTACGCGAAGGAAACACACGGTTTTCCTGTAGCTTTCTAGTTTGTTCCATTTTATAATTAATCGTGTGATTTGTTCTCACACTGGTGGAAGGGCTCGTGCGCGAGTAAAACGCACGGTTCTCCTGTTTGTCCCTGCATTTCAGCTAGCTGTCGCTACCCGTGCGATTTCCTTCATGCACGGGCGGAATCGTTTGTGCGTGAAGGAAACGCACGGTTCATCGCCTCTCCTTCCGCAGGCTTGCTGTGAAAGTTAATATCGCACGATCGTGCGCCAAACCATGCGTGCCTATTTTTCTGACCTGCTTCTATTTAAAGCACAGATTTCTTCTTCTTCGGGGGATTCGATTCTAGTCCGACCCAGCTGCCATTTTCTGCTCTTTTGAGCGGGGAAACTTTCTCCTAGCCATTTTTTCTCTCTCCTCCTTGGAGAGTTGATCCGACCACCATTTCTACTCCAAGAGCTAGCAACTTCTTCATCTCCGGCCACCACTGTCATCTCCAAGCTCCAAGCTCCATGTCAAGCTCAAAGGTTGCTGCATCCATGACGTTCTCCGATTTGAACCAGCCAGCGATTATTCATGAAGAAGACCGGATATCCGAAGGAAGTGATAGCCCTTTTTGGTTCCCGGACTTCAACTGTAGACCGATTTCGGACAACGCCCGACAACCCTTGAATCCGGGCGTGAATCTCGAAGAGACTTTGTGCGTTTGGTTGTTTCTCTTCCCCTTCACTTGTAGTATTTCGTTTTCTGCATTTTTGGGTGTTGGATTTATGTGTAAGAATATTGATAGCTTGAATATTTCAATATGTCTAAGTGTTGATATATTTTAGTTCTGGATATTGTTGTTGAACTTCAAATTTTCTCGTGTTCAAGTTGTGATTGTGTCGTTCTAGCGATTGCTAGAAGCGTGTGTCTTCGAAGAGGTGCTTGCAACCCTCATTAGCATATCCATCTTCCCTATTGCTCTCTTGAATAATCTACCAAAGAGACACGGTGGCGGCGACATGCAATAGTTTTATTATTGTTGTTAACGTAGGAATACAAATCAAAAACAACCTTTGGTCACTTTCCCGCTTGCAATCCTTTTTTCATATAGCGAAATCACACTCCCTACTTGCACTCCTCGAGAGATCGATATTCAGGGATTCAACTCCTCACATTATATGCATCAAGTTTTTGGCATCGTTGCCGAGGAGCGCAACCGTTGTGTGTATTTTTCTTTTGAAAAAAGTTTGCAAATGTTGTTGGTATTTTTGAAAGAATTTGTTTTATGTTGTATGTTAGATCCCAACTCAGGTGAAAGGGTTTAAGATGTTGTGGTTGATCTAGAAACTGCATGTGCGAGGCGAGCTCGCCTGCGTGCTACTGCTGCTGAAGATGGAATGGAGAATAATGTCCTAGGAGGAAATGGCCAAGGAGAATGGGTTGTTGCTGGCCAAGAGGTGGTCCTGCCATGCGTTAGGACAATGTGTGATTTCATAACCCAGACTGCAGGAAGTGTTTACCCTGGCTTCGGGCCGGCCATCGTAAACAACCACTTTTAGATAAAACCTGCCATCCTGAATATGATCAGGAATAATACGTAGTTCTCGGGATTGCCAAGTGAGGACCCGCAGCTCCATCTGGCAGAGTTCTCGGAGATTTGTCGCACTTTTCGGTATGCTGGAATTTCTGATGACATTGTGAAGCTGAGGTTGTTCCCATTCTTGCTTAGGGACAAGGCAAAGACCTGGCTGCATACCATTGTTCCAGGGACTGCTATTACTTGGGAGGCATTGTCCTCTATGTTCTTGACAAAGTTCCACCCGGTGGATAAGGTATTGAATGCTCAGAGAGATATTGCGACCTTCCGACAACTAGACCATGAGACGCTATCCGAGGCGTGGGAGAGATTCTCGGAACTGCAGCATCGATGCCCAGAGCCTAACACTGAGCCGTGGAATCAAGTTGAAATATTTTATTTTGGTATTGAGCCTAATTTCAGGGCAATGATCGACGTAGCTGCTGGTTTCACGATAATGAACTTATCTCCGGAGGAGGCATTGGGGATACTTCAAGATACCGCCTCCCATAGCACTTATTGGACCGCCGGGAGAAATGCCCCTAGAGGTGCGCGGACTTTGTTTGAAGCTAATGCTGTGGTGCAGCAATCAGAGACGAGCCATCACACTTTAGATGGAAGGAATATGTTGACCAGATCGGCCCCTCCTCCAACTCGGTATATGAATATAACTTGTCAGGGTTGTGGTAACCCTGGTCATCATGCCTAGGAGTGCACTGCTGGAGAAAGCATTACTGAGCCGTCAGGTATAATGACTGATGAAAATGTAAATTTTATAAATAGTCAAAATCACAATGTTCCTTTTAATAATGTTTATAACCCCAATGCGAGAAATAATCCTAATTTCTCGTGGAATCAGAATGCTCCCGGTGAAAGATGGAAGGGAGGCCAGCATCAGTCTGATTCCCAAGCCTCTAGTAGCCAGCCGCAACCGCCGCATATGGGTTACAATCCTAATGCGCAAGGAACTCGTAAAAGTGTTGTGGAAGAGATGATGGAGAGGTTTATGGAGATGGCCCAATCAAATTTGACCACTCAAACCGCATCTATGAGGAACTTGGAAACACAGCTGGATCAATTGGCCCTTGCGTTCTCTGAGCGTACTCGCGGAACCCTCCCTAGTGACATGGAGAAAAATCCTCGTGAGAAAGGGAAGAGTGCTGGGGATGCGGAGGAGTGTGATAATAATGAATTGGCCATCAAATGTGAGATCAATGCGGTAGAGACAATAGCTCTATGCGATTTTGGATCATCCTGCAACATTCTAGCTTTGCAAGATGTGGAAAAATTAAATTTAAGTATCGAATATGATGTCCAGAAATCTCTGGTGCTAGCGAATGGATCAGTAGTTAAGACCTATGGTAAGATCAAAGATGTGGAAGTGATTATGAATGGGGCTACTGTTGTCACTGACTTTCAAGTTTTAGGACCTATGGGTAACACATCAAAACCCATCTTAGGACTCCCATTCCTGAAAGCCAGTGAAGCTACCTTGCAATTCAATGTGAGTGGTGTCACTTTGGCTCCTAAAGTCAATCTGACTCTACCATCTTCACCTCCTCATATTAGTTCAAATGAACATGAAGAAGTTTTACAATTAAATGATTTGTTATCTAATGATGTGTCTAGTACTGCTGAGACATGTTTTCCACTAAAGAAATGCGAGTGGGTTAAGAAAGTGATCGAACCACTGACGGTAGCTGAAGGAGAGATAGAGACGGAGTCACTTGACGTGAAACAAGATTCTGTTGAGAAGAAACATGAGCTAAGCACGCCCATTGATAGCGTGTAGAAAACTAAATTAAAAACTTCTAATTATTTGAACAAAGTCTATAAAACTATTAAACATGTAACTTGGGCTGATCTTTCACATGCTGCGGGTGAGGAAAGAATGCCCCAAGATGCGAAAGATAAACTTACTGCTGAATTGGTCGGTGCAATCATACCACCCTGGCGATCCCCTTCTATGGATCTGAAACGAAAGGAGCTGCTGCTGCGCAAGGTGTAGAATTTTGCCCGCCAGCGTGAGAACGATGAGGTTAGGGGTAGGGGAGACTTGTCTTCCTTGGGACCTAAAGCCTTCTCCTCACCCTCATCTCACGTGGCTGGGGGGATCTATCACAAATCAACGTTCGGCTGAGGAGTGAAGGATCTCCAGGGTTTTCCTTTGCTGCTTTTTCTAGTTTCATTTTCTGTTTTCTGTTGTGTGTGTTTGTAGACCTTTATCATTATGTTTTGAACTTATTCCCTAAAATAATATTTATATAACTGCTAATACAGGTATTTGGTTCACCTTAAGGACGTTAAAGAAAAGGACTTATGAGAGACAACCCTATTTTGCCGCTTTTAATTTGCTCAATTTTGCTGCTGTTATTATCTGCTTATAGTATGCGTGGTTGTAGATATTCTCTTATGCAGGTGGAGTTCATCTAGACGTGGCCAGTCTGCTGAATTTAACGCCAATCTTCGGGTATGCTCATTTTCTGAGCATGGGGTAACCTCTTCCCTCACCCTTTATTTTTCTCTTTTTATTGCAAATCATTGTTAGATTGTTTAGTATAAGTCTGGTGGGGGAAAGTTTCATGAGTTACCTTTGCAAATGCACTTGCATACCACGAGAGTATTTCATTTTCAGTTTTTATTTGATCATGACAACATTGTGCACCTACATCGCATGAGCGCGCACTTAACCACGCGCTCGACCCAAGTATAATTTATTTCTTTTGTGTTAACATTAAGATAGTGGAGCTGGCTTAGGATTTTAGGATAGAGTAGTGTGAAACTCGTGCAGTGCTCCTAATCGAGTACTCATGGTGTGTAGAAATAGTATAGATTTAATTTTTCTTTATGCTCGTAGATTTATGCTTTTTTGTATTTGTAAATAATGTTTGTACAACTCAAAACTGTGAAACTGCAGCAATCGAACCGTAGTGTAGGAATGTATGTAGCCGCCACTAGCCTCATTTTTCTCGAGTCGTGAGGAAGGATCATCTTTCTCAGTGGCTAAGAACGTCCCCCAAGCTACTTTCGAAGCATTTGTGCACGGTTAGTCTTGTGTGAGCGTGATGTAGGCCATCTTTTTTGACCGGTTGAGCCTTGTACCTATCCTAATGATAATCCTTGCTAGCTCATTTTGTGTCTACCCATTCTATTAATTTAGCCCAACTACGTGATCACCAAGGCCTTAAAGCTTTGCCCAGTTACACACCCCTATTTCGCTATAGTAGTATGATACTTCTTCCATTGGTGTTGTGGTTGTGTTGCTTCTTTGTAGTTGTGCGTTGAAGTTATTTTGAAATTTTGGGCAGACTGTGCATTGTAAAAATAAAAAGTCTCTCTCTCTCTCTCTCTCTCTCTCTCTCTATATATATATATATATATATATATATGTGTGTGTGTGTGTGTGTGTGTGTGTGTGTGTGTGTGTGTTGATGATATAAAAGAAGAAAGTGAAAAAGCATGGTTTGTTTATAGTATTGTTATGGTGCTAGGCGGTGCACAGACCCGTGTTGTTAAGTTCAAGTCTGCTGGTGTAGTGCACCGACATGTTTTGAAGGCAAGAGGAGTGCATTTGTTTGAGCTCATTGGGGATGTGCATAGCTATCGTTCTTACCCCTTTTACATCCTTAACTACGTATTTACCCAAGCCCCACTTCAACCCTAAAGTCCTATAGATTCACGCTTGAGTCATACTAGCTCCGAGGAGAGACTGCGAATGGGCAAGCGTATGGTCCCCGACATTGATGGATTTTTTTGGAGGTGATCCTGAGCCCCGGTTTTTGACAATGCTCAACTTAGTGGACTGTCTACTTTCTTCCCACGCATGACTGAACGAATCTCCATAATTCTATTTTTGAGTAGTTATAATACTTATTTACGGGTGTCAAAATTTATAAACTTCGTAGCATAATTAAAAATTATATATATTATATTTTTATGACCATACTATTTTCGATTTCTCGCTTTACTTTATTTTGAAATTTCTAAGTCAGCTAGCTGTTTTCGAGTCCACAGAGAGATGATTTTCTCGGGACGAACAAATGTTTAAGTCTAGTGGTGTGATGAGTCCGATTTTTATAGGGTTTTTCGGACTCATCTGAGCTGGTTTTCTCACCCGTGCACTGCATTTCAACCAGATATCAGTTATATTTGCATCATTCGATCGTAGACCATTTTGTGCACTATTTTGACCCGAGGGTATGCAATTGTGCATTCTGTTGTTGGGGGTAAGCACATAGTGCTCCCCATGGCTCTTTCCTGCTGTTATCTTTGCTGTATTTTTATTGCTGGGAGATTGTGCTCTAGTTTTTGTTTTGTTGTGCAGGTGGTGCTTTTCCCCAAATGCATGAATTCTGTTGAGGAAATCGCATGGTCGTGCATTTTATTCACACACGGTTTGAGCCCGATCGTGCGTTTCGGACAGCTGGAAGAACGTTGAGTTAAGCTTAACGAATTTCGCTGAGCTGAGTTCGATAATCCTCACACACGGTTGATGCACGGTTTCATCATAACCGTGCACGAAGGAAACACATGGTTTTCCTGTAGCTTTCTAGTTTGTTCAATTATGTAGTTAATCGTGTGATTTGTTCTCGCACGGGCAAAAGCGCTCGTGCGTGAGTAAAATGCATGGTTCTCCTGTTTGTCCCTGCATTTCAGCTGTCTATCGCTACCCATGCGATTTCCTTCATGCAGGGGCAGAAACGTCCGTGCGTGAAGGAAACGCATGGGTCCACGCCTCTCCTTCCGCAGGCTTACTGTGAAAGTTAATATCGCACGATTTGCGTATGGTCGAGCGCCAAACGTGCATGCCTATTTTTCTGACCTGCTTCTATTTAAAGCGTAGATTTCTTCTTCTTCGGGGGATCCTGTTGCAATCCAACCCAGCCACCAATTTTCTGCTCTTTTGAGCGGGGAAACTTTCTCCTAGCCATTATTTTCTCTCTCCTCCTTGGAGAGTTGATCCGGCCACCATTTCTACTCCAAGAGCAAGCAACTTCTTCATCTCCGACCACCACTGTCATCTCCAAGCTCCAAGCTCCATGTCAAGCTCAAAGGTTGTTGCATCCATGAAGTTCTTTATTCACGATGAAGATGAGATATTCGAACGAAATGACAGCCCTTTTTGGTTCCTGGCCATCAACCATGGATCGAGTTCGGACAAGGCCCGACAACCCTTGAATCCGGCCGTGAATCTCGGAGAGACTTCGTGCGTTTGGTTTTTTCTCTTCCCCTTCACTTGTAGTATTTCTTTTTCTGCATATTTGGGTGTTGGATTGATGTGTAAGAATATTAATAGCTTGAATATTTCAGCATGTATAAGTGTTGATAGATTTTAGTTCTGGATATTATTGTTGAACTTCAGATTTTCTCTTGTTCAAGTTGTGATTGTGTCGTTATAGCGATTGCTAGAAGCGTGCGTTGAGAAGAGGTGCTTGCGACCCTCATTAGCTTATCCATCTTCCTTATTGCTCTCTTGAGTAATCTGCCAAAGAGACGATGTGATGGCGACCCGCAATAGTTTTCTTATTGTTGTTAACTTATGAATACAAATCAAAAAACCCCTTTGGTTAATTTCCCGCTTGCAATCTTTTTTCATATAGTGAAATCACACTGCCAACTTGCACTCCTCGAGAGATCGACATCAAGGGATTCAACTCCTCGCATTATTACATGACTACAATCGGTACACTTGCTATCGCATTATGTAGCAGATGCTCTGAGCCGGAGAGCCACTACACCAGGAGCAGGACCTCACCTAATGGTTATGGAGCTGGTGCCGATGTTGGAAGAGATGCAGATATCACTCGTGTTCGAGGATGATTCGGAGCTGTATGAGGAGTAACTGGCATCGATGAGCACCACTGATAACATCTGAGATCGCATTAGGGACGTGCAGAGGCTGGATGCCAGGATGGTGTCAATATTTAGGGTCTTGGAGGGAGGCACGACAGGGGATTACTCTCTGAGAGATGGCCTTTTATGCTTTTGAGGCCGAGTTTATATACCAACAGGAGGCCGAATTCGGGAAGATATCATGACAAAGGCCCACTACAGTAAATATTCAGTGCACCCGGGAATCATAAAGATGGCAGCGGATCTGAAGAGGATGATGTATTGGCCGGGCATGAAGAAGGACATTACATACTTTGTGACACATTGCGAGTATTGCCAGCTCGTAAAGGCGGAGTGCATTAGTCCGGCCAAATTATTGCAGCCACTCCCGGTGCCGGAATTGGAATTTGAGGACATAGCCATGTATTTCATACATGGGCTGCCCTGATCCCATACAGAGAATGACTTGATTTGTGTGATCGTAGATAGATTGACGAAGTTGGCTAGGTTTATCCCGATCAGGAAGGATGCTCCGGTTGGTGTTCTGGTGCAAAGTTTTGTGGAGCAGTTTATCCGGTAACATGAATTGCCCCGGATGATCATGTCAAATCGGGATGGATTGTTTACGTCCAAGGAGTGGAGGTCGGTACAGGCCTACCTAGCCTCTTGGTTGACTATCAGCATGGCTTCCCACCCTCAGATGGAAGAGAAAATAGAGCGCTCCAATCGGACACTCGAGGATCTTGTACGCCTATGCATTTTGGACAGCGGAGAGTCATGAGAGAGACTGTTGCCGCTGATCGGGTTTCTTACAACAACATTCATTAGTCTATCATAAGAATGGCTCATTATGAGGCATTATACAGACTGAGATGCAGGACCCCACTATCTTGGATCTAGGATGAGGATCCGAAGGCGCGCAGCTCGGAGTTCATGTAGGACATAGATGCTCAGATGAGATTGATTCGAGATAGGATGCTAGAGGTCCAGAGCAGACAGGCCAAATACTACGATGCCCAACATCATCAGGTGGAGTTCCAGGTGGGAGTCTGGGTTTTCTTAAAGATACGGCTGATGCATGGATTCTCGCGGGTTCATGGGCGGAAGAAGCTCAGTCCGAGATACATGGGACAATACAGGATCCTGGAGCAGATCGATCCTTTCTCTTACAGGCTAGAGCTACCACCGTAGTTAGCGGGATTGCACGACGTCTTCCATGTTTCTTCACTTCGGTGGGCTATACGATGCCCCGAGCAGCTGATCTCTACTACGGATGGACCAGTGGCCTCGGATCGATCAGTCAGCATGGAGCCGGTTAGGATCGACGATACTACGGTGCGAGTCCTACGGCGTAAGAAGGTCCCATTAATCAAGTTTCTGTGGAGGAATCATGGACAGGAAGAGCACACCTGGGATCCACGGGGTCTTATGTAAAAGAGATACCTGGATCTCTTCGAGTCAGGTATACCTTTAAATTACTAGGGATGTTACACACTTTAATCTTAATTGAAACCACGTAGGCCCGACCTTAATTTTGGGGATAAAATTTTTGTATTTATATATTGGGATTTGTAACATCCCTCAAACTCCTAGAGTCGTAGGAGTGGTTTTGTCATGACTAGGTCATGACAAAACCCTAAGATGCCCAAGGTGACCAAATGACCTTAGGCAAGAAGGTGAAAAATACCTCAGGCTGCAAATAGTAATTTCCAATTACCCACCATAGGGGTTGACTTTAAGATTTCAACTTGACTCCAGGTCCCCACCATAACACTCCTAACCCTTTAAGAGGACCCTTGGGTCACCAAGGACCCAATGGGGTCAACCAAAAGGGGCAAGTTGACCAAAGTCAACCCAAACCCTAATTAGGTCATCTAAGCTCACATGGTCAATTGACCACCCCTTAGCCAAAGGGACACACCTAGATCTTCCAAAGTCATAAGGGAGTCCAATGGGTCACCAAGGCCCATTGAGGTCAACCAAAGAGGCTAAGTTGACCCAAGTCCACCCTAGCCCTAAAATGGTCAAATTGCACTAACTAAGGGTCAAGTGGCCTCCAAGGTGACCAATTGACCATAACTAGACCTTACTAGCCCTTAGTGGAGTCCAAAGGATCACTAACCTCCCATTAGGGTTAGTTACGTCACCCAATGTGGCCTAGGGTTGGGCTAACCTACATTGGGTCAATATAACCCAAATTGGCTAACTCAACCTCAAACACAAATCCACGTGGGCTATCCTCATTTTAATTATTCATATAGGTTAATGGGGTGCTTTTTGGCTTAAATGATCATCAAATTCGTCCATGGTGACTAGGAGAGAGAAAGCTCCATTTTTTCCTTTAATGGAGGAGAGACAAAGAGAGAGAAAGAGGGCCATCCATGGCTTGGAAGGCCAAGGCGCCTCCTCTCTTCATCTCCAATGCTTGACTCATCTCCCCTGATGAATTAGGAGAAGATTAAAGGCCTTTCCCGGCCAGCAAGGGGGAAATTCAATGGGATATCAATTGGCCAAAATTGAGCTTTCAAGTATATTAATGACATTGAAGCTTGACACATCCATTTACCCCTTTTGGCTCTTTTAAAAGCTTCCCCAAGGTTAGAGGAATCGTTTCCACCATTCACCTGAAGAAACCAAGCACTTTGGAAGTGCAGTTGAAGAGCACCCGACGGCACCACCACCGGCAATGGCGTCTCGTTGATCGGCAAGGCTTCACACCTCCCAAGAGGTCTTATCCCTCTCATCTCGTGTAGTGGATAAATCTCAGTCTATTTGTTGCAATGTTTGGAGCAAATTGGCCCTAAATCTGGGTGGTCGAAAGCTTGGTTTTTCAAGATTTTCATCCATGCCTAAATCACAATTCCGGCCAACTCTGGTCGGCCCACCACCGCTATCTCTGACCACCACCTCAACAGAGGTGGTGGTGGCAGTGGCCGGCTAGGGAGACACTCAGGTGGCCTTGAAATCATCCCCCAAGTAAGCCCAGGATGGGCTGCTGTGAGCCATTTGCTCAAGGAGAACGACGAATGGTTCCCGTCGAATTTAGCTTTAAGAATCGTGTTGAGCTAATTTATTAATTACTTTTATTTCATTTTCTTGTATGCAAATATGTAGTGGTTATATTAATTTATTAAAAATAATTAAACACCCATGATGAAAACATGACCAAAATAAAATTATAGGTATTGAATTCAGCTTTAAAATTGGTTTCAACCAATTTGGGTCACTGGTCTGACCACTGCACTCAAAGTGTTGCAGAATATACCTAGGGCTATTCCGAGATTAAATTGAGTGCCCCCACAAAACCACTTGCCCAAATGACTTTAAATTTGTGGTGGGTGTCGCACTTATCTATACCTTTGACATATCCAAAAATGGGATTTTTTGGAAAAAACATTTCTATAGTTTTTGTAGAAATTTAATAATCATTATAATATTTAATTTTAGGATCTAATGACCTCATTACTCACCATAATTTTGGTGGATGGTCCTTAGGGTATTATATATCACTAATAAAATCACAGCCCATTTGGAGTTGATTTGGATCAGTATAAGTGTGATCAAAGTTTGGTCCCTTAAAGGTAAATTAGGGCAAAAGGGTGTTGTGGGCATGGATGGGCCAATTCTCACCGAAAGGGGATGGGACTTTGGATAGAGCCTCAAAGTCAGTTAAAACACCCTAACTAGGAGTTTCTGGTGGATTAGGGTGGATTTGCCCAAGGACCCTAGTTCAAACCAAAAGGTTGAACTTTGGTGGTTTGTGAAGGACATAGGGTGATATGTCCTTGTACGGACTTGAAGTTTTGTCCATGTGATCTTAGGATGGAAAATAACCCTAAGAAGTAATTCTAGGACTTTCAGTGTTTACATCCCCTTGTAACAAACTAGGACCGTTTAGGGCACTTGTACACTTGAATTTATTACTATGTCATAGGACTTTGGATGACCTTGAAATTTAGGCAGTGTCCAGATAATATTGCTATTAAGCTATGGAAATTTTAGTGTGAATTTTAGGTCAGTATTTGAGGTACTTCATTCACAACCTTTCTAGTTGCAAGAATTTATTTTGAGTTAACCATTTAATGAAAGCTTATGAAACTTGGCCACATAACCTATTAGGGCATATTAAAACTTGGAAAATTATTTCATGTAGTTTGGAAGAGATTACCAGTATGTTTATTCACATAGTGCCCTATTAGTGATATATTTTAAGTATTTATATATATAGCTTAATTACCTTAGATTTGTATGAAACTTAGTCAGTAATGTTTTATGATATTTTAAAGCTCTGGTAATTATTCTGTAATTTGTGAATAAAGTTTGGTGGTGCTTCCTTCTTTGCCTTTAATTAGTGCAATTAACTTGAATTAATTAATTAGGGGATAATACATCTATAAAAATTTGTGAAACTTGGTATCCTCTAATATTTTGGCATCATATAGTGTTCATAATTCTTGGGTGGCCATATCTTAAGTAATTCCAGTACTTCATGTTCAAAACCACTCATGGTCTAATATTGGTGAAATTTTAATAAATGCCAAATTAATTAGGAAAATTACAAGTTTGTGGATTTAGCCTAAATATTTCATAATAGACCCCGAGTAATAATTATAGGGCATTTGGATGAATAATTGAAGGGGTCACTACACATACTCATCATGTAGGTTAGTCGGTCTGCACGTAGTAGAAATTGTAAAAGTTGAATAATGTGTGAAACCAGTTATGAGAAAAGGGTAGTGGCGAACCTAGTCTGGTTGAGAATGAGTAAGGTCACCATTGGAAGGCAAGTTGAGGGAACGTGATTTGCTAGTGTTAAGTGGTGCTTAGGGTCGATGAAGATCGTCTTCCCTGAGGAAGAGAGAGAAAAAGTCAAATACATTAGGGTTAGATTCAGTATAACACTAGGTGGGATTGGATTGGGTAGACACCAATAATAGTAAGTGTCTTGCAAAAGGGAGCTTTGAGCTACAGCCCAACATAGTTCCTAGTGCCCCCGAGAGCCATTCACAAGGAATGCCCAAGGCAGTCCAAGGTTAATCTAAAATGTAAGACTAAGATGAATACAAGAGTAATTAGCAATAATCTAGGACTTAACTTTCACTTACCCCGGTGCTTCAGGAGGTTAGTTTTGTTAGGTTGGCCGAGCGGTAGGCTCGGTGGTTGTGAAAATGAACAGGTTAGTCCGGTGAGCCGATGGCTCGGGAACTCATGGTTGCATGTACATAAAAGTGGTGGGTCTTCGGTATTTGACGGTCGATCACACCGACATCAGTACGCTGACTCAGTGGGTGTGGTGGACACCTGGCCAAGGGAAAGTCTGGTAGTTGGTCAGCAAAGTACGTAGATACCCTGGTTGTGTCCTTCAGGGGCGTACGTAAGGGCTAGGCCTGATATTATGAATACATAACTAGGAGTGGGCTGGCCCGACCCACTGTCTCCATTTGCCACGAAGGAGTCTCCTAGTATTGATGTTAGCTTCCAAATAGGGGAAACTAAAGGTTTGTGCGCATAGATTTGTGTGTGTGTGTGTGTGTTTCATTTACATGAATCATGGCATAACATTTCGCTTCACTCATACTTACATATAACCTGACTCTCTATCGTATAAATTAGTATGAGACTTTTTATATGATAGGAGCCTTGCAAAAGACCCCTTAACTTATATGTTTGTATGGGCATTCATATAAGTTAAGGTTACTTATTTCTTATTTTACTTTTCATATACTTACTTCTCTCTTTTACTTTATTACTCTACTGTATTTCTTATTATAGAACTGTTAGATTGCTCTACTTTCTCAGCTCTGTAGATTCACTATATGCCTACTATAATAGATACACCACCATCTGCTTATGACCACACTCCACCTTCACAACTTTCCTATCATTCCTCCCGCTCGATGCCTAAGAGCCATTGGAGGAGGGGTGGCGGAAATCAGGCATAATCTTTTGACTAACGGTCAGTGGACCAAACATTTCACGGACTCCAGATGAGAGACAGAAACCAACAGTAGGGGATGTAGCACCAGCGAAGCACGATGCACATGGAGGTGGGCCAGTCTACTATGGGAGTACCAGTCTCTGGCTCCGTGAGTGATAGTTTTTCTTAGCTTCTGCGAGAGGGTTGTACTGAGGATTTGCTATAACGGGCATACGCCCATTTATATTTGAAACCTTTTTTATCATGTGGACATTGTTGTGTATTTTATCATATGTTTAATGTGATTGTGGATTGTACTTAATCTGGTTTCACTTCTACTTCTTGATGATCTTCGTGCCGGCAGAATTAGCATTTTGTAGTTGCGACCTTCCTGTGTGTCGATGTCACTGCAAAGCAGTAATTTTGGGCGTAAGACCCGGTAGCATAGAAAAAAAAAGAGGGTCTTACTGGCTGACGGTAGGTGTTGAGCATCAACCGGACTCAGCCCTCTAGGGTCATAATAATGTCACTCGAGGATCCCGACCCGGCCATTTAGGTGGAACCCTGGCAGCGAGAGCATCTCAGGACCTAACTCTAGAGTGAGAAAACTTTTCATCTTTTATCCTCCGGCCGCTACCACCAGCCCAATCAGCTAAGTGAGAGCCTAACGACGGGTGTTGAGCATTAAACAAACTCATCCCTCTAGGGTCATAACGACATCACTCGAGTATCCCATCCCTGCTAGCTAGGTGGAATCCTAGCAGCGGGAGGGTCTCAGGACCCAACACCAGTGTGAGAAAACTTTCCATTGGTTAACCTCCGGTGCTACCACCGACCAAATCAGCTAGGTGAGAGCCTGACGGCAGTTATTGAGCATCAACCGGACTCAGCCCTCTAGGTTCATAACGACGTCACTCGAGGATCCCGGCCCTGCCTGCTATATGAGAGCCTGGCAGCGGGAGTGTCTTAGGACCTAACCCCAGAGTGAGAAAACTTTCCATCGGTTAACCTCTGGGCGCTACCACCGGCCCAATCAGCTAGGTGAGAGCCTGACAGTGGGTGTTGAGAATCAACCGAACTCAGACCTCCTTGGTCATAACGACATCACTTGAGGATCCCGTCTCTACCAGCTAGGTGGAAGCTAGGTAGCGGGAGCATCTCGGGACCTACCACAACGAGAACAAACTCCTTTGGCAAATCTTCGGGCCTGCCAGCTAGGTGGAAGCCTTGCAGCGGGAGCATTTTAGGACTTATCTTGATAAATAAGATTTGTCACAAACTTGATCTGCAAAAGAGTTGGAGCATCAAAGGATTTCATATTCATTGAAGGAACAGACATACATATTTTCATGGATATAAGAGCTTCAAGTCATGACCACTCCAGTTGTTACATAGGGTCTCGCCCTCCATAATTCGGATACGATACCCCCCCCCCCCCGATCTTAGAGCTTTCTGGACAATATACGGGCCTTCCCAGTTAGTGTTGATCTTCCACACTGCCGCTGATCTCCCTGCCACATCCATCTTCTTCAAGACCAAGTCCCCTTCCGTGAACTGTTTGAGCCTGATGTTCGTCTCAAAGTACTTAAACATTCTTCATTTTACCTCTTCCTGTCGAATGGCAAAGAGATCACGCAGCTCCTCTGCCATGTCAAGGGAGAGTCTTAGCTCCTCCTTTTTTCAGCTTGCTATTCTTCCCTGCCTGCCTCTGCCTCGACAACCCGAGGTGTCCATACAACGAACTCTATTAGAAGCACAACCTCGCATCAATGGGAAAGCATGAAGGCGGTCTCCCCCATGGATTTGTTGGGAGTGGTTCTCAGGTCCCAGAGAACCGAAGGAAGCTGCTCCACCCAACTACCCTTCAAATTCTCTGCTTTCTTCTTGAGGAGATTGATGATGATTTTGTTCGTCGCATCCACCTGCCCATTTCTCCTAGGATGGTGGATCGATGCTAACATGAGATCGACACCGAGCTGTCCGCAAAAATTTAAGAACTTAGTGTTGGCAAACTGAGGCTCATTGTCTGTGATAATGGCCTTGGGCAGGCTGTGCCGGCAGATGATCTCTCACCATATGAAGTTCCTGATTACTTGTGAGGTGCCCTTGGCTAGTGCCTTCACTTCCAACCACTTAAAAAAAGTTGATCATCACTAGCAGGAACCTCCTCTACCTGCTGGTCTGGGGGAAAGCTCCTACCAAATTCATTCCCCAAATGGCGAAGGTCTAGGTGGCCATGATACTCCTGAGCCGCTGAGCTGGTTGAATTTGAAGGGGTCAAATAGCTGGCACTTGTGGCATTTCCTTGTGAACTCCACAACGTCCTGACTTAGGTTCGGCCAGAAGTACCCATGTCGGACTATTCTTCCTTCCAAGATTCTACTTCCTGAGTGACTTCCGCACTCCCCGGAATGGCGGACACGCAACTTTCCAACATTCCTAAGAGGGCCTTTCTATATAACTGCCCGTTGCTCATGAGATAATATGTCGACTTGTACTTGAATCGCTTCTTGTCCATCACCTCCGAAAAATCCCTTGTGGAAAGGGAAGTTGTGAAAGGGTCCATCCACGAGGGGTGTTGGTCCACATCCATCAGCTCGCTCTCTTGGATGGACGGATGGAACAGGTCAGTAATGGTACCCCCCCCCCCCCCCCACCCGGGTGTAAGCAACCAAGTTAGCTCCTAGGTTATTTTATCTTTTAGTACTGAGTTATCTGATGAGTCCAAGTTATACACATATTTTTGGACTCATCTGGGCTAGTTTTCTCGTTGATGCACTATACTTTAGAGCCATATTTATTCATATTCGTTATTATGTCCATTCCATGATTAGTGCACTTTTGTCCCGCTTTGAATGTGATTTTATTAGTTATTATTCTTGTGCCCTACTTGGTTTTTTGCTACGTTTGGAGACTTTAGTACGCCCATCTCAGTATCTCTGTTGTTTTTGCTGTAGGTACAAGGGTCGTGTGCATGATCCGAGATTATTTTGGGAAGTTTTCTGCCTAAGGGCCACTGGTCGTGCGTTTTTAACACGCGCATGATCAGTGGACTCCTTAGCACACGACCACTAGTCGTGCGCGGCCTTCTCAACAAATTCCCAAACAGTTCAGGTACACTGCGTACGACCATTGTACCTATAGCGCACGTCCACTAGTCGTGAGCCAATGATCTTGCGCACTACTCCCCATTATTTTAAGTTCTATCTGGGGCATACGCACGAGCATGGGACCTATAACGCACGACCACCAGTCGTGCGCCACTGCTCGTGCGCGCTATACCAGATTTTTCTTGAGTTCTGTGTGTTCTAATTGCACGTTCATGGGATCTAGTGCGCACGACCACTGGTCGTGCGACACTGCTCGTTCGCATATATATTGATTTTCTGTCAAGGTACAGGTTTCTCTGGAAACAATGCGCATGACCACTGGTCGAGCGCCACTGATCGTGCGCTCTGATTATTCTGCTTCCGTATTTAAGGCCCTGCTCCGCGAATTAGGGCATGTTTTGTCATTTTTCCACCTCACAGCTATGCGCAAAGTGTCGTTCCTCTCCTCCACAGGTCCTCCACTCATCTCCACACTCCAGGAAGCCTTATCCGGCCATCCAAAGCCATCTTCAACCTTCAGAGAGCTCCTGACCACCACCAGCGAGCAACGAGAACTTTCTGTGCTATTCCTCTGGACAAAAGGAAGAAAGGATTGAAGGAAAGGAAAGAAGATGGAGAAGAGCAAGTGGATTGACGACCCATTTGCATCCGGTAGCAACCACGGTCAGAGTCGTGAAGTGGATTGACAACCCACCACTCTGGCCAAGAACCACGGCTATGCTTTCCCTCTTTTGGTTTACTCTACCTCTTCTCTTTGTGGAATGTACTCTTAAGCTTGTAATAAAACTAAACCTGCTTTTAATTTGTCTATGAATGAAGTTTGTTTGGTTAGTTACTTGCTCTATTGTTAGCTGTGATGCACTCGCCTCCGCTCACATCCACTCACTCGCACACTTGAACCAATCTAGCAAAGGCTAGAGTTGGTGGATGAAGAGGTGATTAAGACCCTCACTCGCTGCACTAGCTCTCCGCCCATCCGCCTAACAAAGCACGACATAGCGGCCTGCACTCACTCCTTCCATGCGAAGCGGTGTCGGCGACCCGCAATTACTTCTTTTTGTTCTGTAGCATTAGGAATCCAAAAACCAACCCACTTGTTGTTTATTTTAATTCTTAGTAACGATCTTCCCACGACGCTATCACGTACCCTTCCTGCATTCCCTCGAGATCGACATTCGGGGAAGCTATTCCCAAATTATTACTTGATAGCGACCGGTACACTTGCCGACGACGCACCAAGGTTTTGGCACCGTTGCCGAGGAATGCAGGCATATTGTGATTTGTGTTATGTATGCGGTCGTTGATAAGTGATTACAAAATTTTGTTATTTCATTTTTTGGCAACTATCTAATGGTTGCAAGGTAGTAGCCGTTGGTGTCAACTTTCATTTACCTGTAATCATATTGATTGCTTTGAGATTTCTAGAGATTTAGTCGAATTTGTGTCTCGTGGAAGATCCTTCTGTGGTGTCTCAGATGATGACACTCCGGATCATCTGTAGTATTTTCATGAAGTTTGCAACACACTCAATTATGAGAAGGAGAAGTTGGATTGGGTCAATATGTGATTGTTCACATTTTCACTTGTTGGAAAGGCAAGGATATGGTATTGTGAATTCCTAATTGACCTGAATGTATCATGGAGCAGGGTTGAAGAAGAGTTTTTAAAGAAATTCTACCCCTGCGAGCGACTGTAGGAGTTGCACAACGAGCTGCTTCTATTTTCGCAATGGGATGGTGAACAACTGATAGAAGCCTGGGAGAGATCAAAAATGTGAAAATTTTGTTTTGGGAATAGTCTGTCTGAAGCAGCGCAACTTCAAATGTTTTACTTAGTCGTTTCAACTCAGTATAGACACTACTTTGATTTAGCGGCAGGACGATCCTTGTTCAGTAAGAACAGTGCCGAAGCTTGGGAGATAATTGACATAATATCGCAAACCAGTGGCATGTGGTGCACATCGGTGGTGAAATTTAAGGAGGTCAGTTCGATCAGAGCAGAGAATAGTGGGAGGGAAGAACAACCTCAGGAAATCACTGAAGAAAAATTCTTCAAATTGACCGAATGCATCCTGCAATGCTTGCAAGCTCAAAGTGAGGCATTCCAGAAATTTCAATCTATGGTGGCAAGTGTTATAGCCGCTTTCACCGCTATTTTAAAGCGGCCAATTGAAACTGTGAATACATTGCAACTTTGGAGTGGAAAGTCAACCGCAATTAGTAAGCCTCAGTTGGAGTCATCGGAAAGGCAATGTAAAGAACACATTGAACAACCGAATGTTGAAGATCGCCATAAGACTCAACCCTCAGATATTGTAACTCCTATTGCAGAGATGATTCCTCCCCTTTTTCCTCATCGATTAAAAGATAGGAGGAAGGAAAAACAATTTGTGAAATTCCAAGAAACGATGAATGGAGTGCAAGTGAACATTCCGCTTGTTGATGCTCTTATACAAATTCCGCAGTATACAAAATATCTAAAGGATCTGTTAGCTCAGACGAAACGGTTGGAGTGTGCTAATGCGCTTTCAACTGTGGGAGACGGTGTGGTCTTTTCTATGGAGCATTGGCCCACGAAATTAAAGGATCCAGGGACTTACATGATTCCTTGCACGATTGGGAATTCCGGATGTCATCGTGCATTATGTGATTCGGGGGCCTCTATCAATTTGATGCCTCTCCACCTTTTTTTGGAACTGGAAACAGGAACTTTGAAGCATACCAACATTACAATTCAGTTAGCTGACCGGTCAAGGAAGAAGCCCATGGGTATTGTTGAGGATCTCACTGTTGCAGTTAATGGATTGGTTTTCCCGGCTGTCTTCGTCGTTATGGACATCTCTCCTAATTCTGCAGCACCGCTTATTCTGGGAAGGCCATTCCTAGCCACAGCACGAGTGATCATTGATGCCGAGAAGGGTATGCTAACATTGTACGTCGGAAATTCCAGAACCACATTCGATATGTATAAAGCCGCGAGGAAGGATTTCTGTGAGGAGAAGGAAGATATAGAATTTATCAGCAGCACTATCCATGAACCCCTTCCTCTATTATTACCTAACGACTTTGAGGAGTTTCAGTGGGACATAGATGGAATGGAAATCAATCAAATTGAACACTACCCGAACCAAATTGCTGAGTGTATATCTGTTGAACATCATTAATCCTACCCAAACCTTCCCCTTAAACCTCTTCCACCGGCATTAAATATTTATTTTTGGGAGAAAATCAAACATACCTGATAATGATTTCAGCATTGCTTTCTCCTGAGGAAGAGGATCGTCTCGGTGGTGTTCTACGGTCACATAGAAGGGCTTTCAGATGGAACATATAAGATCTGAAGGGCATCAACCCAACTGTCTGCAGACACAAAATCCTATTAGATGAAAGCGTCAAACCTTCTGCACAACCGCAGCGACGGTTGAATACTAAGATGCAAGAGGTAGTGCAGAAAGAGATGATCAAGTTATTGGAAGCTGGAATCATTTATCGCATCAGTGACAGCAAATGGTTAAGTCCTATTCATGTGGTGCCAAAAAAAGGGGGAATCACGATGGTAGAAAATGAACGCAACGAGCTGCTCCCTACTAGGACGATCACCGGATGGAGAGTGTGTATTGATTACAGGAAGCTCCATGAGGCTACGCGCAAAGACCATTTACCACTCCCGTTCATTGATCAAATGTTGGAAAGTGTAAGATATGGTACCTAAACACCTAGAGGGGGGGGGGGGGGGTGAATAGGTGACCTAATCCTTTTTTTTTAACTTTGTTGGCAGTCAAACAGTTATATCACAGATTTCTAACAAACAAACACAGATCATCCACAGCACAAACATAGCACAGCACACAGTGATTTATAGTGGTTCCCCAAGATCTGGGTACATCCACTTTCCCCCTTCGCCTATCTAGCAGTGTACTAGATTCAGCCTAACTTCTCCACTGTCTCAGAACCCAAATTGGTTCCTACCTCAGGCCCAAAGCCTTACACCTCAGCTTTCTCCAAAGCCTACACTCAGCCACAAAGGCCTACACTCAGCCAATCAAGGCCTACACTCAGAGTTCTTTAACTCCTACACTCAGGCTATCAAGCCCTACCCTCAGCCTTTATAAATTTAGGCTTACAATGCACTCAGATCCAAAGATCCTACAAGTTAAAGTAGTATTACAACAAATAACTCAACAACTCAGAAAATAAGAGAGGAGTTGTGAGTTTCTTGCTGAGTTCTTGGAAGAACTCAGATAGATTCAAACTGACTTAGCTTCCTTCAAAGCTTCTTGAGTAGAACTGAATAAGTCTGAATCCTCTGCAGTTGTTCCTTGACCTCTGCTTCTTAAGATCCAGATGCTTCTGAATTCTTCTTCTCAGCCTAGTTCCAAAGACTGAATTCTTGATTGGAGCTCTCTCTCTCCAACTTCTTAGATCTACCGTTGGACAGCAAGATCTTCTTGATTTGTATCACTTGGATAACTTGATCAGCAACCACTTGAACAAATCTCTTAGATTAATCTGAACTCAATCAGAACTTAATCTTCTTTTGTTAACTCTTAACAATCTTAACTTCAACAACCTTTTCTGTAAACAGTCTGTGCCTATTTATAGGCCTTCTTCATGGTAACCGGCTGGTCCGGTTCATAACTGACTTCTGAGATCTCTGACAAGTGCTGTAGACCGGCTGGAACGGCAGCTGTCATGTCATCCAGTCAATTCTTGAAATTCTCTAACTGTCAGATAGTGTCGAGACTTTCTGTTCTTAAGTGTCGACACTTATAGACCAAGTGTCGACACATGCTGTGTAAGTGTCGACACAAGTCTACAAGGTGTCGACACAACTCCTTGTATGTCTCGACACAGATTCTTATTCAGGTGTCTACACTTGGAATTGAGTGTCGACACAAGTACTTGATCTTCTGTAACTTGTTAAATTCTTCTAAGTGTCGACACATCTCCTTTGTGTCGACACATCTTCATGTGTTGAAACTGTCAAGTGTTGACACTGCTTCTTGGTGTCGACACAAGTCTTCAATATAGATTCTTCAGCTGAGTGTCGACACATTCCCTTAGTGTCGACACTTGTACTTAGAATATTTTTGTAGATATTTCTGTTCTTTGCTAAGTGTCGACACAGCTCCTTGTGTCGACATTTTCTTCAAGTGTTGAGTCTTTAGCTGTGTGTCGACACATTGTTCTGGGTGTCGATACATACTTCAAATGTTGACTCTTCTGCATAGTGTCGACACATTGTGTTGAGTGTCGACACTTACTTCAAGTGCTGACTCTTCTGCATAGTGTCGACACATTGTGTTGAGTGTCGACACTTACTTCAAGTGCTGACTCTTCTGCATAGTGTCGACACATTGTGTTGAGTGTCGACACTTACTTCAAGTGCTGACTCTTCTGCATAGTGTCGACACATTGTGTTGAGTGTCGACACTTACTTCAAGTGCTGACTCTTCTGCATAGTGTCGACATATTGTGTTGAGTGTCGACACTTGTACTTAGACTCTGCAGACTTTTGCTGAGTATCGACACAACTCCAAGTGTCGACACTTTCTGATGTAGACACAGCTCTTCTAGGTGTCGACACTTCTGCTAAGTGTCGACACTGCTTCTCTGCATTTTTCTTCACTGAGTGTCGACACAGCTCCTTATGTCGACACTTTCTGTCTGGTGTCGACTCTTCATCCCAGGTGTTGACACAATGACTCCAAGTGTCGACACTGCTTGTCTGGGTGTCGACACAAGCCTTCTCAAGTGTCGACACTTTCCCTCTGGGTGTCGACACATGGACTTAGAAAGTTTTAGCTTCAGTCCAGTGAATACCTAACCTGCACAAGTAACTCAAACATACATCAAATACATTACGATGTATATCATTGAGTTGGGTGAGGCTTCTTCAAATCAGGTACATTTGACCAATGTACCCAACAATCTCCCCCTATTTGGAAAAGTCATAACCCTTAGTCAATGATATACACCACTCATAATTAAAAATTATAAAATGATGTAAAGCAGGTATATTTCAACAGGGTAAACTTAAACATGTAATAATGCATACATGTATACACATTAATCATTCCAGAATAATCAAAGAATAGACATATTTCAGAACAATTATACTATATTAATCATAAATTGTTCTAACATTTTTCTAATACATCTTTAATGATTTACAAAAATGTTTCTCATACAAAGGATTACAACAATCTTCAAATTAATTCCTAATCTATTTCTGATCAGGTTCTTTGATAACAATTCCTTTGCCAGCTAGGACTTTAGCTTTGACAGCAGCAGCAGTAGGCTCAGCATCAGCAGGCTTCTTGCCTTTTGAGTCCTTCTTCTTTTGTTCTTCAGCCTTGATTTTATGCCTTTCAAAATAATGATAGGGCTTAGGAAAGTACTTGCTAGGCTCCACTGCAGTAGGAGGTAGCTTTCCTAACTTAGCCTTTCTTCTGTACTGGACAATGGCTTACTGCCTGATCTCATGCTTCCTCCATTCTACTTCTGAGAACCACTTGTTTCTATCAGTAGTGTTGTCTTTAGCAGCTTTCCAGGCAGTTAGAATGATATTTCTAGAGGTAGGGCTCCACTGTTCAAAATCTGGCTTTTGTTCTGCTAGTTCCCTAAACCTCTTCTTTGACAGCCTTGTCTCTTCTTCTTTGTCCAAAGCCTCTTGCATAGCTGCAGTAATAGGTTGAACAACCTTTTCCAGAACAACATTTGACTTTCCTGCAGTTGGGCTATACATTGTGCTGACATCTGCATGAATCATTTCAAAATCTGGAGGTGGATAAATCACTTGAGCTACCTCTGGTTGCTCACCTCCAAGATATGCACTTTGAATCCCTGATTCAGCAACATTATCATCATCACAGAGTGGAGGATAGCCTAGGGTAGCTCTGATGGAGTTAGATATCCATTTGGCATGATCAAAGCTAGTCTTGACTAATACTCTCTCCCCCTTTATGACTTCTTGGGCCACATGGTCTCTTACATCATCCTTTTGGAATCTAATCTGACTATCCAAATACCTGATTCCATCTTTAAAGTAGGGTTTAAGCTTTGTAAGCTGTTCTGAGATGGCTTTCTGGGAATCCTGTATTGCAGTCTTTACAGCTTGGATTTCTTCTTGGAAAACTTTGTCAAATCCAGCCTTAACATCAGCAGATGTAGAAGATTCAGCAGTCTTATTCTTCAATTCAGTGACTATAGCATTGTGGGATGCAGCCAAATTATCATTCATCCTTAATTGATTTTCCAGCACATAGCCTTGCTTCAATGCTATATCATCTACTTGTACTTTTATTTTCTCTTGGTGTGTAGCCAGAAACACCACAGCATTTCCACCCTTGTGGAAGCATTCATTCATCTCTTTCTTGTTGAGATTCATCTCAAACCTTATAGATTTTATATCTTGAGCAAGATCAAACTATAATTATCTGTGCCCAGCATCAACATAAGCCTCTATGGCTTTCCTTTGTTCATCCATTTTGATCTGCATGGCTACCATTAAGGCACTGTAATCAGGTGATGGAGCTTGTGTGACTAAGGATTGTTGAGCAATAGTTTGTAGAGCCTTCTTGTAGCTCTGACTCCTTCTTTTGAATACAAACAATTTCTTCTTCTTAGCCCTAGCACTCTCCTCATCTTTAGAGGCAGAAGTGCTGGCAATCTCAACCCTATCCTTAGGGCTTTGTGGTTTTTCAGCTTGCACATCTAGTGCCTTCTCAGTGTCTAGCCTTAAAGGCTCTTCCAGAACTGGCATGTGCTCCCCCTCAGCAGCAGCACCCTTCTCTTCAGCAGCAGCAACCTTATCCATGTCAAAGTCCTCTTGATCTAAATTCAGAAACAAATCTTCCATAGTATATTCATGAGGGGATGGAGCTGGAGATAGTCTTTGTTCTTCATCCACTGACTTAGGTACCACTTCTTGTTCAGCAGATTTGTCTTCTAAAAGAACATCTGGATCTAGTTTGTCTAGCTGAGTTTGCTGATGAACATCAAACAAATTAGCATCTTCTATAATATAGTCTAAAGTTTTTAAGTTAGTGAGTACCTCTTGGATAATGAGGATGGCTTGCTCACTGTCCAGAGTAGATGTTTCTTCTACTACTGGAAGCTCCCCCTGGCTGTGATCCCTATGGATGGGGCTAGCTGGAGGCAGCTCCCCCTGGATCTCAGCTACATCTTGAGGAGCAGGAGTCTTCTCTGCAGCCACTTCTTCATGGTCATCAGGTGTGAAAACAACCTATTCTTCACTATCAGAACTGCTGGAGGACTCTTGTGTCACAGCAGCAGTCTTTCTCTTCTTCCTGGGAGGAGTAACTTTCTCAGAAACTGGCTTCTCAGGGGTAGGCATGTCCTTTGACAACACCCTTTCCCACCTAGAAAATATCCTAGAATCCATCTTTCTCATATGATTGATCTTGCTACCTGCAGCAGTGCTCATTACCTCTGGTATTGTACCAGCCAGGTAGAGACTTATAATTCTGCCCAGATTGGGCTTCTTCAGACTTTCCTTGATCTTTTCATAGATGACCATTGACCAATCTGTTTGTAGGGTGAAGATGATTCTTGTCATGATATTGAACATTGAGGCTGACACCCTGTCATGCCCTCCAGGTTTACTGAGAATGACCTTGCCCACTATCTCTGACAGAAATTTTCCTTGACTGTTCATGCCTTTTCTAGTAAAGACAGAACCTATCTTCATCTTAGAATCAAGACCACACCAGACCAAAGCTTCCCTGGTCTTGGATGTAGAAACTTCTTCTTCTTCTTGAGTCTTAGGTAGCTGAAGTACCTTTCTCAGACTTTTGGGTGATACCTTGACCTTGGTTCCATGCACTCTGGATTTGATTCTGTATCCAGAGTCATCCACAGTTGCTCCAGTAAGGAATTCAAGCACTTCCTTCTTCCATATCTTGGTTGGTTCTGAAACCAAGTATTCTAGTCCCGAATCGCTGACTAGGGTAACCACGGACTTGATATCTTGATTGCCATTGTCGAATGCGCCGTGCACAAGTTCGTAGCCTTCGTTGACGTTTTCCTCGAGCTTGGGAGCCATTAGGGTTTGGAGAATTAGGCTTGAGAAAAGAGAAATGTCGACACAAGAGTTTTGGTCTCGAAACTTTGAAAGCGTGTCGACAATCAAAGACAGAATCCTATTTATACCTGTCTATTTTTGAAGATGAACAGGCGGGACAGCTAGCTAAACATGTGTCGATACTGGCAATAAGTGTCGACACTGACTTATAATGTCTCGACACATATGTGTCGACACAAGTTTAGTCAACAGATATTATGTGTCGACACATGTTTATGTGTCGACACCACTCTACTCGACGAATAGTCGAGACTTTACTTAGAAAATTCTGAGTAAAACTTAAGTGTCGACACCACATTGGATGTGTCGACACCTACACGACATGTGTCGACACTAACATTCTGAAGTGTCGACACCTACATCCTAGATGTGTCGACACCTTTTTCCTGAAGTGTTGACACTTTTATTCTGTGTCGACATAGACTTGTCTATGTGTCGACACCTTTTTACTTAGTCAATTTTCTATTCTGTAAACTTAGTCTAAGTTTATCATACCTAGTTCAATTTTGAATCTATTAAACTTAGCTTCTTCTAAGGGCTTAGTAAACATGTCAGCTATCTGATTATCAGTTTTAACATATTCAAGTGCAATATCATTTCTTTCTACATGCTCCCTAAGAAAGTGATATTTAATCTCAATATGTTTTGTTCTACTATGAGATACAGGGTTGTTAGCTATTTAAATAGCACTTGTAGAATCACAGTAAAGTGGAGTTCTACTTACCTGAAATCCATAGTCCACTAGCTGATGTTGAATCCATAGAAGTTGAGCACAGCAACTTCCTGCAGCTACATATTCTGACTCAGCTGTGGAGATAGTCACACTAGTCTGCTTTTTGCTGCTCCATGAAATTATTCTTCCACCTAGGAATTGACAGGTTCTAGTTGTGCTCTTTCTATCCTCTTTGCATCCTGCAAAGTCTGCATCTGTATAACCTGTTAGATCAAAATCTCCATTCCTAGGGTACCAGAGGCCTAGATAGGGAGTGCCCTTTAGATATCTCAAAATTCTTTTGACAGCAGTCAAGTGAGACTCTTTAGGGCAGGCTTGATACCTGGCACAAACACATGTAGCATACATAATGTCAGGCCTACTTGCAGTCAAGTATAGTAGGGAGCCAACTATCCCTCTATACAAGGTTTCATCTACAGGTTTTCCTGCATCATCCTTGCTAAGAGACATACTTGACCCCATAGGAGTCTTCATGGTACTGGATGAATCCATACCATATTTCCTTATGAGTTCTAGGGTGAACTTGGACTGACATATGGACAAGCCACTTTCAGTCTGTTTAACTTAGAGACCCAAGAAAAACTTTAGCTCTCCCATACTACTCATCTCAAATTGACTTTGCATAAGCTTTGCAAACTTTTTGCAAAGGCTACTTTCAGTAGACCCAAATATAATGTCATCTACATATATTTGGACAAGTATGACTTTGCCTCTAGATTCCCTAAGGAATAGAGTCTTATCTATTTTCCCCCTTGTGAACTTGTTCTCAATGAGGAAACTAGATAGGGTTTCATACCAAGCTCTAGGAGCTTGTTTTAACCCATATAATGCTTTCCTAAGTCTATAGACATAATGAGGTTGAGTTGGATCAACAAAACCTGAAGGCTGCTCCACATAGACTTCTTCCTTAAGATTACCATTTAAGAATGCTGACTTGACATCCATCTGGTAAACCTTGAATCCTTGATAGGTTGCATAGGCCAAGAACATCCTTATGGCCTCCAGTCTGGCTACTGGGGCAAAGGTTTGATCAAAATCAATACCTTCTTCTTGCCTATATCCTTTTGCAACCAGTCTTGCTTTATTCTTAATGATGACCCCTTGTTCATCTAACTTATTTCTGTAGATCCACTTAGTTCCTATAACATTGTGGTCTTTAGGTTTAGGAACCAGTTCCCAAACCTTGCACCTTTTGAACTGATTAAGTTCTTCTTGCATAGCTTCAGTCCACTGTGGATCTTGTATAGCTTCTTCAAATTTCTTAGGTTCTATTTGAGACAGAAAACTAGAATATACTGCAGCATTCTGATTTCTGCTCCTTGTCTGAACACCTTGTCTTGGATCTCCAATAATCAGCTCTACTGGATGATCTCTTAGATGCCTGTGGGCTGGAGGCATCCTAGCTTCAGGTTGAACTTCTTCAGCATCTGCATCATGCTGTACTTCTTGTATTTCTTCAGCTATTGGCACATGTAGTTCTCCCCCTGGACAACTGCTATTGCCTTCTACTTGCTGTCTTGCAGCAGGCATCTCTTCTATAGTAAGCTTGTCCAATTTCTTTGTCAAACCTGTGGGGCTGCATACATTGCTAGACAACTCATTGTTAATAAGTTTTGTCTCATCAAAAACTACATGCACAGTCTCCTCTACAACTTGTGTAATCAAGTTGTATACTCTATAAGCCTTACTATTGTTGCTGTACCCAACAAAAATTCCCTCTTGGGACTTGGCAGCAAACTTAGTTATGTAAGACTTCCCATTGTTAAGTATGAAGCATTTGCAACCAAAGATCCTAAAATAGGATAGGTTTGGTTTCCTGCCTTTCACTACTTCATAGGGGGTCTTGTTTAGTCTTTTAGTGATGGTATCCCTATTTATCACATGGCATGCAGTGTTAACTGCTTCAGCCTAGAAATACTCAGGCAGTGATGTATCACTAAGTAGGGTTCTACCAGCCTCTATCAAGGTTCTATTCTTCCTCTCAGCAATGCCATTTTGCTGAGGTGTTCTATGTGAAGAGAATTCTTGAAATATCCCAAAGTCTTCACATAGTTTTGTCATGCTTTCAGATTGAAACTCAGTACCATGGTCACTTCTAATTTTGACCACAGTACTATTTAGTTCATTCTGAATTTGCTTGACAAAGCTGTAGAAGACACTAGGTGTTTCAGATTTCTGCCTTAAGAAGAACACCCAGGAAAACCTTGAGTAGTCATCAACAACTACAAAGGTATAGACCTTCCTACCTAAGCTGTGAACTGGCATTGGACCAAAGAGATCCATATGCAAGAGGTATAAGCACCTCACAGCATCTTTGTTCTCAATGCTTTTAAAGGTGGATTTGGTCTGCTTGCCCTTTTGACAAGCTGAGCAGATGTCATCTTTAACACACTTAACTTGAGGACCATTCCTCACTAACTCTTTGCTAAAGAGTTTGCTAATAGTCTTGTAGTTAAGATGAGCTAGCCTCTTATGCCACTTGACACAATGAGAGACTGTCTCATCGGCTACAAGACAAACAGGAGAACCATTGTTCTCAATCATGATGTCTAGACAGTAGACATTCCTCTTTCTATATCCTGTCAAAATGATCTCTTGATCACTTGACCTCTTGATATGACAACCATCTTTAACAAATGAGATGTCATACCCTACATCACTTAACTGACTTATACTTATAAGGTTGTGTTTCAACCCTTTAACATAAGCCACTTGAGTAATGGTAACAAGGTTTGAAGAAATGTTACCAAACCCTTTGATGATTCCTTTTTCAGAACCACCAAAGGTCACTTTAGGACCATTTTTGATTGGAATATAGTCCTTCAGTAGTCCCCTTGTTCCAGTCATATGTCTGGAACATCCACTATCCAAGTACCATGTTGGGGTATGGCCACTTGGATTCACCTGCAAAATAAATTAATGAACCTTAGAACCCAAAGTAAACTTGGGTCCTTGGTGATTGTTAGTTTGCAACATGACACAGCTACCTACTGGCTTTCCACCAGGTAACTTGCTACTCAACTTGGCACTGGCATTGTGCCAACAATCCAAGGCAAAGTGGCCAACCTTGCCACAACACCAACATTCAAACTTATTGTACCTTTGCTTAGGTACAGACTTTGCTGTCTTAACTGCAGCTGACTGATTGAATGTTGGGGCCTTGCCCTTAGGCTTGGACTGATCCTGAACAGTCCTGGCAGGTTTAACAAAACCCAGTCCAGCCTTACCTTTGTGATGAGTAAAATCATCAATCAAAGGTAGAACTGATTTAGGCTTTGAAAACTTTGCAACCAGTTCTCTCTCTTTCTGAAGATTTGTCTCCAGTTTCTTAATTTGATCATTCTTAAATGTGATAGTACCCATCTGAATCACTGTTATGTGTTTTAGCCTAGCTACCTCATTCAGTTTTTGATCAAATTGCTTCTCAAATTCTGTTGCAGCAGCCTTGAGATCAGCAATCTCCTTTGCCTGACTTTTGGCAAGGGACTTGCTTTTCTTATAAGCCTGTAACAGCACCTTATATTCATCTATGAGCTGATGAATATCATCCTCAGACTCAGAACCACTTCCATCATTTGATGAAGATGATTCTGATTCTGAACTAGAACAAAAAACTGAACTTAGAGTTGGACTTTGTACCTGACTAGGTCCTGGCTGCTCCAGGATTTTGGTACTCTCACTCAATGCCATCAGTCCTTGGCACTGACAGTCTTCTTGTTCATAAATTGACTCCAAGATCTGCATAAATTCTTCTTCTTCTTCTTCAGCAAATAGCCCTATGTAGGCTTCAGCATCAGTATCAGTGTTTGAAGAAGAAATATCTGAAAGAGTCTTCTCATTCTTGGCAACAAAAGACTTCTCTTTCTTCCCTTTGAAGTGAGTCTTTTTCCTGTCACTGGATTCTTTTCTTTTCTCAGGACAATCAGCAATGACATGACCCTGTCTATTGCAGCAGTAGCACACAATCTTTGATCCAGTTGCCTTGCTTGTCTTTGTCTTCTTCCTGTCCTTCTTAGAAGGCTTTTTCTCCTGATACAAGACTTCTTTTCCCTTGTAAGTAGATGGTCTGGACCTCCACTGTTTCTTTTTCAGGAATTTCTGAAAGCGTCTAGTGAAGGCAGCAAAGTCTTCATCACTTTCACTGCTTGTAGACTTTGTACTGACAGACCCTTCTAACTCAGATTCAACTACCTCTGGAGGTGGAGTTGATGACTTAGTTCTGCATTTTCTGGGAACATCTGTCTTGAAGGCAACAGTCCTTTCCTTGTGCTCAGTCCTTATTGATTTCTCCTCCTCTTTCCTCACTGTCAGCTGCATCTCATATGACAACAACTTGCCAAATAGTGTAGGAGGAGGAATTTCTCCCAACTTTGCCATTTCTCTTATGGCACAGATCTTGGTGTCCCAATCTTTGGTTAGGGACCTTAGGAATTTGTCATTTAGTTCATAGTTGCTGAACTCTCTTCCATAAGACATGAGTTCATTAACTATTCTATAGAACTTCTTGTAGCATTCAGTGATGCTATCTCCCTTACCTTGCCTAAAGCTCTCATACTCTTGATTAAGCAAGGACTTCCTATCTTGCCTAACTTCTTCAGAACCTTCCATATAGACAATGAGGGTATCCCACATTTCTTTTGCTGTTTTACAGTGAATTAAGTTCTGAAAAGTTGCATCATCAATGGCACTCACTATTATGTTTTGTGCCCTCTTGTCCATAGTGGCTAGGACAATTTCATCCTTGGTCATCTCAGAGAAATCCTTTGGAGTCCTCTGATTTGCATCCAATACTGAGATCTTCATTGGCACATAAGGCCCTTCCTTTACTGTGATGTATATTCTAGGGTCTGAGGCCTCCATGAATAGCCTTACCCTTTCTTTCCAGATCCCAAAAATTTCCTTTCTGCAAATAGGTAATTTCATGGAACCCAATTCTTTATGATTTTCAAAGGAACCCATGGTTCTTGATTTTCTTGAAGCTGTTTTCTGACCTAGACTGTTTCTGCCAAACAGGATCTCCTTAGACTGTTAGTCCTTGTTTTGAGGAACCTCCCTCTGATACCACTTGTAAGATATGGTACCTAAACACCTAGGGGGGGGGTGAATAGGTGACCTAATCCTTTTTTTAACTTTGTTGGCAGTCAAACAGTTATATCACAGATTTCTAACAAACAAACACAGATCATCCACAGCACAAACACAACACAGCACACAGTGATTTATAGTGGTTCCCCAAGATCTGGGTACATCCACTTTCCCCCTTCGCCTATCTAGCAGTGTACTAGATTCAGCCTAACTTCTCCACTGTCTCAGAACCCAAATTGGTTCCTACCTCGGGCCCAAAGCCTTACACCTCAGCTTTCTCCAAAGCCTACACTCAGCCACAAAGGCCTACACTCAGCCAATCAAGGCCTACACTCAGAGTTCTTTAACTCCTACACTCAGGCTATCAAGCCCTACCCTCAGCCTTTATAAATTTAGGCTTACAATGCACTCAGATCCAAAGATCCTACAAGTTAAAATAGTATTACAACAAATAACTCAACAACTCAGAAAATAAGAGAGGAGTTGTGAGTTTCTTGCTGAGTTCTTGGAAGAACTCAGATAGATTCAAACTGACTTAGCTTCCTTCAAAGCTTCTTGAGTAGAACTGAATAAGTCTGAATCCTCTGCAGTTGTTCCTTGACCTCTGCTTCTCAAGATCCAGATGCTTCTGAATTCTTCTTCTCAGCCTAGTTCCAAAGACTGAATTCTTGATTGGAGCTCTCTCTCTCCAACTTCTTAGATCTACCGTTGGACAGAAAGATCTTCTTGATTTGTATCACTTGGATAACTTGATCAGCAACCACTTGAACAAATCTCTTAGATTAATCTGAACTCAATCAGAACTTAATCTTCTTTTGTTAACTCTTAACAATCTTAACTTCAACAACCTTTTCTGTAAACAGTCTGTGCCTATTTATAGGCCTTCTTCATGGTAACCGGCTGGTCCGGTTCATAACTGACTTCTGAGATCTCTGACAAGTGCTGTAGACCGGCTGGAACGACAGCTGTCATGTCATCCAGTCAATTCTTGAAATTCTCTAACTGTCAGATAGTGTCGAGACTTTCTGTTCTTAAGTGTCGACACTTATAGACCAAGTGTCGACACATGCTGTGTAAGTGTCGACACAAGTCTACAAGGTGTCGACACAACTCCTTGTATGTCTCGACACAGATTCTTATTCAGGTGTCGACACTTGGAATTGAGTGTCGATACAAGTACTTGATCTTCTGTAACTTGTTAAATTCTTCTAAGTGTCGACACATCTCCTTTGTGTCGACACATCTTCATGTGTTGAAACTGTCAAGTTTCGACACTGCTTCTTGGTGTCGACACAAGTCTTCAATATAGATTCTTCAGCTGAGTGTCGACACATTCCCTTAGTGTCGACACTTGTACTTAGAATATTTTTGTAGATATTTCTGTTCTTTGCTAAGTGTCGACACAGCTCCTTGTGTCGACATTTTCTTCAAGTGTTGAGTCTTTAGCTGTGTGTCGACACATTGTTCTGGGTGTCGATACATACTTCAAATGTTGACTCTTCTGCATAGTGTCGACACATTGTGTTGAGTGTCGACACTTACTTCAAGTGCTGACTCTTCTGCATAGTGTCGACACATTGTGTTGAGTGTCGACACTTACTTCAAGTGCTGACTCTTCTGCATAGTGTCGACACATTGTGTTGAGTGTTGACACTTACTTCAAGTGCTGACTCTTCTGCATAGTGTCGACACATTGTGTTGAGTGTCGACACTTACTTCAAGTGCTGACTCTTCTGCATAGTGTCGACACATTGTGTTGAGTGTCGACACTTGTACTTAGACTCTGCAGACTTTTGCTGAGTGTCGACACAACTCCAAGTGTCGACACTTTCTGATGTAGACACAGCTCTTCTAGGTGTCGACACTTCTGTTAAGTGTCGACACTGCTTCTCTGCATTCTTCTTCACTGAGTGTCGACACAGCTCCTTGTGTCGACACTTTCTGTCTGGTGTCGACTCTTCATCCCAGGTGTTGACACAATGACTCCAAGTGTCGACACTGCTTGTCTGGGTGTCGACACAAGCCTTCTCAAGTGTCGACACTTTCCCTCTGGGTGTCGACACATGGACTTAGAAAGTTTTAGCTTCAGTCCAGTGAATACCTAACCTGCACAAGTAACTCAAACATACATCAAATACATTATGATGTATATCATTGAGTTGGGTGAGGCTTCTTCAAATCAGGTACATTTGACCAATGTACCCAACAGAAAGGCTTGCCGGAAAGAAATATTATTGCTTCCTAGATGGATACTCTGGGTACAACCAAATTCTCATCGAACCTGAGGATCAAGAAAACACAACATTCACCTACCCTGCTGGTACATTCACATTCAAGAGGATGCCATTCGGACTGTGTAATGCTCATGCGACCTTTCAACGATGCATGTTGGTTATCTTCCACGACATGGTTAGGAAGTTTTTAGAAGTTTTTATGGATGACTTTACTCTTTTTGGTGCAAATTTTGATGCATGTTTGGAGAACCCCACAACCGTTCTGAAATGTTGTGAAGACACAAATCTGGTGCTGAATTGGGAGAAATGTCATTTCATGGTAGAGAAGGGTATAGTCCTTGGGCATGAAGTGTCAAGAATTGGTATGGTGGTGGATCAAGCTAAAGTTAAAGTCATCAAGAAGCTGCCTCCTCCAACTTCTGTGAAAGGGATCCGTAGCTTTTTAGGGCATGCCAGATTTTACCGACACTTCATTAATCACTTCTCCTCTATCGCAAAACCGCAAAGCAACCTTCTTCGTAAGGATGTGTTATTCAAATTTGACGAAAATTGCTTGCAAGATTTTTGAAAATTTAAGAGCTGCTTGACTAGTGCCCCTGTTCTCACGTCCCTGGTGTAACGCCCCCACTCGTCACATGTAATATAACTGTGGGTCCGGCTAGGGCCCCATGCCATATTTCACAGACAAGTGGCGGAATTACGTGTGGAAATCAAAATCTACTTGTACCCTAACTCAAAACATTCTAGCACAGCATTTTATGTTGGATGAACTCATCTCAATGAATGTCCACTAATATACAATCTCCACATTTATATATATCAAATCAGGAATGTATACAACACACACACACATATGGCCTTAAGGCCAAATAGGTTCCTCTTTACAACTGTACAGTTTCATACATCGGCATGCAGGCTGGCTACACATGAAATCCAAACACGCTTCGCACAGCCTTCAAGGACCTTTAGCAGCAAGCCTCCATTCCGCTCAAATCAAATTAATCATCAGCACCTGCAATTAGCCATCCACCCAAGTGTGACAAACAAAGTAACGGTCAGCACTATCTAACCAATTATAAGGACCCTACCCCTTCCCGGGGCAGTGGTTCCTTCCCTGTATGCATTGCCATCATAATACCTATCAAGCTACCAAACACAACCATATCACAAATGCCGGTATCCACCAAATGCTCTGTGCACTCAGGGCACCTTGTTGGTGTAACCGATATTCCAGTCGTCCACCGTCGATCAGAGGTTTTTAACTTGTTGGTTGGGCGGTTCAATCCTAGTCCACCAATCCCGTAGGCTGGCGACATTCCGTCCACACCACTCAGAGGTACTAACCTCACAGCATCCACAGATATAACCAGAGCAGATCGACCCACCCTAGTGGTGTAGCAAGCCGGGTTTATCTATGCTCCCCAGGCATTACCACCAATCGACCCCTCACCTATTCCCGATCGACCTACCCTTGTGGTGTAGCAAGCCATGTTTAACTCGGCTCCCCAGGCGTTGCCACCAATCAACCTCTCATCTATCCAGATCAACCCACCCTAGTGGCGTAGCAAGCCGGGTTTATTCCGCGCTCCCCAGGAGTGCTACCAATTGACCTCTCATCACAACCAGGAGCTTACTCAAAGCATCCATACATCCATAAGCAACATCTATACATCCATACATCCATCCAATAAAGCATTAACCTTACATAGCATCAAATCCACGGAGTCTTCTTCAGTTTACCCATAATCATCACCAATCCAGACTACTCGTCCAGATGGGCTTCACACAGCTCCTTTCCTTCCCTTTCCCCCTCTCTCTTTCTCTCTCTTTGAGAATGAGAAGAAGAATTGAAATGATAGAATAATCCTTCATTTCTCGGCCTTATATCCACATGGAAGAAGCCTAGAACCTTGGATCCAGGATAAGGAAATGAACGGCTCTGACTTGCCCAAAAATATGCTGAACATGGCCTGACATGCCCTGTGGCATGCCCGTGTCACAGGCCGTGTCACATAAGCGGTAGGCAACCGACTCAAATCCAACAAGTACACGGCCGTGTGACACGCCCGTGTCATACCGTACACTCTCATGTAATGCCCGACACGCCCGTGTCCAGAAGCTGTGTACTTCACACAACATAATCTTCACTTCACCTGAGCGGGACATGGCCATGGGACATGCCTGTATCCCAGGCCGTGTACACCAAGACACACCCATATCCACCAGTACACGTAGTCCTACCCGATACCCGCAAGGGACACGCCCTGTGACATGCTCGTGTCACAGGCCATGTTCTCTGCACTCGACGATCGTCGACCACACACTCAATCATTAAGCCCGAGCATGACACGCCCCGGGACACGCCCGTGTCCCAGGCCAAGTCACCTAACCCTGAACCCAAAGTGGGCTTTGGGGGTGTTACAATCCTCCCCTCCTTCAAAAAATTTCATCCCAAAATTTGGCTCAATTACAGACGCTCATCTAAGCACCTCTCATTACATCATCAATCGATCACTCAAATAGAGCAAGCCGGGTAAGTGCTCAGATGCCGCAACTTGTCTCGCCCCACGGCATCGCACAAAACAAACAACACATGCAGCGCATACACACATACAAATCTCTCACAGGTGCACACCCATCCACAATTTCATTCACAATTTCATCTAGTGATATATAGCCAAAACATCATATATATCTCTACCATAATTGATCGATCACCTACATACCACCAAATGTGCACCAAGATTCACATGACATAGAACACCTATGTACCCAACCATCACATGATTCGTAACAGCATTCACATCATCAAAGTGATACGAGTCACTTTTCTATGTTTACTTCCGCTCAACTACCTGATTTGGCATCAAGTTAAACAGTCGAGGCTGTACTTCACCAATTACACCTTGTGGCTCTTGCAATTCCAAATTATGCAATCGAGGTTGTGTCCGGGATGCAGATGACTCGGCCACTGATTTACCCTTTTCTTCATAAGTCGCACCTGTCTTTTGCTCACTCCTTGACGGGGCATTCCAATAATAACGGGCTATAGGTCCTTGCTTCCCGCAGTTATAACATATATGTGTATCTACCCGTCCTTGCCCATAGGTATCTCCCGAAGAAACAGTCGACAGAGCTAATTCAGTAGGCCTGAACCTTTTCTTCTCTCGTCTTCTAAACTCTGCTTGCTCCGACTGTGGCACGTTGAATTCTGGCTTCTCCACTGTCAGTCTCTTCTTCTCTTATACTAGCTTCAAATCCTTCTCCAACGCACAGACCGTATGTACCAATGCTTGGAATCCTTGGTTCACTGAACTCGGGAGTACTAACCTCAACTCATCCCGCAGTCCCTCATAAAATCGATTCGTCTTTCGCGCTTCCTCCGGAAAGGTATACCCCGCATAGCGCCCCAGTATGGTAAACTCATGCAGGTATGTATCAATATCCGTCTCACCCAGCACCAAACGTTGAAACTCATTCTCCATTGCAATCCGCTACGACACTGGCAAATACTTGGCTAAAACAATCTTGAGAATTCATCAATTGAGACTTCCTCTAATCCTCGACCGGCCAAGTGATGCACCTCCACATCATCCCACCACAGTCTCGCATCTCCCTCCAGCAGAAAAGTGGCTAAGGTCACTTTCTGCTCCTCCGCAGTCCTGATTGCAGTCAGGATCCTTTTCACTCTAGCAAACCAATCTTCCGCATGCATTGGGGAAGTCGCCCCACCAAATGTAGGTGGATGAAACTCCATAAATCATTTCAATGACTCATCCATTGCTTGCTCGTCCTCCATAACTGTAGTGCACTATTGCCTTGCACCAGGTCGTACTGGAACCCCTACAGGCCTTGCCTACCCAGTAGGCTATGCCTGTAACACTACAAGTAGCATCTCCATCACCACCAGTATGGTCTCTGCCGAGGGAGGCGTTGGTGCCTCAACGGGTGCTGCACTCTCATTGGACCGCTGGGGCTCAGACTGCCCAGCACCACTCCTCTCCACCTATCAATCAATAAACAAAACACAATAATCATCCATATCATAATGGTAATTATACATTGACTACATGCTCACGCACCTTACGTGCATGTATTACATTTATAGTGGACATTCGTGAGTTCAATTATGTTCTACCTCCCAAACAATCTAAACCTGGCTATGATACCACTTTGTAACGCCCCCACTCGTCACATATAATATAACAGTGGGTCCGGCCGGGGCCCCACGCCATATTTCACAAACAAGCGGCAGAATTATGTGTGGAAATCAAAATCTACTCGTACCCTAACTCAAAACATTATAGCGCTGCATTTTATGTTGGATGAACTCAGCTCAATAAATGTCCACTAATATACAAACTCCACATTTATATATATCAAATTAGGAATGTATACAACACACACACATGGCCTTAAGGCCTTATAGGTTCCTCTTTACAACTGTATAGTTTCATATATCGGCACGCAAAATCAAAACATGCTTCGCATGACCTTCAAGGGCCTTTAGCAGCAAGCCTCCATTCCGCTCAAATCAATTCAATCATCAGCACCTGAAATTAGCCATCCACCCAAGAGCAGCAAACAAAGTAACGGTCAACATTAGATCACCAATTATAACGACCATACCCCTTACCCGAGGTAGTGGTTCCTTTCCTGTACGCATTGCCATCATAATATCTATCAAGCTTACCGGATATTCCAGTCGTCCACCGCCGATCAGGGCACCTTGTTGGTTTATAAGATATTCCAGTCGTCCACCGCCGATCAGAGGTTTTTAAGTTGTTGGTTGGGCAGTTCAATCATAGTCCACCAATCACGTGGGCTGGCGACATTCCGTGAACACCACTCAGAGGTACTAACCTCACAGCATCCACAAACATAACTCGAGCAGATCGACCCACCCTAGTGGTGTAGCAAGCCGGGTTTATCGATGCTCCCAAGGCATTACCACCAATCGACCCCTCACCTATTCCCGATCGACCCACCCTTATTGTATATCAAGTCGGGTTTAACTCGGCTCCCCAGGCATTGCCACCAATCGACCTCTCATCTATCCAGATAAACCCACACTAGTGGTGTAGCAAGCCGAGTTTATCCTGCGCTCCCCAGGCGTGCTACCAATTGACCTCTCATCATAACCAGGAGCTTACACAAAGCATCCATACATCAATAAGCAACATCCATACATCCATACATCCATCCAACCAAGCATAAACCTTACATAGCATCAAATCCACGGAGTCTTCTTTAGTTTACCCATAATCATCACCAATCCAGACTACCCATTCAGATGGGCTTCACACAGTATGTCTATGTTGTACTACACACTTTCGGCTCTAGATGCAGACTTAATCAAGGAATCACTTACGATATCCACCACTTGGTGGAGGATTCCATGCATATGCATAAAGAAAGGACTTCGATATTCAAGAAGGAGATCATTACCCTTAAAGATCGCTTCGGAGCCATCAACTAGCCGAATGGAAGTCACCGCCTCGGCTTTGCCTTCACGAATCTGATCTCGGACCTTAGCTTCGCACTCCGCAGCTCCTCCAACAGCTGGCTCTCTCCTTCATCCTTTCCTTTCCTTGCCCTCTCTCTCTCTTTCTCTCTTTTTGAGAATGAGAGGTAGAATTGAAATGATGGAATAATCCTTCATTTCTCGGCCTTATATCCATTGGAAAGAAGCCTGGACACTTGGATCCAGGATAAGGAAATGAACGACTCTGACTTGCCCAAAAATAGGCTGAACACGGCCTGACACGCCTTATGACATGCCCGTGTCACATGTCGTGTCATTTCCAACCAGTACACGGCCGTGTGACACGGCCGTGTCACACCCTACACACCCGTGTCATGCCCGACATGCCCGTGTCCAGTAGCCGTGTACTTCACACAACACAATTTTCACTTCAACCAAGCGGGACACGGCCATGGGACACGTCCGTGTCCCAGACCGTGTACACCAGGACACACCCGTGTCCACCAGTACACGCAGTCCCTCCTGAAACCCACAAGGGACATGCCCTGTGATACGCCCGTGTCACAGGCCGTGTACTCTGTACTCGACGATCGTCGACCGAATTTCGTCGACCACACACTCAATCACTAAGCCTGAGCACGACGTGCTCTAGGAAATGCCCGTGTCGCAGGCTGTATCGCCCAACCCTGAACCCAAAGTGGGCTTTGGGGGTGTTACAGCCGGATTGGACATTACCATTCGAATTGATGTTCGACGTGAGTGATTTCGTTGTAGGAGCAGTCCTGGGACAGAGGAGGAATAAGGTTTTCCATACAATTTATTATGTAAGTCGTACTTTGAATGATGCTCAACGGAACTACACCACTACCAAAAAAGAGCTATTAGCTGTAGTCTTCGCATTGGATAAATTTCACCCCTACCTCATGTTATCGAAGGTCGTGGTGTACACTGATCATGCCGCTCTTAAGTACCTCATGCAGAAAAAGGATGCAAAGCCACGACTCATCTGATGGATTTTAATGTTACAAGAGTATGAGTTGGAAGTATGAGGAAAGAAGGGAGTTGAGAATGTCATTGCAGACCATTTATCGCGGTTGGAAATGCATGACATTTCACAACATGAAGACTCTAAAGTTTCTGACTCATTTCCCGATGAGACCCTTTTCTCTTTAACAACGGGACAAAGAGCGGCTCCCTGGTTTGCTGACTTAGCTAATTTACTTGCGTGTGGAAAATTTCCTCCCAATATGTCCTTCCAGAAGAAGAAGAAGTTTCACTTGGATGCTAAACCCTACTTTTGGGAGGACCCGCTGTTATTCTGCACTTGTGCTGACGACATCATCAGAAGGTGTCCCGGAATTTAAACACAGATCGATTATTCAGCACTGTCACAATCATGAAGAAGGTGGCCACATGGGTGTGGCTAGGATAACACATAAGGTTCCACAATGCGGGTTCTACTGGCCAACTCTGTTCAAAGATGCTTACACTCATGAAAGATGCTTACACTCATGTGAAGGAATGCAATGAATGTCAACGGGGTGGGAATATCTCCAGAAAAGATGAAATGCCCCTCAACAATATGTTAGTCTGTGAGCTTTTTGATATTTGGGGTATTGATTTTATGGGGCCCTTTCCCCGATCGTTTGGGAAAAAATATATTCTCTTGGCTGTTTATTATGTCTCGAAACGGGTGGAAGCTGAAGCTGCAACCACCAATGATGGCTGCACCATGCTATAATTCTTGCACAAGCACATTTTTACAAGATTTGGAGCACCGCGCTCTATCATCTTGGAAGGGGGAAGCCATTTATGCAACCAGCAGTTCTCTACTCTCTTGTAGCGATTTGGAGTCCATCATAGAGTCGCTTTGGCCTATCATCCACAAACATGCAGACAAGTGGAAGTTTCTAATAGGGAGTTAAAAAGGATTCTAGAAAAATCTATTCTTGGGAATAGAAGAGATTTGGCGAAGAGAGTAGATGAAGCATTATGGGCTTATAGAACCTCTTATAAAACCCCTATTGGGATGTCTCCTTACCAGCTTGTCTTTGACAAATCATGTCACCTGCTGGTGGAGTTAGAACACAAGGCTCTATGGGCGACCAAACTTCTGAATAGGGATCCCACTACAGTTATGAAAGAGAGGTTGGCGAAACTAAATGAACTGGATGAATTCAGGTCACTCGCTTATGAGAATGCGAATAACTACAAGGAGTGCACTAAGCGATGGCATGACCGACATATTATACCTAAGGATTTCAAGGTTGGAGACAAGGTGCTTTTATACAACTCTCGCTTGAAACTGTTTCCTACCAAGTTGAAGTCAAGATGGAGCGGACCTTCCATAGTCAGCGGAGTGTCACTGTTTGGAGCAATTGAAGTTAATGGTGAAAAGCTAGGGACATTCAACGTTAATGGACAAAGGCGAAAGCACTAGATTCAAGGGATGTTGATCGAGGACAAATTATGGACTTAGAGAACCCTACCGAAGATATCACTTGAATCATATTCTCATTTGTTTAGTTCAAATGATCTATTTTGTAATATAAACTAAATCTTATTTTATTATTTAAAGCACATTATATTACAGGTATTTCGTCCACCTTAAGGACGGTAAAGAAAAGTGGCTCATGGGAGACAACCCAAGTTGGACCACTTGGTCCTGTTTTGTGCTTTGTATTCTTTTATATATATATTTTTTCTATATTCTTGTTTTGTGTAGATCTCTAATTCGCAGGTGCGGGAAATTTTTGAGGCGCGACAACCTAGCCGCTATTGGACAATCTCGCTGCATGACCGGTATGCTCAATTTTGAGCATAGGTATTTCTTCACCCTAGCTTTTTATCATATTTGGAATGCTTATTTTTACTAATTGTTGCATTCAAGTCTGGGGGGAGAGCATGCCTGTGGTCACTACACAGCACATTTCATTCCATACCAATCTGTAAATTATTTATTTTATAATCACTGTAGCACACACTGAATCACCTACACAAGGGCGCTCTTAACCACGCGCGCGGCTCGAGTCAAATTTATTGCTCATGTGTAAACTTTAAAATAGTGGTGTTGGCTTAGGATTTTAGGATAGAGTAGTTCGAAACTCGTGCAGTTCTCCTAATCGAGTACTCATGGTTTGTGTACAAATAGTATAGATTTACTTTTTCTTTATGCTCGTAGATTTATACTTTTCTGTAGATTGAAATATTATTTGTACTCCTCAAAAATGTGAATCTGGAGTAATCGAACGGTAGTGTAGGAATGTGTATAGCCGTCATTAGACTCGTATTGCTCGAGTCGGGAGGAAGGATCATCTTTCTCGATGGCTAAGAACTTGCCCCAAGCTACTGTCGAAGCATTGGTGCCTGGTTAGTCAAGAGTGAGCATGACGTAGGCCATCATTTTGGCTAGTTTGAGCGTTATTTATCATTTCCTAGCCACTAAGAGTTGCATGCCAAGTTTGTGCCTACCCCTCCTTTGATTCAGCTCCACCTTCATTCACCAAAGCCTAAAGCCAACCCTTCTATCGCAACCAAATCCATGAGCTTGATTGAATTTAATATTTTGATGAGTTGTGATATTTGGAATTCGTGTGATGTGGTGATGAATTCATAAAATTTATACTTGCTAAACTTGGGGATGGCAAAAGAAGAAAAGAAAAAAATTGAAAAAGAAAAAATCTAAAAGAATTACAATGAGAATTATATCCTCATCATGTTTATTGATATTGGTCGGGTTAGGCCGTGTACACGCCCAGTTTTCAAGCTAAGTCTGGGGGTGTCACTCGTGCATCTCTATGTGGTTGTATTGGTTTAGATTATTGTTTGCTCGCTTTGGTTGCGTGTAGCCTTCATGTTTATCATTGACTACCAAGCCCTAGCATAAGCCTCATTCTATCCTACAAGTCCTACTGATTCACGGTTGAGTCTAACTCGCGCCGCGGAGAGAGGGTGAATGGGCAAGCGTTTGGTCCCTGATATTGATTGATATCTTTGAAGGTAATCACGAGCCCTAGTTTTGTCAATGCTCATCTTAGTGGCCTGCATACTTTCTTCCTACACATGACCAAACGATTCTCCAGAATTATAATTTTAAGTAGATACAATATTTATTTACCCCTGTCGAATAGTTTAAACTCCGTAGTATAATTAAAAAGTTTTTCTATTCTATTTTCTATGCACATGATGTATTTAATTTCTCGTTGTACTTTATTTTGAAATTTCTGAGCCAGCTAGCTGATTTCAACTCCACAGAGTGATGATTTGCTCGGGACGCGCAAATGGGTAATTCTGGGGGAGTGATGAGTCCAAGTTATAAACATATTTTTGGACTCATCTGGGCAAGTTTTCTCGTTGATGCACTACACTTTAGAGCAATATTTGTTCATATTTGTTATTATTTCCATTCCATGATTAGCGCACTTTTGGCCCACTTTCAGTGTGATTGTATTATTTATTATTCGTGTGCCCTACTTTGTGTTTTGCTACATTTGGAGACTTTAGTACACCCGTCTCAGTAGCTCTGTTGTTTTTACTGCATGTATAAGGGTAGCGTGCATGATCCGGGATTGTTTTGGGATGTTTTCTGCCTAAGGGCCACTGGTCGTGCGTTTTTAACACGCGTACGATCAGTGTACTCCTTAGAGAATGACCACTGGTTATGCGTGGCCTTCTCATCAAATTACCAAACAGTCCAGTACACTGCGCACGACCATTGGACCTAAAGCGCATGTCCACTGGTCGTGAGCCACTGATCGTGTGCACTACTACTCGTTTTTCCAAGTTCTGCCTAGGGCATACACACGAGAATGGGACATATAGCGCACTACCACCGGTCATGCGCCACAGCTCCTACGGGTTATACCAGCTTTTTCTTGAGTTATATCTGTTAACCCCAAAATCGACGATCCTCCCCATGACACCCATTTTTTTCTACAGGCTACTCGGCTCAGGCTTTCTCCGCCCACGAAAGTGCAACCTACCATCAGGATCCCACCCGCAAGGGGCGGGCTACCACTGATGTCCACCGAGTCCGCGCAAGGCGGACTGCCAGGTCCAAATTTTCCCAAAGGCGGCCTCCGCTCGGCCAGCAAGCCAGGCAGACTCCCCCTGGAGTGCGCCCAGTCCGCTCGCCAAACAGACGGCCTCTGCTTCGCCAGCAAGCCAGGCGTACTCCCCATGGAGTCCGCCCAGTCCTCCCCCCAAACAGGCTGCCGCTCGGCCAGCAAGCAAGGCGGACTCCCCCTGGAGTCCGCCCAGTCCGCCCGCCAAACAGGCGGCCTCCGTCCCAGCAGGGACGGGCTCCCCCTGGAGTCCGCCCGCCAAACAGGCGACCTTCGTCCCAGTAGGGGTGGACTCCCTCTGGAGTCCGCCCAGTCCTCTCGCCAAACAGGCGGCCTCCATCCCAGTAGGGGCGGGCTCCCCGTGGAGTCCGCCCAGTCCGCCCGCCAAACGGGCGGCCTCCGTCCCAGTAGGGGCAGACACCCCCCTGGAGTCCGCCCAGTCCGCCCGCTAAACAGGCGGCCTCCATCCCAGCAGTGGCGGACTCCCCCTGGAGTCCGCCCAGTCCGCCCGCCAAACAGGCATCCTCCGTCCCAGCAGGTCCGGACTAGCCCTGAGTCCGCCCAGTCCGCCCGCCAAACGGGCGGCCTCCGTCCTAGCAGGGAAAGACTCCCCCTGGAGTCCGCCCGCCAACAGGCGGCCTCCGTCCCAACAGGGGCGGAATCCCCCTGGAGTCTGCCCAGTCTGCCCGCCAACGGGCGTCCTCCATCCTCTACCGGCCTCCTGCCGCTCGCTTCGCCCGCCAGCCGGGCTGATTTTCTCCAATCTGCCGAGCCCGCTCAGGTCGGCAACCTGCTCTGCCCAGTCCAAGCAGCAGCCAGTTCAAGCAGCAAGTCCAAGACCACGCAGCCTATCGCGGACTCTGCGAACTCCACGGACTCGACACTTGTACTCGCATAACTCACCTCCTCAACGGTGGTGATGTTACCAAGACCGTTACTGCCCCTGGCCTATAAATAGCCCCCAATGCCTCTCATTTGAGGGTGGTGCCGCGAGGGCAAAAGTAAAACTGCCAGCTTGATCAAGCTCTGCGGACTCAGTTTTCCAGTCCTCTCAGTCCTCCACAGCTTGCCATCAGCTTGCCAGCAAGCCCTGCGGACTCAGTTTTCCAGTCCTCCCAGTCCTCCCCAGCTTCCCAGCAAGCCCTGCGTACTCAGTTTTCCAGTCCTCCCAGTCCTCCACAGCTTGCCAGCAAGCCCCGCGGACTCAAATTTCCAGTCCTCCATAGCTTGCCATCAAGCCGCGCGGCCTGCCAGCAGCTTCTTTTCCTTAGCCTCTGGCAACTCCTTCCTTAACCACCAGCTTCCCCCTTTGTACCCTTTATTGCTTTTTCATGTAAAGGCACTTTGAGGAAGCTGTAATCTTGTTTCTTGATTAGAAAGAAAGCTCGTCGCAAGAGTGGCATATAAGTCGCGGCGGGCGAAGTCTGTTGTTGCCGCTACTAGCGGCCCCCTCTCTCCCTCTCAGCTCAGTATAGATCTCTCGGTGTCGACATGCAAGAGAAACCGTCCAAGTAACTGTCAGCTTAAGCTTCTCTATTGATCAAGATTCTCTACTCAGCAAGCTTGCTCTCTGCTCAGCAAGCCTTCTCTCTGCTCAGCAAGCTTGCTCTCTGCTCAGCAAGCTTGCTCTCTGCTCAGCAAGCTGGCTCTCTGCTCAGCAAGTTGGCTCTCTGCTTAGCAAGCTTGCTCTCTGCTCAGTAAGCCTTTTCTCTGCTCAGCAAGCTTGCTTTCTGCTTAGCAAGTTTGCTCGCTGCGCAGTAAGCTGTTTCTCTGCTAAGCAAGTTCCTCGCTGCTCATTAAGCTTCTCCGCTGGTCGATCGTCATAGTAACTTTCTGCTCGACAGCTCCTGATCATCCTCCTCTTCTCATCAGCCTTCCCGGCTGCTCTCGGCAACCCCCTCCTCTATCCCCGCAACCCCTTTGACAAGCGCTTGCTCCACTCTCGAGCACTCAGAAGCCTCCTTCCTCTTCCCCTGCAACCCCTTTGACAAGTGCTTGCTCCACTCTCGAGCACTCAGAAGCTTCCTTCCTCTTCCCCCCGCAACCCTTTGACAAGCACTTGCTCCACTCTCGAGTACTCAGAAGCTTCCTTCCTCTTCCCCCGCAACATTCATCATCTTCCTCTCCTAGCTTGTGAGACCGAACACACTCCCTCCGTGTTAGCTGCTCGGTGCAATCTTCGTTCATCAACAGTTAACACGCGACCTTCAGATCCGAACAGACAGTGAAAATTGACAGTTAGTCATGACAGACCACCAACCAGCTGAGAACCTTTCTCCAAGTCCTAGTGAAGATCCACTCTGGGAGGCCTTCGAGAAATCACGCCGTGAGAATGCTCGGCAATTCCAAGAAATAAACCAAATTCTTGTTGCAATCACACATCGATTAGACACTTATCCTACAGCGGCCCCAGCCACTCCAGCTGCTCCAATCAATCCAGCATCTGAGACTCCTCAAGCTTATCCTCCAGCTTGCCCACCGTTATATCCTCCTTACACTCCAACCTTTCCGCAAGGGCTTGCAGCCCCTTTGTGACCTCAAGATGAAGAGTTTGCAGCTCGTCAAAACGTCTTCCGGGGAGCAGCCCAGGGAAGTCCTGCAAGATTTCTCAACTTTCAGGGAAGTCATCCTTGCCCCCTAGCTCCTGCCTCTGCTCCTGCAGCAGCTTTTCCCTTTTATCCTCCTATTTCATTTGCAGCTACCGCTTATGCTCCCTTTAATCCTTATGTTGTAGGAGAACAAGAAGAGTCGTCACTGTTTACAGAGAATGTTCATCACGAACCTACTCTAGCAAACTTCAGAGAGCCTCGACTGCCAATCTACACTGGAGAGACTGATCCAGTAAAGAACCTTCAAGCCCTTGACTTGGATGTTGCTCTCAAGACTCTGTTAGATGCAACAAAGTGCAAGCTCCTTATCACCACCTTTGATGGACAAGTGATGGACTGGTTTTATGGCCTTCGTACTCACTCCATCACTTCCTTTGCTGATCTGCGAAGGGAGTTCTTGCTCAGGTTCCCTACCTCAACCAAGAGAATGGGTGGTCCTGAAGCCCTCTTTGAGATCAAGCAGCATGGAAATGAAACTTGGTCTCAATTCGTTGATCGTTTCCAAAGAGAAATCTTGGACATCGAGATTGTCGATCAAGAAATGTACCGAGTGGCTCTTATCCACGGTCTCCGTGAAGGGCCTCTCAACTTTGAAGCCAATATTCGTGCTCCAAGAGCATATCAAGAGTTGATTGCCTTAGCCAACTCGTACATCCGAGACGAAAAGAGCAACACAGGCTTCGTCTCCAAGCTTATATCAGAGAAAGATCATTCTGATAAACAGCCCCCGAGCTCTCCTCGGAAAGATTTCCCAACTAAATCAAGGAGGGAAAGAAGATTTTAGCATCGTCGATACTCTTTCCAGGATCAAGACCGTATTCAAGACCCACTACTACCACCAGCTCCATATTCTCAAACAGTTGCACTCTACCATCAGCAATGATGGCTTGCATGAGTCCGAACTAGATGAGGCCATTCAAGAAGAGAGCCAAATCATGAAGGATAAAGCTAAATACAAAAGGCCTTATCGATCGGCTGATCAAAGATCTAGAGACTCAGAACCATACTGCGAGTTCCACAAAGAGCCAGGCCACCTGACCGAGAACTGCCAAGCACTCCGCCAGCTTGTGCAAAAGATGCTACGACAGAGTAAGATGCGTGACCTGTTTCCCAAAGAAGATCGCCATGATCCAACAACCTCAAAGGGCAAAGAAGTTGCAGACATTCCTTGCAGCTCAAGAGGGGTGAGCCTACTCGAAGAGCCCCCTCTCCTCATTGTTAATAAAACCGTCGAATGCTTCGATGCTGATGACGAGGGTGTGCTTGGAAGACTGTTCTGAACCAACAAAGGACTTCATAGTTCTCCAAATTTTTTCACAACCGTGATCGGTTACTCTTACTATTACTTTTCAAACATTTTCATTTTAAAGCACTCCTAAGTGCTGCTTCTTGCTTTTCAATAAAGCTTTTATCAGGGATCTTATACTGACACAGTTCCCTTCATGTGATGCTTCCTCCTCTATTTTTCTCTTTGCCGGAGAGATCACTACACTAATGAGATATTGCCAAGTCTTGTTATAGGCCCCCTCGAGATTGGATTCCGGCGTAAGAACTCAACGACCACATATCACGGGGAGTGTTCACATATGTGTAGTGGGGGATATCTAACACTCATGCGGAGGAATACGGGACTTTGGATCCTAGCCGTCATCTAACACAAAGTGTGTGCTAGGGAGGCCCCATGTGTTAGCTTTGTTGTGCTTCGCAAAGGATGCATTACAGTTACGGTGATCTTTTCTTGACAAGCAATGGCGATCATGTGTAGCCTTGTCTCTTTGATCATCTCACAGCTGTGATGGCCGAACACTCTCTGGTACTCTCGATCCGTGCCTTCGCGGGTTCCACAATTCCGCTGATCTTTCCACAGACAAGCAATAGGCCACTTGGCGCAACTAGTCTCTTTAATCAGTGATGATTGTACCAGAGGCAAGAGAGCAGTGCATCTAGTGATCCTTCTCAGGATTCTCCTTGCTTTTCTCTTTTGTGCCCTCCTAGAGGATGCACGGCCAGCCCGCTTCGAGTAGGACTATACTCGGGATGACCATTCTCAGTCAAGCGATGCATAAGGCCCACAGGGAACACCTGTGGTAGTATCCAGCCTTCTTTAGTCACTTCCGAGTATACACCTCTTTTTGTCAACTTCCTTCTTTCACAGGTGAACATGTTAATCTGACCTCTCAAAAGGATTAGCGAACATCCGCTTTGCTTATGCTCATTTCATATACATTACTTGCTCAAGCTCTATCAGATGATGATTCACAAAGCTATTCATTACTCTTATCAAAATCTAATGGCATCAAACATTGATTAAAGAATCTTACACTCCTTGATCATCAAGCCATGCTATTGCAATTTAGTTAAGATTGGCCGAATTCGTCAGGCTTTTTCTCTGCCAATATGATCATATCTATCAACAGTCAACGCTTGACTCATTGATCTTGACTTCATATTAAATATGACATCTCTAATATAACAAGATGTTTGTTATTCTGTTTTGATCTTCATTTAATTGTCAGTAGAGTTCGTCAAGCATTTCCTCTGCTATTTGGTCATTTCCAACTTATCTCATCAACAGTTAACACCTGCAAGCCTCATCCAGGTACTTGCAGTTTAGTTCATTATGATATGCATGCTACTCACTCTTTCTCTTTGCAGTGATCAATAGATGCTTTCAAGCTTCTTCACAGGTACTTGTAAGCTACTTCCACATATTTTGTCAGCTCCTAACTCTTTATTTGCAGAGATCAGCAGACCCTTGCAAGCTTCTTCACAAGTACCTGTATGCTACTTTTATATCCCATTTTTGCTTCTAACATATCTTTTGCAGAAAGCAGCAGACGCTTGCAAGCCTCCATCACGTACTTGTAAGTTATTATGCTCCTACATTTTTTTCTCACTTTCATTTTGTAGGACTCAGTAGTAGATACGTCTTCATTTTGCAAAGGCAAACTCAGGCACGTGTGAAGTGTACCTTCCATTTATGTCTTCGCTAACTTTTCCTTCACAGGAAAAAGACAGGAAGTAACAACCTTCTTAGGAGAGACATCAGGTTCTATCTCCCCTTATCTCTTCTTCCTTTGGGGTGGATCACGATTTTCGCAGGTCTCCAACTTTTTCGAAGTTCCTTTCGGAACTTAAAAAAGTGCGGGGATTATGTTAACCCCAAAATCGACGATCCTCCCCATGACACCCATTTTATTTCTACAGGCTACTCGGCTCAAGCTTTCTACACCCACGAAAGTGCAACCTACCATCAGGATCCCACCCGCAAGTGGAGTGCTACCACTGATGTCCACAGAGTTCGTGCAAGGCGAACTGCCAGGTCCAAATTTGCCCACACGCGGCCTCTGCTCGACCAGCAAGCCAGGAAGACTCCCCCTGGAGTCCGCCCAGTCTGCCCGCCAAACAGGCGCCCGCTTGGCCAGCAAGCCAGGCGGACTCCCCCTCTAGTTCTCCCGCCAAACAGGAGGCTTCCATCCCAGTAGGGGCGGACTCCCCCTAGAGTCTGCCCAGTATGCCTGGCAAACAGGCGGCCTCCGTCCCAGCACGGGCAGACTCCCCCTGGAGTCCGCCCAGTCCGCCCGCCAAAACTACGGCCTCCGTCCCAGCAGGGGCGGACTCCCATTGGATTCCGCCCAGTCCGCCCGCCAAACGAACGGCCTCCGTCCCAGCAGGGGCAAACTCCCCTGGAGTCCGCCCAGTCCGCCTGCCAAACAGGCGGCCTCCATCCCAGTAGGGGCGGACTCCCCCTGGAGTCCCCCCAGTCCGTCCGCCAAACAGGCGGCCTCCGTCCCAACAGGGGCGGACTCCCCATGGAGTCCGCCCAGTCCGCCCGCCAAACGGGCAGCCTCCGTCCCAGGAGGGGCGGACTCACTCTGGAGTCCTCCCAGTCTGCCCGCCAAACGGGCGGCCTCCGTCCCAGCACGGGCGGACTCCCCCTAGAGTCCGCCCAGTCCGCCCGCCAACGGGCGGCCTCCGTCCCAGCAGGGGCGGACTCCCCCTGTAGTCCACCCAGTCCTCCCGCCAATGGGTAGCCTCCATCCTCTACCGGCCTCCTGTCGCTTGCTTCGCCCGCCAGCCGGGCGGGCTGATTTTCTCCAGTCCGCCGAGCCCGCCTAGGTCGGCGACCTGCTCTTCCCAGTCCAAGCAGGAGCCAGTTCAAGCAGCAAGTCCCAGATCGCGCGGCCTTTCGCGCACTATGCGGACTCCGCGAACTCGACACTTGTACTTGCATAACTCACTGCCTCACCGGTGGTGATGTTACCAAGACCGTTACCGCCCCTAGCCTATAAATAGCCCCTAATGACTCTCATTTGAGGGTGGTGCCGCGAGGGCAAATGGAAAACTACCAGCTAGATCAAGCTCTGCGAACTCAGTTTTCCAGTCCTCCCAGTCCTCCACAGCTTGTCATCAGCTTGCCAGCAAGCCCTGCAGACTCAGTTTTCCAGTCCTCCCCAGCTTGCCAGCAAGCCCTGAGGACTCAGTTTTCCAGTCCTCCCGGTCCTCCACAGCTTGCCATCAGCTTGCCAGCAAGCCCTGCGGACTCATATTTCCAGTCCTCCACAGCTTGCCATCAAGCCGCGCGGCCTGCCAGCAGCTTCTTTTCCTTAGCCTCTGGCAACTCCTTCCTTAACCGCCAGCTTCCCCCTTTGTACCCTTTATTGCTTTTTCATGTAAAGGCACTTTGAGCAAGCTGTAATCTTATTTCTTGATTAGAAGGAAAGCCTGTCGCAAGAGTGGTATTTAAGCCGCGGCGGGCGAAGTCTGTTATTGCTGCTGCTAGCGGCCCCCTCTCTCCCTCTCAGCTCAGTATAGCTCTCTCGGTGTCAACGTGCAATAGCAACCGTCTAAGTAACTGTCAGCTTAAGCTTCTCTGTTAATCAAGCTTATCTGCTCAGCAAGCTTGCTCTGTGCTCAGCAAGCCTTCTCTCTGCTCAGCAAGCTTGCTCTTTGCTTAGCAAGCTTGCTCTCTGCTCAGCAAGCTTGCTCTCTTCTCAGCAAGCTTGCTCTTTGCTCAGCAAGCTTGCTCTCTGCTCAGCAAGCCTTTTCTCTACTCAGCAAGCTTGCTCTCTGCTCAGCAAGTTTTCTCTCTGCGCAGTAAGCTTTTTTTCTACTAAGCAAGTTCCTCGCTGCTCATTAAGCTTCTCCGCTGGTCGATCGTCATAGTAACTTTCTGCTCAACAGCTCCTAATCATCCTCCTCTTCTCATCATCCTTCCCGGCTGCTCTCGGCAACCACCTCCTCTATCCCTGCAACCCCCTTGACAAGCACTTGCTCCACTCTTGAGCACTCAGAAGCTTCCTTCCTGTTCCCCCGCAACCCCTTTGACAAGCGCTTGATCCACTCTAGAGCACTCAGAAGCTTCCTTCCTCTTCCCCCGCAACCCCTTTGACAAGGGCTTGCTCCACTCTCGAGCACTCAGAAGCTTCCTTCCTCTTCCCCCGCAACATTCATCCTCTTCCTCTCCTAGCTTGTGAGACCGAACACACTCCCTCTGTGTTAGCTGCCCAGTGTCATTTTCGTGCATCAACAATATCTGTTCTAATCGCACGATCATGGGATCTAGTGCGCACGACCACTGGTTATGCGTCACTGATCGTGCGCATATATATTGATTTTCTATCAAGGTACAGGTTTCTCAGGGAACAATACGCATGACCACTGGTCGTGCGCCACTGATCGTGCGATCTGATTATTCTGCTTCCGTATTTTAGGACCTGCTCCGCGAATTAAGGCACGTTTGGTCATTTTTCCGCTCCACAGCTGCGCATGAAGTGTCGTTCCTCTCCTCCACAGGTCCTCAACTCATCTACACCCTCCGGGAAGCCTTCTCCAGCCATACGAAGTCATCTTCAACCTTCAGAGAGCTCCTGGACATTAGCAGCGGGCAACGAGAACATTCAGTGCCATTCCTCTGGACAAAAGGAAGAAAGGATTGAAGGAAAGGAAAGAAGACAGAGAATAGCAAGTGGATTGACGACCCATTTGCATCCGATAGCAACCACGGATAGAGTCGTGAAGTGGATTGATAACCCACCACTCCGGCTAAGAACCACGGCTACGCTTTCCCTCTTTCGGTTTACTCTACCTCTTCTCTTTGTCGAATTTACTCTTAAGCTTGTAATAAAACTAAACTTGCTGTTAATTTGTTTATGAATGAAGTTTGTTTGGTTAGTTACTCGCTCTGTTGTTAGCTGTGATGCACCCGCCTCCGCTCACATCCACTCACTCGAGCACTTGAACCACTCTAGTAGAGGCTAAAGTTTGTGGATGAAGAGGTGATTACGACCCTCACTCTCCGCACAAGCTCTACGCCCATTCGCCTAACGAAGCACAACATAGTGGTCTGCACTCACTCCTTCCTCCAAGAGAAGTGGTGACGGCGACCCGCAGATTCTTCTTTTTGTTCTGTAGCATTATGAATCCAAAAACCAGCCCACTTGTTGTTTATTTTAACTCTTAGTAATGATCTTCACACGACGCTATCACATACCCTTCCTGCATTCCATCGAGATCGACATTCGGGGAAGCTATTACCAAATTATTACTTGACAGCGACCGATACAAATGCCGACGACGCATCATTTTCTAGTTAGAATTTGCTTTTTTGCTCCTGGAGTTTTGTATTTGGCCTGCAAAAAGGTTCTAAGGATATTTTAGTGATCTGTTTTTTTGGTTTTTTTAATGTATGTAGAGTCGGTAGTTTTTCTTCTCAAGCAAGAAGTAGAAACAAAAGAAACTTCCTCTTCTCAACATCGCTTCCAGGGTTTCAGATTTTTCAAGATTTCGAGCTTCGGAAATGGCTGCAAGTGCGCCTTTCATGTTGGTGACCTAGAGTTTTGATCTAAGTAAGTTTATTTCTCGTTGATCTCTTGTGTTCTTGATTTATTTTGTGATTGCGATTTCTAGATCTACAAGTTTGCTTTGGATGAAACGGATCCGGGGAAAATCTGCTGTGGACAACATCTACAAAAGTTATATCAGAGGAGATCGTTTCAACCTTATTTGTTTGTGAAATCCTCTATTAAGATCCTCGGTGGTTTGTGAATCATCTTGTAGTTTTCATAAATATCGATCATGGATAGGGTACTTGGAGTTGCACCATTAACTATCATACTGAAGAGAGACAATTTCACGAGATGGAGATGGGAAGTCGAGAACACACTCAGGATGCATGGAGTGTGGGATATTGTTCAACATCCACCTGAGGTTGTGTCAGAAGAAGGAAAAGTGCAGTGGGCTAATGCCAAGAGTACGACATATGAAGAAAGTATTACAAAAGACTACACCACCACGTCTATCACATTAAGGACTTTGGAGGATGGAAATGTGGAGAAGGTTATTGGAGCAGCCAATGGCCATGCTTTATGGGAGATACTTCAGAACTCGTACCAAGGAGGAGTTAGAGTTAAAGATATGAAGTTGCAGGTGTTGAGAGGGGAGTTTGAGTAGCTTAGCATGAAGGACCAAGAGTCCATTGAAGAGTATTTCCATAGAGTTTTGAAGGTGAGCAACAGGATGAAGCTAAATGGTGAGGAGTTAGCTGACATCAGGAAAGTGCAGAAAGTCCTGAGGTGATACCCACAGAGTTTTGGCAATGTTGTTGCTGCTGTTGAGGATTACAAGGATTTGTCCAAGCTTTCAGTGGAAGAGATTAGGAGTTCATTACAGGTTCATGAGCAGGTCATGAATAGAAGAAAGGAGACCAGTATAAGAGGTACTACTACTAATGAGGTGTTGAACTACACGAAAAGCACACCTGTTAAAGCTCACTACACGCCTAGAGGGAGAGGCACATTCAGAGGTAGGTGCAGAGGAGGAAGATGTTATACTGGAGAAGAGCACCAACACTTTATGTAGAATAGCCAGCTAGTCAAGATGGAGGACAGTGGCAATGTTGTAGTTTCTTTCCCTCTGATTTCTTCAAGAATTCTTCTTAACCATATGCACTCACAGCTTATAGAGCTGAAAAACATGTACTCAGCTTCTCTTGTAGATAGTATGACAAAAGATTGTTTACGAACACCCCAAGCAACGGGCTTTGATCCTAACAAGAATAGAAAACCGCTCGTACTTTCTCTATCATCAGTATTGGATCACCAATTGGAATCTGCATAGCCAATGAGATCCGTTGTTCATTATTTCTTGTACAAGAGGACAAGGAGTGTAGTCCCTTTGATGTAGCAGAGCATTTTATGAACAACAAGAAGGCGGGAGTTTTTTGGTACTTGCGTAAATCGTGCCACAATATTTACAAGGGCTATGTCCGGTGTAGTATTTGTCAAATATAAGAGTGATCCGACTATAGAGCTGTACTGGGATGCATTTACTTGTTCTTCCTTACTATCCTTTTTAATATTTCACCTGTAGGTATGGGGGTAAGAGATGAGTTATAAAGTTCAAATTTGGCTTCCTTAATATCACTGATGCAAATTTATGTTGTGATAGAAATATACCCGAAGGAGATTGATGTACTTGAATTCCTAAGAAGTATTTCATTTCATCTGGATATGATTTTTACCATTCAATTTTAAATATAGAGAAGGATCATTTGTACATCTCTTAAACCTCTTTTGCAGGAAATATGTTTCAATGTTGGCATTCCAAGCCCTTGGGACTTGTTTCAAGCCATAGAGGGCTTTATGTAGCTTATATACCTTTTGACTATTTATACCTTCTTGTATATATCCTTTGGGCTGCTCCACATAGTTTTCCTCACTAATTGTACCATTTAAGAAAGCTGCTTGAACATCCAGGTGAGAGACATGATATTGTTGTTGGGCAGCAGTAGCAAGGACCAGTCTAATGGAATCCAATCTTGCCACGGGAGCAAAGGTATCAATATAGTCCTCTCCTAGATTTTGTGAATATCCTTTAGCTACTAATTGAGATTTATGTTTAACAATGGCACCATTTTCATTATATTTGTTTTATAAAACCATTTAATCGCAAGTGCAACATTGTTGGAAGGTAAGTTTGCAAGGCTCCATGTTTAATTATTCTGAATTGTTGTCCATTCTTCTTCCATAGCCTTTTGTCATACGATATCATCTTTAGCATCTTCTTAATAAGTGGGAGAAGCAATCAACAAAACATTTTTGTTTCCTGATAGATATCTTGGAGAGTCCTGGTTCTTGCTAGCGGTGAAACAAGGGAGGAAGGACATGGATGTATAGGTTCTGTCCTACTCTCCTCAATTTCAAGATATTGAATGGATTGCTCTATAGACTGAAACTGTTGAGGCACAATTGTTGGAGGTGTAGGAGGTTGAATCAAATCCTCAGGTTTCCAATGTTAAATTTTCACTCAAGATGATCAACTAGATAGTCTGACGCCAAATTAATATTCTCAGAGCAATCAGGATCACACATTGATCAAGCGAAAACTGGGAAAGCAAGCTAAACACCAGAAGCAACCAGAAAGAACAAGTTGATCATATTCTATTAACTTCTTTATAGGGCGAGGTATACATGGAGAGTGTTGAAAATTATGAAGTGAAAGTGGGTGATGGAGCAGACCGTGCGCTCTGGGCGGTATGAGTCCACAGCCTGGGCGGACTGTTGTTGCAGCCTGGGTGGTCTGTGGCCAGGATAGACTTGGCGGTTTGGGCGTCCTGTGGAGCTGCATAGCCGGACAATTGTTGCAGCCTCGGTGGTATGCGGCAAGAGTAGACTTGGCGGCTTAGGCGTCTAGTGGAGCGGACCGGGAGGTCTGTCTTTAGTGGTCTGGTGGTGGTGCTCAGCTTGGCCGGCGGTTCTGCAGTTCTTGCTCTTGAAGTAACCATGTAGTTTGGAGTTTTAATCCGCAGAGATGTGGAAGACTCGGTTAGAGTCCGCGGAGTCCATTTTGTCAGACTGGTTTTGGAGATCGGGTTTGGTCCTTGCCGAGTTCTCTGGTGATGCAGTGGGTGTTAGCCACAATCTTGGTGGCGGATTGTTGATGGAGTTGGCGGTCTGGGTTTCGTGTCTGCCAAGCTCGCACCAGTTTTTTGGTGGTTGTCGGACTTGGTCACACTCTGTGACAAGTTCAGGGTGTTCGCAGTGTCCGCAGAGTCTGATGTTTACCCGGGGATCTGCCTGTTGTTCGTGGACTTGTGCGGTGGGGTGATGTAGTGTCCTCAGAGTCTGCTATTGACCGAGCGGTCTACCTATTGGTCGTGGACTCATGTGGCGAGCTGAGGCGTTGCTCTCGAGCTATGCAGACTGTCGCCATGTCCGCGTATGGCGTGCGGACTGATACAGTATTTGCTGTGGTTGTATCTGTGTGCTGTGCAGTGTGGCGGACTGGTGCTATGCTTGCAGGCTGTGCGTGTTGTTTCCTTGTCCGCATGTAGCATGCGGACTGTGTAAGACCCCTTTTTTTTGCAACAACCACCGGGTTCTTAAGCCCAGAACCGCCGCTTTGCGGTGACACCTTCGCACCCGGGAAGGTCATCACTACAAAACGCCGATCTTGCCAGCCAAATCAATCACCATCGACAGAATGTATAATGAATGAAAGTGTAAGCATCTAAGTCCACAATATAAAGAGAAAATCACATGACCAATAAATAGTCCACATCGCGAGAAAGTGAATACGGGCTTAAGCCCGGTACATGATAACCACACTACAACCCACACATAAAAGTAAAACTACTAATACTCGGCTCCACTCACGTATCTGGATGTCTGTCAACCCGAGCTACACTGGCCCATCTCCATCTGCACCGTACCCTGCTGGTGTTGCATCTCCTGCAGCTGTTCACTGTCTCCCATCCGGAGCACCTAAATATGGTGGTCAAACGACCGTCAGTCAAACTAGACTCAGTTAACAATCCCCCACCCCTCTACCCGTAGCTCTTAGGCACCGGGTGGAAAGGAGTGAAAAGGAGGACCAAAAGCAGGGCGTAATCAAGCAGGTGACATATACCATAAGGAATAAAATAATAAGGTATGACAGGGGTATCATAATAATTAAACATGAGTAAATAAGTGTGTAAGAAAAGTAAACAGTAAGGAGTAGCAAGTAAGTAAAGGCAATAAGAAGAGTAAGTAAGAGCAACGAGAAATATAACCGTTGATTTATAGGGATTACCCCTATAGACCAAGGGGTCGTTTTATGGGCCCTATCGTATAAAATGTCTCATACCATTTTATACGATGGGTGTCAGGGGTTAAATGTAATGATTATGCTATGACATACAAGTATGCTATGGTATGTACATGCAAGTGCAACTACACACACGACTCTATGTGCACAGACCTTTAGTTCCCCTTTTTGGAGTTAGCTAAACTCTCAGGAGCCTCTCATCGTGGCCAACGGAGACAGTGGGTTGGGCCTCTCCACTCCTAGACTGGTAATCACACTACCCCGTCTAGCCCCTCATGTACGTTTCCGTACTATTCCTAGCAAACCAGCTATTCTCCCCGAGTCAACGCACCGACGACGATGTGATCGATTGTCCAATACCGAGGACCCACCACTGTTATGCACATGCAATCACGATAGTTTGTATCTAATTATAGTACCGAGCCTGCAGCTCTTTAGACTACCAAGCCTAATAGTTCACCATATTCCCGAGCCCACGGCTCCCTGGACTAATCAAGTCTCCTTTTTTTTCCAAGCCCCCGAGCATCTAGCTCCCCGGACTTCCAAATCAATACCAAGTCCATTTAACTCGACCAGTAAGCCCTTAGGCCACGAGCCTACGCTATCCTTTCACTACCAATTCATCTCCCTACGTGTACAAGTATGAGTGTAAGGTGAAACTATTATTAGGGTTACTCTTGCCCAAATTATTCCTAAGGTTTACGTTAGCCCAGGACTGCCCAAGAAATTTCCCGTGAAGGGCTCTCGAAGGCACTACGAACTATGATGGGATTATGCCCAAAGCTCCCTTTCGCAAGGCACTTAATATGATTGATTTCTACCCTTGATCAGATCTCTCATTTATTTACCCAAACCAGCAACCTACTAAGCATTCAACTTTTCAAATTCATTACCCACTCTAGTTCAGATTCAACAGTTACTATATGTAGACCACCCTATACTATATGAGATGTATAAAGGAGGTACTCCGGATTTTCTTCCAAATCTCCTATAAACTTTACCAGAGGTATATCATAATAAGTTTAGTCTAAAATCACAGAATCATAATTTTTCTAATTTATTTGATATTTATTGAATTTTCCCAAATGTTTGGCCACGGGCAATTTTGAACATGAACTATATGATCTACTCCAGTAATGACCACCCAAAACTTTTGAACACTAAATAACAAAGATATGTGACTAGATATTAATTTTCATAATTTTTCAGAGAATATTTGACCTCTAATTAATTTATCCAAAATAATTGCCTTAATCATTTGTAAAGAAGGAAGTACCAAACTTTCTTATCAGAAAATTATCTAAAAATTACATAATCTTAATATGGTTCAGAAGTAATCATTGTACAAATATCATAATTTTAGAGGCTTGCTAGACTCCAAAATAAATTAAATTAATTTTTCATGGGAAACAATACTTAATGAAGCAACTCTTAGAAATATTCTTCCAAAAATCCCATAAATATTCACAGAGCTTTAAAACATAATAAGGAGTCCCCTGGCTAAAGTTCATCAATTTCCAGAAAGTAGTTCCTTCATAATAAATTTCTAAGCAAATATTACAAATTACTAAATTGTTAATGAAATATCCAAAATAATAATCTTAAATTCATAACAAAAATCTCCAAATCTTTTACAAACTTTAAACACCACTCATCCCAAATTTCAAGTAATTTTAAAGTGATTTGATAGCCTAATACTCCAAATTAGGTTTGGTGTCCAAAACTAGGGTTAGGGTTTTGAGAGGGTTTAAAACTTCCAAATTCCCTAAAATTTTAACCAGAGGACTATACTAACCATATGGTCCTCTACACCAATTTTAAAGCCATTCCAAGGTCATTTGACCCCATGACCTTCAAACCCTAAAAATCCCAATCAAGGGACCTTCCCTAGGGTTCCAAGGTTACCGTGCTCTTAACTACCCCAAATTCCATTCGAGGGTGTTACATGCCATATAAATTCAGTGGCCAAAATATCAGCCTCAGTTGAGGTGGTTTGACGACTAAAAACCCAAAGGGGGTGCTTTGACCTAATTAACCCCATAAGGGTTAACCTAGGGTTAGATAAAACATAATCAAAACATCTCCAAATGTGGTGAAACCTTTACCAGAACCATAACATGCCCTGTAAGACCACCCACCCAAATTTGGGGAGATTTTGAGGTGTTTATGGCACCTAATTAATTTATAATTTGTTTATTAAATTTTCACAAAAACTATAGAAAGGTTTTTTCCAAAAATTCTTATTTTCGGACAATCTAATGGGAAGGCTATGAGGAGCCTATGTTCAAAATTTCAAAGCATTTGGATGAGTGGTTTGGTGTGGGCACTAATTCTAATGTCTGGTCATGCCTATGTATAGGTTGCACCAAAACGAGTGCTGTGGTCACATCATTATTCCAAACTGAGTGAAATCAATTTTAAATTACACTAGACATCAAGGGCTACATTTTTTATGTTGACCACTTTTACAGTAGATGCATCTAAGTATTTTTTAATAACTAAAAATATCTACTGCTAATAATCTCCAGAAAAATCAATAACATTAATATCATTTGAATCGTCTTGATCAAAACGGATGGCATCCGTTCATCCTCAACCTCCAGCCAAGGGACAAGATTGGCTCGACCTGGAGCCTCTTCCAGCCGACTTTCTGGCCACCCTGACCACCTCCCTGGCCGGCCACCACCACCACCACCTCTGTTGAGGTGGTGGCTAGCGTTTGGCGGCGACCATGCCGCCGGAGGCGGCGGTTTCCGGCAAACTCTCACCACCATTTTTCATGGAATTTCAAGGAAATTTCCTCTCCGATCCGGCTCGTTTGAGCCCGACTTCTCAACCTAAACAAGTCTAGATCTAGAACGCATAGAGTGGAGAAGGATTGGACCTCATTTGGAGCATTTCCTTGCACCAGTCGTCGGCCGCCATTGCTCCTCCTCGAAGCTTTCGACGATATGGCTTTTCCTCCTCTGAGAGCTCTAAGTGTTCGGGAAAATGGGATATTCTACTCCTCAGAGATCTCTAAAGATGATGGAGGGGTCGGTTGGGGGTGTGGGTGCTTTAATTTCTTGGCCATGGTTGACCTCTTAACCTCCCCTCCCATGGCCGACCCTATGCATCCCCCTTCATTAAATGTCTCAGTAAACTACTAGAATCCCCTTTAATTCATCAAGGAAGATGAATGGGAGCATAATGGAGGGATACTGAGGGATGTATCACGTTAATGGCCATGAATGGCCACTTCCTCTCTCCTCCAAATTGGGGGAAAAATGGAGATTTCTCTCTCCTACTCACAGCGATTCTGCACAGAACCGCAGTGTCACGCCTGGTGACACGGCTGTGATACGGGCGTGTATCATCCGACATGGGCATGTCGGGTGGGTGTGTTCCCTTCTGTTCGATGAAATTAACGGAGCTCGACGATCATTGGGCTGACGACACGCCTGGCGATACGGCCGTGTCAGGGGCGTGTTCCCCCCTATTCTTCAAAATGAACTCGACGATATGAGCTGAGCTCGACGAAATGAGCTCGACGATCGTCGGGCTGACAACACGCCTGGAGATACTGAAAGAATTGGTTCCCAAACACCGAGAGGGGGTGTGAATTGGTGCAATTCCTTTTTCTTCTAAGGCAGAATATTAATTCAGATAATCAAACTAAATCAAACAGTTCTACAGATATCACAGCACAGAATTAACAATACCACACACAATCACAGATGATACAATGATTTATAGTGGTTCTCCAAGGTCTGGGTACATCCACTTTCCCGCCTTCGCCTATCTAGCAGTGTGCTAGATTCAGCCTAACTTCTTTCCTTCGCCTCAGATCCGCATATCTTACAGCTCAGAACCCAAACAAGGCTCCTACAACTCAGAGTGAGTCCACACTCCTACAGCTCAGGCAATCTGCCCTACCTCAACCTTCAACAAGGCCTACACTCAGAGATGACAATCTCCTACAACTCAGCCTCGCAGCCCTACCTCAGCCTTCAACAAGGCCTACCACTTAGAGAACTTAATCTCCTACAACTCAGCCTTTATAAATCAGGCTTACAACTCAGATCTTAAAAAGATCCTACAGAAAAATATATGTGAATTGAAATTTACCACCACCCTGGTTGAGAGAGAAAGGATGGATGGTTTCTTCATCAGTTCTTGAAAGAATCTGATGTTAGAGAACAACATGTTTTAGCTTTCTTCGAATCTTCTTGAATCTGAACTCAGTAAGGTTGATCTCCTTTGAAGTTGATCTTCAATTAGCTTCTTTCTTGAAATTCAAAAATCAATCTGAATCCTTCTTGGCAGCCTGGTTCAGAATTTGCACTTTAGAGACTTGTTGATGTAAGTCCCTTTCTTCACTTGAATAGATGGAGCACTCTCTCTCCAAATTCTTTTGAAGATTCTTCTGAATTCTTCTTTGAATTCTCTTGACAAACTCAGAGTAGATCACCACCTGAGAATGTCTTCTTAGATCTTCTGTTGAAAATCTTCTTCTATTTTTCGTATGTGTGTTTCACTATATATCATTTCTCTCTCTCTTCTTCTGTTGATGGAGAATGCTTTTATATAGACTTCCTCCATGGTAACTGGCTGATCCGGTTTCTAACAAACTTCTGACAGCACTGACAGTTGCAGTAGAACGGTTGGTAATGACAGCTGTCAAGTCTTCCAGTCACTTCTTGAAACTCTGTCTCTGTCAGCAAAATGTCGAGACTGGACTTCATCATGTGTCGACACAAGTAGACTAAGTGTCGACATAAGCCTTGATGGTGTCGACACAGCTTCTTTTTTGTTGACAATGCTTCTCGACACAACTTCTGTAGAATGTGTCGACACATTCACTTCTTCTCTTCACAAAAATTAACTTTGTTGAAACTTTGCTATGTGTCGACACAAGTTCTGTGTGTCGACACAGTTGATGTCGACTAAGTCTTCTGTGTGTCAACACTGCCTCTGTGTGTCGACACAGTTGATGTCGACTAAGCTTTTCTTTTTGTCGACATTGTCTCTGTGTGTCAACAAAGTTTCTTCTGGTGTTGACACAGCCTTTCCAACTGTCGACACAATTGACTCCAGGTGTCGACAAAGCTTTTCTCCAGTGTCGACACAAGCCTTCATAAGTGTCGACACAGCTTCTTCTGGTGTCGACTCATGGACTTAGAAACTTTTCCTGCATTACTGCATTTTAATAACCTGCACATATAAACTCAAAACAACTTCAAATACACCTTGATGCATATCATTGAGTAAGGTGAGGCTTCTTCAAATCTGGTACACATTTTCTAGTGTACCCAACAATCTACCCCTATTTGGAGAAGTCATAACCCTTAGTCAATGATATACACCATTCATAATAAACACACATTATGATGTATAAAAACATTATATGACATGGTAACTTATAAACAAAACATGTATAAAATATCATCACAGAATAATGATGCAAACATAATGAACATTAATCATTGTTTTGTTTAAACTATCAAAAGTTTCTTAACAATAGTTTACATAGATTTTTAACAACTAAAGATTACATTGTTGTAAAATATAATTAATATAATCTAAGGCTAGTCTGGCTCCTTGATGACTATGCCTTTGCCTGATTTTATCTGAGCCTATACTGGAGCTTTAGTATCTTCAGCTGGCTTCTTGCCCTTCAGATCTTTCTTCTTTTATTCTTCAGCCCTTATTCTCTGCCTTTCAAAATAATGAAAAGGCTTAGGGAAGTATTTGCTAGGCTCCTTAGCATTAGGAGGTAGCTTCCCAGCTTTTGCCTTTCTTTTATATTATAGAATGGCTTCCTGTCTAGCTTCATGCTTTTGGCATTCTTTCTCAGTGTACCATTTGCCCCTATCATGGGTCTTGTCCTTCACAGCCTTCCAAGAAGTCAAAATAATATTTCTGGAAGTAGGGCTCCATTGCTCAAAATCAGCCATCAACTCAGCTTGTTCTCTGAACCTTTTCTTAGACAATAGAGCTTCCTTCTGATCTTCCTTGGCAGCCCCTGACATTTCCACTTTCTCAATAATAACATTGTCAACCACCTGTTGAGGATTGTACATTGACTGTACTTCCTGCTGAATCATATCAAAATTTGCTGGAGGATAAATGACCGGAGCAACTTCAGGTTAATCACCCTCAAAATAAGCAGGTTGTACACCTGACTCAGCTACATTATCATCATCATATAGGGGTGGATATCCAAGGGTGGCTCTGATGCTATTAGATATCCATTTAGTATGATCTGAGCCAGCTTTGATTAACACTCGCTCCCCCTTTATGACTTATCTTTCAATATGATCTCTGAGGTCATCTTTCTGAAATCTTACTTGTTCATCTAGATAATTAACACCAACTTTATAAAATGACCTTAGTTTTAGTAGCTGATCAGAAATGATCTTTTGAGAATTCTTAATAGCTGTTTGTACAGCAGCTAGGCCTTCCTGTAATTGCTTATCAAAATCTGACTTGGCTTTAGCCCTTGCCTAAGTCTGGACATTAGCAGTATTCTTTAACTCTGTAACAATCACATTATGTGATTCAGTCAGATTGTCATTCATCCTTGGTTGATTTTCTAGGACATAGCCTTGCTTAACAGCAATATCATCAACTTGAGTCTTTATGCCTACTTGTTGTTTTGCAAGATAGACTACAACATTGCCACCTTTGTGGAAGCAATCTGTCATTTCCTTCTTGTTCTGATTTACTTCAAATCTTATGGATTTGATATCTTGAGCCAAGGAGAATTGCAGATCTTTATGGGTCTAATCCATATATTTCTCCATGGCTATCCTTTGTTCATCTAACTTAACTTACAAGGATACCAGTAAGGAGCTATAATCACTGGCTGGGGCTGGTTGTGGAACATTTTATAATGCCCTTTTATAGCTTTGGCTTCTTCTTTTGAAAACAATCAGCTTTCTCTTATTTGTTCTTAAAGATTCTCCATCATCAGAATCAGAAGTATTTTCTAGATTGATAGTGTCCTTTGGACTTGTGGGCAGCTCTTTGTCAGATCTAGGTAACTCCCCCTGAGTCCCTTGCTCCTCCCCCTCAGTTCTTACTTGCTCCCCCTCAATTACATCTTGCTCCCCCTCAGTTCTTACTTGCTCCCCCTCAGTTCTTATTTGTCCTATATCAGAGAATAACTCTTCAAGGGTAAACTCTTGTTGAGTTGGGACTTGAGGCACCACCAACTCAGGAGCATCAGCAGCTGTAGATTTATCCTCCATAATAACATCCTGTGCTTGAGGGTTGAGTTGAGCGGCCTGGTCAGCATCAATCAAAGGCTCAGTTATAGTTTCATCCTTATTATGGAAAATTGGTTGATTAACTTCTTGGATTACCTCAAGAATAGTCTATGTAGCCATTTCACTTTCCAAGTGGGTTGGCTCTTCCTCAAGATGAGGCTCCCCCTCCACCTGAGCACCATCTGTAATGTCTTATGCAGGTGATTTTTCAGGAATCTCTGGCCTCTCTTCATCAGGCATGTCCTTTGTTAGGACTCTATCCCATCTGGAGATTATCCTTATATCCATTCTTCTCATATGGTTGATCTTAGAACCAGTAGTCTATTTCATTACTTCTGGAATTGTTCCAGCCAAGTATAGACTTATGATTCTTCCCAGATTTGACTTCTTAATGCTTTCCTTAATCTTTTCAAAGATTACTACAGACCAATCTGTGTTCAGTCTGAAGATAATCCTGGTCATTAGGCTAAACATATAGGCTGAAACCCTATCATGTCCCCCTGGCTTGCAGAGAATGATTTTTCCAACCACTTCAGAAAGGAATTTTCCTTGCAGATTCATCCCTTCCCTGTTCATTGCAGATCCAATCTTCATGGTGGAATCCAATCCACACCAATGAAGTGCTTCCCTTGTCTTTGTAGAGGGTACTTCTTCTTCCTCTTGAGTTCTTGGGAGGTGAAGAGTTTTTCTCAAGCTCCTCAAGGTAAGTTTAACTTTAGCTCCCTGAACTATAGATTTGATCTTAAGCCCAGTTGAATCTAAAGTAGCTGCGCCATTGAATTCTAGAATTTCTTTCTTCCATATCTTTGTAGGTTCAGATACCAGAAATTCCAAACCATTTTCTGCAATTAGGGTTACTACTGTTTTAATCTCAGGTTCCGCATTATCAAAAGTGTTGCGAACCAGCGCATAGCCTTCGTTGACGTTATCTTCAAGCTTTGGCGTCATCGGGGTTGAGAGAAATCTTGGATTGAGAAGAGAGAATTTGTCGACACAAGGTTTTGTTCTCGAAAATATGGAGAGTGTGTCGACAAAGTTTGTTGTTGACCTATTTATACCCTTCTAAATAATGAAGGTGAAATGACACGTCAAAATTCTCTTAATGTGTCGACACTGTTGAAAAGTGTCGACATGGACTTCTAATGTCTCGATTGAGTGTTGATTTCTATATGTCGACACCAATTATATTTGTCTTGGTCGTGTTCGATGAAGACCCGTGAAGTCGACAATTTGAGGTCAACGAATTGTTGTTGAATCTGTGCTCGACGATATGTGTCGATTCTGCGCTCGACGATTAGTTGATTCTGCGCTCGACGAAATCTGTGTGTTGATTCTAAGTGTCGACACAACTTCTGGATGTGTCGACACAACTTATCTGAAGAGTCAACACCTTTTCTCTAGATGTGTCGACACCACTTTCCTGTAGTGTCGACACCAACTACTATGTGTCGACATAGACAACTTTTTGTGTCGACACAATTTTACTTAGCCAAATTTGTTAAACTAATTTATGTTCAACATTCCTAATTCAATTTTGAAATTATTGAATTTATTTTCATCTAATGGCTTAGTGAACATGTCAGCAAGTTGTAAATCTGTATTAACAAATTCTAAAGAAATATCTTCTTTCTCTACATGATCTCTAAGAAAATGGTATCTTATTTCTATATGCTTTGTTCTACTATGAGAAACGGGATTATGAGTAATAGAAATAGCACTAGTAGAATCACATAATAATGGAGTTCCACTTACCTGAATACCATAATCTTCTAACTGATGTTGTATCCACAACAACTGTGCACAACAACTTCCTGCAGCAACATACTCAGACTCAGCTGTGGAGATTGCCACACAAGTCTGCTTCTTACAGCTCCATGACACCAATCTTCCTCCTAGAAATTGACAGGTGCCTGTTGTACTTTTCCTATCTACTTTGCATCATGCAAAGTCTGCATCTGAATAGCCTATTAGTAGAAAATCTTTATTCCTAGGATACCAAAGGCCTAGATTAGGTGAGACCTTAAGATATCTCAAAATCCTTTTGACAGCAATAAGATGAGATTCTTTACGGCAGGATTGGTACCTAGCACAAACACATGTAGCATACATGATGTCTGGTCTACTAGAAGTCAGATAAAGAAGGGAGCCAACTATCCCTCTATATAAAGATTCATCCACAGGTTTCCCTGCATCATCTTTGCTTAGAGATATACTTGTCCCCATAGGAGTTCTCATGGTAGTGGATAACTTCATACCATACTTCTTAATTAACTCCTGGGTGAACTTAGACAGTGATATGGACAGGCCATCATCAGTCTGTCTTACTTGGAGTTCCAAGAAGAACTTAAGTTCTCTCATACTGCTCATTTCAAATTTCTCTTGCATAAGTTTTGCAAACTTTCTACAAAGGTTATTTTTAGTAGAACCAAATATTATGTCATCAACATATATTTGGTCTAGGATAATCTTTCCTTTGAATTCTCTAAGGAATAGAGTCTTGTCTATTTTTCCCCTTGAGAATTTGTTCTCAATGAGGAAAGTAGACAGGGTTTCATACCAAGCCCTTGGGGCTTGTTTCAACCCATACAAAGCTTTCCTAAGTTTATAAACATAAGTATGATTGAGTGGATCAACAAAACCTGAGGGTTGTTCTACATAGACCTCCTCTTTTAAGTCTCCATTCAGGAATGCTGACTTAACATCCATTTGGAACACTTTAAAGCCTTGATATGCTGCATTGGCTAGAAATAGCCTGATAGCTTCCAACCTTGCCACAGGGGAAAAAGTCTGATTAAAATCTATGCCCTCTTCCTATCTGTATCCTTTGGCAACTAGTCTTGCCTTGTTCTTCATTATGATCCCACTCTCATCAAGCTTGTTTCTATAAATCCACTTTGTCCCTATGACATTGTGGCCCTTTAGTTTTGGAATCAAATCCCAGACCTTGCACCTTCTAAATTGATTTAACTCCTCCTACATAGCCTCAATCCAATGTGGGTCTAGAATAGCTTCTTCAAATATCTTGGGTTCCAATTGAGATAAGAAGCTTGAGCAAAGAACTGTGTTTAAGTTCCTGCTCCTTGTTTGTACTCCATGTGTTGGATCACCAATGATCTGGTGTGCAGGATGATCCTTTAACTGTCTAACTGCTAGAGGTAATCTATTAACAGTTTGACCTTCTTCAATCTCTTCATTATGCTGCACCTCATGGTCTTCATCAGCCTCTTTAGTGTCGTGTACTCCCCCTGGACAGCAACTACCATTTTCCTCATCCTGCTTTGCAGTTGTATCTTCTCTGATAGTAAGCTGGTCCATCTTCTGCTGTATACCTGTGGAGCTACAAGAACTACTTGGCAACTCACTATTAATAAGTCTAGTTTCATCAAATATGACATGAACAGACTCTTATACAACTTGAGTAGCCAAATTGTAGACCCTATAAGCCTTACTATTATTACTGTACCGAACAAATATCCCATCTTGGGATTTGGTAGCAAACTTAGTTAGGTGAGATTTGCCATTGTTAAGCACATAGTACTTGCAACCAAAGATCCTAAAATAGGATATGTTTGGTTTTCTGCCTTTCATAACCTCATAGGGTGTCTTTTTGTGGCTTTTGGTGATGGAAGCCCTATTGAGCACATGGCATGCAATGTTTACTGTCTTAGCCTAGAAATATTCTAGGAGAGTAGTGTCACTCTATAGTGTTCTTCCAGCCTTAATCAATGACCTATTCTTTGTTTCAGCAATGCCATTTTGCTGAGGTGTTATAAGTGAGGAGAATTCCTGGTGAATCCCAAATTCTTCACACAACCTTGTCATACTTTCAGACTGGAATTCAGTTCCATGGTCACTTTTGATTTTGACCACTGAACTATCTAATTCATTTTGAATTTGTTTGAAAAAATTGTAGAAGACCTTTGGGGTTTCAGATTTCTACCTCGGAAAGAATACCCATGAAAATCTAGAGTAGTAATCTACAACCACAAAAGTGTAAACCTTCCTACCTAGGCTCTGAATTGGCATAGGACCAAATAAATCCATATGCAAGAGGTATAAGCACCTCACTGAGTCTTTGGTTTCTAGGCTATGAAAGGAGGATCTAGTCTGCTTGCCTTTTTGACAAGCTGAGCATATTCCATCCTTAAAGCACTTAACTTGAGTACTATTCCTCACTAACTCTTTACTAAAGAGTTGGGCAATAGTCTTGTAGTTTAGATGAGCTAGCTCTTATGCCATTTTACACAATGAGAGGCATTCTCATCAGCCACAAGACAGATAGGAGAATTTCTATTCTCACACTTAAAGTTTAGGCAATACACATTTCTTTTTCTATAGCCATTCAATATGACTTTTTGATCACTTGACCTCTTGATATGATACCCATTCTTGACAAATGAAATGTCATATCCTAGATCACTCAGCTATCTTATGCTAATTAGGTTGTGTTTCAAACCCTTCACATCGGCCACTTGAGTGATAGTGATTAAGTTATTAGAAATGTTACAAAACCCTTTGATCACTCTTTTTTTCAGAACCACCAAAGATTACTTTAGGGCCATTCAATATTGGTGAGTAGTCATTCAGTAATTCTCTTGTTCCAGTCATGTGCCTGGAATATCCACTGTCCAAGTACCATATAGGGACATGGTAACTTAGACTCACCTGAAACAAATATTACTTAACCTTAGAACCCAAATAACTTTTGGGTCCTTGGTTCAAGTTAGCTTGAAACTTAACAAATCTGCATGCAGCTCTTCTAATAGGTAGACTGCTATTCTCCTTGACACTGGTGTTGTCCCAACAGTCTAAGGCATAATGGCCTATCTTGCCACAGCACCAGCACTCAAACTTATTATACCTCTATTTAGGTACAATCTTAGCTTTATTGTTGACAACAGATCTTTTGTTTTATGCTGGGGCTTTGCCTTTATTATTGGACTGAGCAGCCCATGCAGTTCTCTTAAAGCCTAATCCTGCCTTACCCTTTTGAGACACAAAGTCATCAATTAAGGGTAGTACAGATTTTGGCTTAGAAAAACTAGCCACTATTTCCTTCTCTTTCTGAAGTCTGTTTTCCAGACTTTTGATCTGATCATTTTTGAATGTGATTGTTCCCATCTGAATAACTGTTATGTCCTTCAGCTTGGCAATCTCATTCATCTTTTGATCCATCAGCTTCTCTGAATTAGATGCAGCCAACTTAAGAGCTGCAATTTCCTTAGCCTGAATTTTGGCTAGGTTTTTGCTTCTCTTGAGTGCCTGCAACAAATCTCCATATTCATCTATAAGCTGATGAATATCTCCTTCAGATTCAGACCCATCTTAATCTCTTGACGCAGATGCATCTGATTCTGACCCATTGAAGTAATCATAATCTACAAATAAACTTTTTACCTTACTGGGACCAGGTAGATCCTGTCACTGGTCTTCTTCAGACACAGCCATCAGTCCTTTGCATTGATGGTCTTCTTGCTCATAGATAGAGTTTAGTAATTTCAACAACTCATCCTCTTTTTCAGTTGCAAACAAACCAATATAGGCCTCAACCTCAGATTCAAACTCTGAAGTTGATTGATCTGTCCAACTTTTCTCTTTCTTAGCTACCAAGGATTTCTACTTCTTGCTCTTGTGCTAAGACTTCTTTTTATCAGCATACTCTTTCCTTTTATCTGGATGGTCAGCCACAACATGTCCTGGTCTGTTGCAGCAATAGCAAATAATCTTTGATGTAGTTGATTTGCCAGGCTTTGTCCCACTCTTGTCCTTCTTAGAAGATTTCCTCTTCTGATAATAGTCATCCTTGGACTGAGATGAGGATGGCTTAGATTTTCACTGCTTCTTCTTTAAGATTCTCTGAAACTGCCTTGTGAAAGCAGCAAAGTCTTCATCAGAGTTACTACTGTCTGAACTGTGATTATCAGAATTTTTTGAGATTACTTCTGCATCTTTCTTAGGAGAAGATGAAGATATCCTCCTATTCTTCCTTGTGGATTCTACCTTGAAGGCCACTGACTTATCTCTATAGTCACCCTTTGTATTTTTCTCTTCCTCCTTTCTGGCTAACAGCTGCATCTCATAAGACAGCAATTTGTCAAATAGTATTGGAGGTAAAATCTCTGCCAGTCTGGCCACTTTCCTTATGGCACAGATCTTTGTATCCCAATCCTTAGTCAAAGACAAAAGGAATTTGTCATTCAGCTCATATGTACTGAAGATTCTTCCATAGGACATTAATTCATTTACAATTCTTTAGAACTTCTTATAACATTCAGTTATGCTTTCAGACTTGGCTTGTCTGAAACTCTCATATTCTTGATTAAGCATAGACTTTCTATCTTGCCTAACCTCTTCAGAACCCTCAATGTAGACAATCAATGTGTCCCACATCTCCTTGGAGGTTTTGTAGTGAATCAGATTCTGGAATGTTGCATCATCTATGACACTCACTATAATATTCTGTGCTCTTTTATATATTGTAGCCAAGATGATCTCATCCTTAGTCATTTCTGAAAAATCCTTAGGAATCCTTTGATTAGCATCAAGAATAGAAACCTTCATTAGAATATATGGTCCTTCCTTAACTGTTATATAAATTCTAGGATCAGATGCCTCAATAAATAGTCCGACCCTTTCCTTCCATATTCCAAAGATTTTCTTCCTGCAGATAGGTAATTTCATTGAACCAAGTTCTTTATGGTTTTCTCCTGAACCCATCTTCATTAACTTAATTCTGCCTTACAAATCTAACTCAGACTGATAAGTCTATCTTTGAGCAATCTCCCTCTGATACTACTTGAAAGAATTGGTTCCCAAACACTTAGGGGGTGAATAGGTGCAATTCCTTTTTCTTCTAAGACAGAATATTAATTCAGATATTCAAACTAAATCAAACAGTTCTACAGCTATCACGACACAGAATTAACAATACCACACACAATCACAGATGACATAATGATTTATAGTGGTTCCCCAAGATCTGGGTACATCCACTTTCCCCCTTCGCATATCTAGCAGTGTGCTAGATTCGGCCTAACTTCTTTCCTTCTCCTCAGATCCGCAGATCTTACAACTAAGGTTTTGAGAACCGGACCGGAGATCGAACCGGTGAGCTCAAAGGTTCAAGGTCCGACAGGTTGGACCGGTCAGACCGGGGTCGAACCGTTTGTCCAATATATATATATATATATATATATATATATATATATATATATATATATATATATATATATATATATATATATATTAGAAAATAAAAAAATAATATTATAATAAATATTTGATTATATATATTTGTTATTTATCATTATATTTTGATACAAATAAAAATAATATATATGTTAGGACCACATATGTATATTCTTAAATCAAATTTTAATGATATATATATATATATATATATATATATATATATATATATATATATATATATATATATATATATATATATATATATATATATATATATATATATATATATATATATATATATATATATATATATATAAGAAAAAAATTAATTAACACAACATTAAAAATTTGTATATAAATTATTAATTTTTTATGACTATATTGTGATACAAATAAAAATGATGTATAAATTATCACTATATTAGTATACTTTTAAAGTTCTGTTTGACGAAACGTTTTTCATCTATTGAGTTTGGACAAAAACACCACCTTAATAAAATGGATGTTTGACATGACAATGGTTAAAACCACAATCAAAATCAAAAAAATAAAATTAATATTGACTTTTAAACATAAAAGTTGATGAAATTTCTTAGATAAGATGAGTGATAAAAAATGACATTTCATAACCACCGCGTTTATGATTTATGACTGCCATCGCAGTGCCAAAGAGAGCCTAAATATATCGTACACTTTAATTTTTAAAAGATAATTTAATAATTTATTATAATAATATATGTTAGAAATATTTATTTTATATTTATATTGTTTTATTTTATGAATACATTAATATTTATATTAATATAATAATATACAAACTAAAAACGCAAGAACCAAGTGGTCCAGTGGTCCACTTCTAACTGAATTAGAAAGTGGCCTGGGTTCGAAACCCCACAGTTTCTAAATTTCATTATTTAAATTTTTGGGCTTTGGCCCGCCCGGTTACCCTAAAACTCGCCCGGTTCCCGGCCCGCCGGTCCGCCCGCCCGATTCTGTGGTTCCCAGGCGGTCTGCATATGGAGGCAGTTTCTTACCTAGACCGGACCGGCTGTGTGTCCGGTCCGCGGTTCGACCGGTCGGACCGGCCGGTCCGGTCCGGTTTTCAAAAGCTTGAGCTCAGAACCCAAACAAGGCTCCTACAACTAAGAGTGAGTCCACACTCCTACATCTCAGGCAATTTGCCCTACCTCAGCCTTCAACAAGGCCTACACTCAGAGATGGCAATCTCCTACAACTCAGGCTCTCAGCCCTACCTCAGCCTTCAACAAGGCCTGCCACTCAGAGAACTTAATCTCCTACAACTCAGCCTTTATAAATCAGGCTTACAACTCAGATCTTAAAAAGGTCCTACAGAAAAATATATGTAAATTGAAATTTACCACCACCCTGGTTGAGAGAGAAAGGATGTATGATTTCTTGATCAGTTCTTGAAAGAATCTGATGTCAGAGAACAACCTGTCGTAGCTTTCTTCAAAGATTCTTGAATTTGAGCTCAGTAAGGTTGATCTCCTTTGAAGGTGATCTTCAATCAGCTTCTTTCTTGAAATTCAGAAATCAATCTGAATCCTTCTTGGCAGCCTGGTTCAGAATCTGCACTTTAGAGACTTGTTGATGTAAGTCCCTTTCTTTACTTGAATAGATGGAGCTCTCTCTCTCCAAATTCTTCTGAAGATTCTTTTGAATTCTTCTTTGAATTCTCTTGACAAACTCAGAGTATATCACCACCTGAGAATGTCTTCTTAGATCTTCTGTTGAAAATCTTCTTCTGTTTTTTGTATGTGTGATTCACGGTATATCATTTCTCTCTCTCTTCTTCTGTTGATGGAGAATGCCTTTATATAGACTTCCTCCATGGTAACCGGCTAATCCGGTTTCTAACAAACGTCTGACAGTACTGACAATTATAGTACACCGGTTGGTAATGGCAGCTGTCAAGTCTTCAGTCACTTCTTGAAACTCTATCTCTGTCAGCAAAATGTCAAGACTGGACTTCATCATGTGTCAACACAAGTAGACTAAGTGTCGACACAAGCCTTGATGGTGTCGATACAGCTTCTTTAGTGTTGACACTGCTTCTCGACACAACTTCTGTAGAATGTGTCGACACTAGTTCTGTGTGTCGACACAGTCACTTCTTCTCTTCACAAAAATTAACTTTGTTGAAACTCTGCTATGTGTCGACACAAGTCCTGTGTGTCGACATAGTTGATGTCGACTAAGTCTTCTATGTGTCGACACTGCCTCTATGTGTCGACACAGTTAATGTCGACTAAGCTTTTCTGTATGTCGACAATGCCTCTGTGTGTCGACACCAGCAGTGTCGACACAGTTGATGTCGACTAAGCTTTTCTGTATGTCGTCAATGCCTCTGTGTGTCGACAATGCCTCTGTGTGTCGACACAGTTTCTTCTGGTGTCGACACAGCCTTTCCAAGTATCGACACAATTGACTCCAGGTGTCGACACGGCTTTTCTCCAATGTCGACACAAGCCTTCATAAGTGTCGACACAGCTTCTTCTGGTGTCGACTCATAGACTTAGAAACTTTTTCCTGCATTCCTGCATTTTCTTAACCTGCACATATAAACTCAAAACAACATCAAATACACCTTGATGCATATTATTGAGTAAGGTGAGGCTTCTTCAAATCTGGTACACATTTTCTAGTGTACCCAACAGACACGGGCGTGTCGGGGCATGTTCCCCCCTGTTCTACGAAATGAACTCAACGATATGAGCTGAGCTCGACGAAATGAGCTCGACGATCGTCGGGCTGACGACATGCCTGGCGATACGGGCGTGTCGAGGGCATGTTCCCCCCTATTCTACGAAATGAACTCGACGATATGAGCTGAGCTCGACGAAATGAGCTCGACGATCGTCGGGCTGATGACACGCCTGGCGATACGGGCGTGTCGAGGGCGTGTTCCCCCTGTTCTACGAAAAGAACTCAACGATCGTCGAGCTGAGGACACGCCTGGTGGCATGGTGTGTATCATCCGACACAGGCGTGTCGGGTGGGAATGATCCCCTCTGGTCGACGAAATGAGCTTGACGATCATCGAGCTGACGACACGCCTGGCGACACGGGCGTGTCTGGGCCGACACGGGCGTGTCAGACCCGGAAGAGTTGTTTTCAGGGAATTTGTGTGGCTGTTTATTTCTTCCTATAGGATCTGACAGTTCAGATCTCCCCTTGCTGATATAAGGCTGAGTTATAGGCAGACCAAGGTGATTTTCACCTTGGCCTTCTTCACTTGGTCCCTTTGGCTTCCTAGGGTTTTGACATGACCAAAACCACTCTTGGGGGTCTAGTCGGAAATTGGATGTTACAAATCCCAATATATAACAAAAAATTTCGTCCTCGAAATTCTAGTTAGGCCTACGGGGTTTCAAGTATACAAGAAAAATTATAACATCCCGAAAGGCTGAGAGTAATACCTGACTGAAGAGTTCCGGGTACCGCTGCTGCATCAAGTCCTGGGGCTCCCAAGAGTGCTCCTCCTGACCATGATTTCTCCAAAGAACCTTGACCAGTGGGACCTTCTTGCGGCATAAGACCCGCATACCCGTGTCATCAATCCGGACCGGCTCCATGTGCACTGACCAGTCAGATGCTACTGGCCCATCAGTGGTGTCTATCTGCAGCTCTGGACGTAATATGGCCCTCTTGAGGGAGGAGACATGGAAAACATCATGCAGGACTTCCAGCTTTGGCGGTAGCTCTATACTATATGCTAAGGGGCTGATCCGCAGCAGGATCCTGTAGGGCCCCATGTATCTTGGGCTGAGCTTCTTCCTCCGCACGCGAACTCGAGAGACTCCGTGCATCGGTCGTATCTTCAAAAACACTTTCTCTCCTACCTGAAACACCACCTGTCGATGCCGCGCGTTGTAATATTTGGCATATCTGCTCTGCGCCTGCAATATCCGGTCCCGTATCAGTCTCACTTGGGCCTCAGTGTCCTCCACAAATTCCGAGCCCAGTACCTTTGGGTCCTCATCCTGTATCCATGACAGGGGAGTCCTGCACCTCCGTCCATATAGAGCCTCGTAGGGGGCCATACCTATACTGGTTTGATGATTGTTGTTGTATGAGAACTCCACCAGTGGCAGCATCTTCTCTCATGGCTCTCCTCGGTATAGAATGCACAGTCATAGTAGATCTTCCAATATCCGATTTGTGCGCTCTCTCTGCTCGTCCGTCTGAGGGTGGAAGGCTGTGCTAAAGGTCAGTCGGGTGCCCAAGTATGCCTGAACTGACCGCCACTCCCTGGAGGTAAACCGTCCATCACGATCTGACACTATTGACCTGGGTACGCCATGGTAGTGAATGAACTGCTCCACAAACTTCCGCACCAGTACTCCCACTGAATCGTCCTTCCTGATCGGTATAAATCGAGCCACCTTCATCAACCGATCAATGATCACCTAGATCGAGTCATTCCCTATCCGAGACCGGGGAAGCCCATGTATGAAGTCCATGGCTACGTCATCAAATTTCCACTCCGGCACCGAGAGTGGCTGCAACAATCCTGCGGGGTTCCTGCACTCTACCTTCACTAGCTGACATGTCTAATAATGGGTCACGAAGTAAGTGACATCCTTCTTCATGCACAGCCAGAACATAGTCTTCTTAAAATCAGCCGTCATCTTTGTGATCCCCAGGTGCACAAAATACCGGCTGCAGTGCGCCTCCGTCATAATGTCCTCCTGGATCTGACCTCCCTCTGGTATATACACCCGTCCTCTGAAGCACACCAGGCCATCCCTCAGTGTGTAGTCTCCTGTAGTGCCTGTCTCTATTGTCTGGAAGATGGGCTCTAACTTGGCATCCTGCCTCTGTCCCTCTCTGACTCGGTCTCTGATGTCGTCGGTGATGCCCATCCCGGCCAAGTACTCCTCATAGAGCTCAGGGTCGTGAGACGACACCAGAGTAATGTGCATGTCCTCTAGTCTCTGCAGCAGTTCCATAGACATCAGCTGAGGCTCTGCTCCCGCTATGGCGGCTCTCCTACACAGTGCATCTGCTACCACGTTCGCCTTCCCCGGGTGGTAGTGCATCTCGTACTGATAGTAAGATAGAAACTCCACCCACTGCCTCTGCCTGATGTTCAGTTCCTTTTACGTGTCCACGTACTTAAGGTTCTTATGATCTGAGTATATATCACAGTGGATTCCGTAGAGGTAATGTCGTCATATATTCAGTGCGAATACCACTGCTTCCATCTCCAGGTCGTGCACAGGATAGTTCTTCTCATGGGCCTTCAGCTGGCGGGAGGCATATGCTATAACGTGTCCATTCTGCATCAGCAAGGCTCCTTTCCCCTGATATGATGCGTCGGTATACACCTGGATTCCTTCCTTCCCAGAAGGAAGGGCCATAATAGGGGCTGAGATGAGTCGGTTCTTCAACTCCTGGAAGGCTGCCTCACACTGTGGCGTCCATACAAAGGGAACGTCCTTCGTCGTCAACGAAGTGAGTGGAAGGGCGATCCGAGAAAACCCCTCCACAAATTTTCGGTAATAACCGGCAAGCCACAGGAAACTCCGCACGTCCGTGGCCATCTTCAGTGGTGGCCAATCCCTGACTGCCTGTACCTTTACAGGGTACACCGCTAACCCAGCTCCGCTGATAATGTGGCCTAGGAAAGCCACCTCCTTCAACCAGAACTGACACTTGCTGAACTTTGCATAGAGGCGATGCTCCCGAAATCTCTCCAAAGTCAGTGCCAGGTGACGTGCATGGTCCTCCTCCGTCCTAAAGTAGATAAGGATGTCGTCTATGAATACTATGATAAACACATCCAAATAAGTCTCGAAGACCCGGTTCATGAGGCTCATAAACGCTGATGGAGCATTCGTGAGCCCGAAGGGCATCACGATGAACTCATACAGTCCATATCTGCTACTGAAGGCCGTCTTCGGAATTTCCTCCTCCTGGATCCGCAGCTGGTAGTAGCCTGACCTCAAGTCCGGTTTCGAGAAATAATGGGCTCCCTCCAGCTGATCGAACAACTCGTCTATCCTTGGGAGCGGATAGGTATTTCGGACAGTCAGCCTGTTTAGTGCTCGATAGTCGATGCACAGGCGAAGGGTGACATCCTTCTTCTTCACGAATAGGACCGGAGCTCCCCATGGCGAGGAACTCGGTCTGACGAATCCTACTTCCACCAACTCCTAAAATGTGTCCGAAATTCTGCCAACTCCATTGGGGCAATCCCATAAGGGGCCTTGGATACCGGCTTAGCCCCTGGAACCAACTGAATCTGAAAGTCCTTCTCCCTCTGCGGAGGCAGTCCTGGCAGCTTCTCTGGAAATACATCGGCGTAGTCACAAACCACCGGAATGCTAACAATCAGGTCCTTCTCCTCAGTCATCTCGAACCGCACCTGATATACCTCGTCTCCTTGTAGGTGGGCCTTGACGGCCTGAATAGATGAAAGGAGGCGGCGGGAAACCGGAGTAGTACCTTCGAATGTCGCATAAGTGTCGCCATGTCTCAGCACGATCCTCCTCGCCGGGCAGTCAATCTGGGCATGGTTCCAGACAAGCCATGTCATGCCCAAGACAAGGTCGAAGTCCGGCATTCTCAGGATCGTCGTCGGGGCCTCGAGTGTTAACCCGTCTATGGTAACCGTCAGGAGGCACTTCTCTGTGGACTGGATCTCCATCCAATTGGGGAGACGCACCCTCCTGGCATCTCCGTATAATATCGAATCTAGCCTAGATCCTTGATGAAATCCTCCGACACAAAGTTATGTGATGCCCCCGTGTCGAACAGAGTACGGGCAGGTTTGCCGCACGTCATCACTATTCCTAAATTAGTTAAAGGAAAACAGCTTAGGTCTAAAGTTTTCTAACCTAGGTTGTGCAATTATTCTACCAATACTAAAAATTACTCTCATACCTGCAATAACCCTGTTCGAGTTCCGGGGCTGCGCTAAGTCCAGAGCGTACACCGGCTCCCCATCCTGCATGTGTTCACCACCCTGAAATCTGCATCCGCGACCACGTCCACAACATCCCATCTGGTGAGCCGGTGGGCCACCCTGTGCAGCAGGTATGGTTCCATTCCTCGTCAGGCAATTAATCCAAATGTGCCCTGGCTGATGGCAGTGATAGCACCGCTGTGGTGTGGGTGGTCCCTGCCCTATCATGGGCACCTCCCTCATTTGTAGCGGCTGCGGGGCCACCACTGCCTGCTCCCTTGGTTCCTGCCTTTCCTCCTGGCGTGGTTGACCACCGTTCCTTCTCTCTCCCACCTGGCCCCTCTGCGGGTCCCTTCTCCCTCCTAGCACTGCATCATCCCCATGTCTCTTCCTGCCCCAGACTGCAAGCTGGTCCGCCTCCAACTTCTTGGCCATCTCCAAGATCCTGGCCATGGTACAATCAGACACGAATAAGATGGCCTACCTCAGGTCATCACGGAGGCCCTTGTAGAACCTCTTGGCATAAACCACGTCATCCAGCGTGTAAGAATCCGCAAACCAGGCCATATGAGTAAACTCCCAGTGATATTCCAGAACTGTCTTGTTCCCTTGCTTCAATTGCAAGAATCTATCCTCCAATTCATCCCTTGCGAACTGTGGCACAAAATGCTCCAGTAGTGCCACCCTAAACTCCTCCCAAGTGATGTCCGCGATCTCCACTCCCGCATAAGTGGTGCCCATCACCGACTTCCACCACCTCTTCACATGCGACTATAGACAAGAAACCACCAACGATACTGCCAGGTCCACCGGGCACTGTATTCCCACCAACATCTCGTACATAATGTCTAGCCACTCCTCCATGCGCTCTGTCGTCTCTGTCCCCAAGTAGAATGGTGGGGCAAGTCCCCGGAATGCACTCGACCAGTTCCCTCCGGGGTTTGGTTGAGGAGCCGGAGCCTGCTGTGCCCTAAAGGCCTCCAAGATGGCTGTCAAAGTTTGTCCCAGCTCCGTTTACTACAACGGGGTCGGAGCCGGCGGGGGTGGAATCACATTCGGGGCCGGAGGTGTCCCCTGCGGCAGGGAAGAATTCATGGCACCCTACAAAAGATGGTTTTAAGTGTAGTAAATTGACCTAAAACTCTTTGTTATTGGTGAGCATTGCACGTTATTCCTCCCATGGGAACACCATTGCTTCCGCTGCTTGTTTGTCTCCAAACTAAGCCCGCGCGGGGTGTCCCATGTTTTGTGGACTACATTCTGTCGGATCGAAGTTTCGCTCTGATACCACTTGTAAGACCCCTTTTTTTGCAACAACCACCAGGGTCTTAGGCCCAGAACCGCCTCCTTGCGGTGACACCTTCGCACCCGGGAAGGTCATCACTACAAAAAGCCTATCCTACCGGCCAAATTGATCACCATCGACAGAATGTTTAATGAATGAATGTGTAAGCATCCAAGTCCACAATAGAAAGAGGAAATCACATGACAAATAAATAGTCCACATCGCGAGAAAGTGAATACGGGCTTAAGCACGGTACATGATAACCTCACTACAATCCACACATAAAAGTAAAACTACTAATACTCGGCTCCACTCACGGATCCGGATGCCTGTCCACCCGAGCTACACTGGCCCATCTCCATCTGCACCGTACCCTATTGGTGTTGCGTCTCCTGTGGTTGTTCCTTGTCTCCCATCCGGAGCACCTAAATATGGTGGTCAAACGACCGTCAGTCAAACTAGACTCAGTCAACAATCCCCCATCCCTTGGGGCCATCCGATAAGGGGCCTTGGATACCGGCTTAGACCCTAGAACCAACTGAATCTGAAAGACCTTCTCCCTCTGCTGAGGTAGTCCTGGCAGCTTCTCTGGAAATACATCGGCGTAGTCATAGACCACCGGAATGCTAACAATCAGGTCCTTCTCCTCAGTCATCTCGAACAACAACTGATATACCTCATCTCCCTGTAGGTGGGCCTTGACGGCCTGAATAGATGAAAGGAGGCGGCGGGAAACTGGAGTAGTACCTTTGAATGTCGCATAAGTGTCGCCGTGTCTCAGCACGACCCTCCTCGCCAGGCAGTCAATCTGGGCATGGTTCCAGACAAGCCATGTCATGCCCAAGACAAGGTCAAAGTCCGGCATTCTCAGGATCGTCGTCGGGGCCTCGAGTGTTAACCTGTCTATGGTAACCGTCAGGATGCACTTCTCTGTAGACTGGATCTCCATCCCATTGGGGAGACGCACCCACCTGGCATCTCCCGTATAATATCGAATCTGGCCGAGATCCTTGATGAAATCCTCCGACACAATGTTTTGTGATGCCCCCGTGTCGAACAGGGTACGGGCAGGTTTGTCGCACGCCATCACTATTGCTATATTATTTAAAGGAAAAACAGCTTAGGTCTAAAGTTTTCTAACCTAGGTTGTGTAATTATTCTACCAATACTAAAAATTACTCTCATACCTGCAATAACCCTGTTCGAGTTCCGGGGCTGCGCTAAGTACAGAGCGTAGACCTGCTCCCCATCCTGCATGTGTTCACCACCCTGAAATCTGCATCTGCGACCACGTCCACAACCTCCCATCTGGTGAGCCGGTGGGCCACCCTGTGCAGCAGGTATGGCCCCATTCCTTGTCAGGTAATTAATCTGAATGTGCCCTGGCTAATGGCAGTGATACCACCGTTGTGGTGTGGGTGGTCCCTGCCCTATCCTGGGCACCTCCCTCATCTGTAGCAGCTGCGGGGCCAGCACTGCCTACTCCCTTGGTTCCTGCCTTTCCTCCTGGCGGGGTTGATCCCCGTTCCTTCTCTCTCCCATGAGTTGTCCCCTCTGCGGGTCCCTTCTCCCTCCTAGCACTGCATCATCCCCATGTCTCTTCCTTCCCCGGATTGCAAGCTGGTCCGCCTCCACCTTCTTGGCCATCTCTAAGATCTTGGCCATGGTACCATCAGACACGAACAAGAGGGCCTGCCTCAAGTCATCAAGGAGGCCCTTGTAGAACCTCTTGGCGTAACCCACGTCATCCAGCTTGTCAGAATCCACAAACCGGGCCAAATGAGTAAACTGCCGGTGATATTCCAGCACTGTCCTGTTCCCTTACTTCAATTGCAAGAATCTATCCTCCAATTCATCCCTTGCGGACTGCGGCACAAAATGCTCCAGTAGTGCTGCCCTAAACTCCTCCCTAGTGATGTCTGTGATCTCCACTCCTGCATAAGTGGTGTCCATCATTGACTTCCACCACCTCTTCGCATGCTAATCCAGACAAGAAACCACCAACGATACTGCCAGGTCCACCGGGCACTGTATTCCCACCAACATCTCGTACATAATGTCTAGTCACTCCTCCGTGCGCACTGTCGTCTGTGTCCCCAAGTAGGATGGTGGGGCAAGGCCCCGGAATGCACTCAACCAGTTCGCTCTGGGGTTCGGCAGAGGAGCCAGAGCCTGCTGTGCCCTAAAGGCCTCCAAGATGTCCGTCAAAGTTTGTCCCAGCTCCATCTGCTGCAACGGGTAGAGGGGTGGGGGATTTTTGACTGAGTCTAGTTTGACTGACGGTCGTTTGACCACCATATTTAGATGCTCCGGATGGGAGATAGGGAACAACCGTAGGAGACGCAACACCAGCAGGGTACGGTGCAGATGGAGATGGGCCAGTGTAGCTCGGGTGGACAGGCATCCGGATCTGTGAGTGGAGCCGAGTATTAGTAGTTTTACTTTTATGTATGGATTGTAGTAAGGTTATCATGTATCGGGCTTAAGCCCGCATTCACTTTCTCATGATGTGGACTATTTATTTGTCATGTGATTTCCTCCTTCTATTGTGGACCTGGATGTTTACACATTCATTCATTATATATTGTATCGATGGTGATCGATTTGGCCAGCAGGATCGGCGTTTTGTAGAGATGACTTTCCCGGGTACGAAGGTATCACCGCAAAGCGGCGGTTCTGGGCGTTAGACCCCGGTGGTTGTTGTAAAAAAAGGGTCGAGGGGTGGGGGATTGGGCCTAAAACCCTACAACAACCACCTGGGTCATATGCCCGGAACCGCCGCTTTGCGGTGACACATTCGCATCCGGGAAGGTCATCACTACAAAACACTGATCCTGCCGGCCAAATCGATCACCATCGACAGAATGTATAATGAATGAAAGTGTAAGCATCAAAATCCACAATAGAAAGAGGAAATCACATGAAAAATAAATAGTCCACATCGCGAGAAAGTGAATACGGGCTTAAGCCCAGTACATGATAACCTCACTACAATCCACACATAAAAGTAAAACTACTAATACTCGGCTCCACTCATGGATCCGGAAGCCTGTCCACCCGAGCTACACTGGCCCATCTCCATCTGCACCGTACCCTGCTGGTGTTGCGTCTCCTGCGGCTATTCCCTGTCTCCCATCTGGAGCACCTAAATATGGTGGTCAAACAACCGTCAGTCAAACTAAACTCAGTCAATAATCCCCCACCCCTCTACCCATGGCTCCTAGGCACCGGGTGGAAAGGAGTGAAATGGAGGTCCAAAAGCAGGGCGTAATCAAGCAGGTGACATCTACCCTAATGAATAAAATAATAAGGTATGACAGGGGTATCACAATAATTAAACATGAGTAAACAAGTGTGTAACAAAAGTAAACAGTAAGGAGTAGCAAGTAAGTAAAGGCAGTAAGAAGAGTAAGTAAGAGCAACGAGAAATATAGCCGTTGATTTATAGGGATTACCCCTATAGACCAAGGGGTCGTTTTGCGGGGCCTATCGTATAAAACGTCTCATACCATTTTATACGATAGGTGTCAGGGGTTAAATGCAATGATTATGCTATGACATACAAGTATGCTATGGTATGCACATGCAAGTGCAACTCACACACACGACTCTATGTGCACAGACCTTTAGTTCCCCTTTTTGGAGTTAGCTAAACTCTCAAGAGCCTCTCATCGTGGCCAACGAAGTTAGTGGGTTGGGCCTCTCCACTCCTAGACAAGTAATCACACTACCCCTGTAACACCCCCATCCGTCACATGGAATATAACAGAAGGTCCAGCTGGAACCCGACGCCATATACCACAGACAGTCGAAATGGTTACCAAATGAATATTCAAACTTTCCAATTAAGACTACACGTCCTACACAGAGCATTCTAGTGGAAGCTTTTAAAGTTGAAAGAACCCAAATCTTGAATCCAATAAATATGAATGTCCACGACCACAACCACAGGAATGAACCCAAATACACTGAAAAGGTATATGACCTTATGGCCTTACAGATGTTCACTTAATAAAAACATGTCTTACATACATCGGCTCGCAGGCCTGCCACACATGATAAAATAAAAGCAACTATTCGCTTTGGCCTTCTAGGGCCAGCACAGCAACATGGGCTCCAGTCCGCTATTTGGTACTCGGCTCCATAGCACCTGCAAGCACAATTCCACCGCATGGTGGCAAACAAAGCAACGGTCAGCCAAAAGCCGACCAAATTATAACGACTCCGCCCCTCACTCGGGACGGAGGTGCTCTTTCACTGTATATCATTAACCCAATAAAATAATAAAGCGCAACTATACTACGCCACAGGTGTAGGCTCGCACGGCCAAACACCCCGTGCACTCAGGGCACATTAACGGTGAATCCGGTCTATTCTGTGGCTTCACCACCATCCCAAAGATGGCAACCATGTGAGCATTTAGCCTTTCTGACCACCGTCTAAGGCTTCCGACTATGCCAACGGCCAGTCCCCGTCTTCGGGTCTCTCTCACCGAACCACATAGCCTAGGTCCGATTCCACTTGCTCGTTGCTCATGCTGCCTAGTCAATTTAAGTCCTACGCGTGGGCCAAGCTTCTCTCGGATCCCAAAATTTTCCAAACAATCTCATAACCCAGTTATGATCAAGGCCGGTTCGCAGACAGCCAAGTTAGCAAAACACGTTTCCGCTCAGTTTTCCGGGTGCGCCTTGAAGCTAGCTTCCAAGGATCCCTGCTGCAATCTACCGCGTAGAAACCCGAAAAACCCAAAGCACGGAGTATTCTCCGGTAAATGATAACAAATGCAACATCACCGATCCAGACAGTACACGTCCGGGTAGGCTTCACACACAATGTCTATGCTCGTACTTATGATTCCGGACTCTATATGCAACACAAGGGGGACTATTCACATTAACCCCAAGGAACACCACGCACTCACCGCACACTCGTGGGAGCGGGATTCCCTATGCAGAAAGAAAGAGCTTCACATGCTCAAGTTGAGAATCGTTACCCATGTAGTCCATTTTGGCGCCATGGAAAAACTACACGGATGGAACTCTTCACCACGAACTTTCCTCCACGGATCCGCCCTCAGATCTCGAAACGGTGCTCCGATGCTCCGCCGGCGGCCGGAATAACTTCCTTCTTCCTCTTCTTTCCAACTCCTTGAGAGAGAGAACGGTTGGAGAGAAATGAACGATTAACTCCCCTATTCCCGGCCTTAACAGAGCAGGAAATCACCTAGGCCGTTGGATCTTAATTAAAGAAAACGAACGGCTCAGATCTGTTCAAAAATCTCCAGACCTGGGCCGAACACGGCTTGGCACACGGCCGTGTCCTACGCTGTGTGCCTCAATCCAGGCACGATCGTCAAATACAGAAAAGACACACTGGCTAAGACACGCCCGTATCCAACCTGACACGCCCGTTTCGGGTCTCTCGACACGCCCGTGTCCGGGGGCGTGTCACGCATAACCGCCACGCCAACTGACCCGACCCAACTACACACGGGTACTAACACGGGTAGGCACACGCCCGTGTCAAATGACACGCCCGTGTCATCTAGCCGTGTTCCTGGCCGTGTTCTTCTCGGGATGAAAACGGCCAAAAAATCACCAGCCAGACACGGCCTTGGACACGCTCGTGTCCTGGGCCGTGTACCCTATAAGGCACCAAAAATCCCCTTTTTCGCGACCGACCCAAAAACAATTTTTGGGGCGTTACAACCCCGTCTAGCCCCTCACGTACGTTTCCGTACTATTCCTAGCAAACCAGCTAGTCTCCCCGAGTCAACGTACCGACGACGGTGTGATCGATCGTCCAATATCGAGGACCCACGACTGTTATGCACATGCAACCATGATAGTTTGTATCTAATTATAGTACTGAGCCTCCAGCTCTTTAGACTACCAAGCCTACTATTTCACCATATTCCCGAGCCCACAGCTCCCTGGACTAATCAAGTATCCTTTTTTATTCCAAGTCCCCGAGCATCCAGCTCCCCAGACTTCCAAATCAATACCGAGTCCATTTAACTCTACTAGAAAGCCCTTAGGCCACGGGCCTATGCTATCCTTTCACTACCAATTCATCTCCCTACGTGTACAAGTGTGAGTGTAAGGTGAAACTACTATTAGGGTTACTCTTGCCCAAATTATTCCTAAGGTTTACGTTAGCCCAGGACTGCCCAAGGTATTCCCCGTGAAGGGCTCTCGAAGGCATTAGGAACTATGATGGGATTACGCCCAAAGCTCCCTTTTGCAAGTCACTTAATATTATTGATTTCTACCCTTGATCAGATCTCTTATTTATTTACCCAAACCAGCAACCTACTAAGGATTCAACTCTTCAAATTCATTACCCACTCTAGTTCAGTTTCCGCAGTTACTATATGCAGACCACCCTATACTATATGAGATGTATAAAGGAGGTACTCCGGATTGTCTTCCAAATCTCCTATAAAATTTATCAGAGGTATATCATAACAAGTTTAGTCTAAAATCAGAGAATCATAATTTTTCTAATTAATTTGATATTTATTGAATTTCCCAAATGTTTTGTCATGGGCAATTTTGAACATGAACTATATGATCTACTCTAGTAATGGCCACCCAAAAATTTTGAACAATAAATAATAGATATGACTAGATATTAATTTCCATAATTTTTCAGAGAATATTTGACCTCTAATTAATTTATCCAAAATAATTCCTTTAATCATATGTAAAGAAGGAAGTACCAAAATTACTTATCAAAAAATTATGTAAAAATTATAGAATCTTAATATTGTTCAGAAATGATCATTGTACAAAACTCTTAATTTTAGAGGCTTGCTAGACTCCAAAATAAATTAAATTAAGTTTTCATGGGAAACAATACTTGTTGGATCTCTAGTTGATTTGGGTTAGGTTCACTGACTTAGGATGTGACCCATCATGTATAGTCTGGGTCAAGTCTTTGTCTTAGAGTCTAGGACAGTCCTCTATCTCAACTTTAGATGGACCAGCCTTTTTCAAGACCATCAGGAACTTCAGATCTATCAGTTTTTCGGACTAAGTGGAATGAGTTCGACGTTCGTCGAACTCAGCTCGATGAAGGAAGTTCTGCGCTCAATGATCGTGAGCCAATTCGCAGTGCTGAGCTCGACGAACCTTGTTCTTTGCTCGACGAACACCAGATTCTACTTGAAGCATTCTCAGGACTACTTCAAATTTCTCTAAGTCCAGCTTCATGCTTCGGTCGACGAATTATATTCTAAGCTCGACGAACTTGGACCTCAAGTTCACAGCTTCTCAAGTCGACGAATGCTAATCTCTACTCGACGATTTTGTTGTGCTCAGAGAATCTGTGTCGACACTTAGGGCTTGTGTCGACACCAGGCGATTTGTGTCGACACCCAGGATTTCAGTCGACACCAGCTTGTGTCGACACCAGAGGATTTGTGTCGACACCTAGACCAATCTGTCGACACCAAAGGATTTGTGTCGACACCAAGATCAATCTGTCGACACCAATTTGTGTCGACACAACATTTTAGTAGATGCAGAGTATTTTGTCCAAGTCCAGAACTTTTCTTAGGTCGACGAAGTTTATTCTCAGCTCGACGAATTTGGTTCTCTGCTCAACGAATAATGTTTGTCTGATATTGAAGATTGTTTATTCAATGAATGAAGACTGTCAGCTCGACGAACTCAGTTAGCTCGACGAACTCTAAACTCAGCTCGACGAATTATGTTCTTCGGTTGACGATTCCAGACTAGGTCTTCTTCCATTCCCGTCTCATTCCATGGCGCTGATTCCTGAACAATTAATGGCAGTTCTTCACAGTATACTACCGTTAGGATGCGCAGTTAATTCTGGATTATTACATGCCATTTTCCCATGGAAACAGCTGGGGAAATAATTAATTGCTGCTTCCTTTTCAGGCCGTCTGTCATTACTGCTCGACGTTCAAAATTCGAATGTTCTCCATGACAGACAGAGAGATACAGAAACAGTGAGTAACACGGAGATATACAACAGACAACAAGAAGAAAAACATATACAGCGATTCAGACAACACAAGAAAAAGAAGTTTTTCTTGGCCCAGAGAGAAATTGATCTAGAAGAAGAAGAAGAAGAAGACTACATCAATATCAAGAGTCTTCTTCATCTGCTTTCACTCAGGATAACTTCAAGAAACAATACATCCATATCAGTTACAAGAAGTTCCTGAAGACTCTCTCTGGACCTGGAATTCTAGGTCTTTGAAGACCTATCACCCTGAAGAAGTGCTCCAGCATTCTTCCTTATCTATTCTACATCTCAGGGGGAGCAAAGCTGCTAAACAACATTCCACAAGTCTTCTTATTTGACTTGAGAAAGAGAAAACCTCATCACCCTCTCACTCCACCTCTGTACAGGGTTTTAAGTCCCTTCAAAATTATTCTGGTTGCAAATCTCCCACTAAAAGACTTGAGGGTTTGGTTTTTGGGAACCTGATCAAAACCCCATTGGTGCCAGCACACCTGATCAACCCCTTCCTGCAGTGGATTCCTACCATGGTGGTAGAAGAGTGGACTACCCAGATTTGGGGAACCACTATGAAATTCTTATGTCGTCTGGTTGCTTTCTTTTCCTTTTGTTTTCGGGCCTTGCTCTGTGAATGTGCTGTGATTAGTCCATTGCTATTTTTTTTGGTTTACTGTATTTGCTTCCCTTCACACACACACACACACACACACCTAAAATACAACAGTAGTTGTAAAAGTTTTAAAATCACCATATACTCTATTCACCCCCCCCCCCCCCCCGCTAGAGTATATCAGATCTAGCTGCACTTTCAATTGATATCAGAGGGAGGTTGGTTAATAACACCACACCTGATTGGTTGTACAGGCTAACACCTGAACCCCAAGATCCCCTAGTTAGATCTGTTTGTTTCTATTCTTTTATTGGACTTATCATTATCACAGACATGGCCCAAAACAAGGATTATACAAGCATCAGACCTCCAGTGTGCAATCTTAATAAGTTTGTCATCTGGAAGGCAAGAATTAGATTATATATGAACTCCATTGATGAAGATATTTTTTATTTCATCTCAATAGGTGTTCCTCCAGCTCCTACACCTTTGGCCAGCACATCAACTAATCTGAGTGCAGTATCACCTCCACACAATACTGAAGCCTATAAGAAAGCTAAGATGGCTGATGCAAAGGCTATGAATATTCTGGCCCAAACAATGTCAGATGACATATTTCAGAAGGTGGCTGAGTGCACCTCAGCCAAGGCCATTTGGGACTCTCTCAATCAAATGGTAGCAGGCTCAGCTGATGAAAGAAAGGATATGAGATCCAGTCTCATTTCTCTCTACGAGAATTTCAAAAAGGATGAGACAGAATCAGTGGCTGAGATGTACAATAGATTAAGTTCAATCATCAGTGAACTCAAGACTCTTGACAAGGACATCACCTTAACTGAGGCGAATGACAAGATACTGATGTGTTTCCCCAGTTCATGGGACTCTAGAATCTGGCCAATCAAAGAAGCCAGAAGCCTCAATGAGATCTCAACAGAATCTCTGCTAGGCAAGTTGAAGTCATATGAGCAGCTTGTCAAATCAAGAGATGTAGCAGAACAGAAGGCAACTACCCCAGTTACGAAGGAGCACAGCTTGGCCCTCAAAGCTTCAGAAGACAATGAATCATCTACCTCCAATGAAGAGTTAATGAGTCTTTTTGCCAAAAGATTCTACAAAATGGCAAGAAAGGACTTTAGAAGAAAATCATCCAGGCAGGATGATAAGCCCAAATATGACAAGACACCAACTAAGGAGGTTGTGTGTTTTGGATGCAGAAAGCCAGGGCACTATATTTCAAAATGCCCAGAGAATCAGAAAAAGGACAAGGGCAGGGACAAGGATTCCAAAAGAAAACAAAGCAGCAGACCCTCCTCCAACAAGTATAAAAGGAAGGACAAAGGATTTGTTGCTGAGTCCTGGAGTGACACAGAAGAGGAAACTTCCTCCTCAAGCTCCAGTGAAGAATAGGAAGAAGTCAGATCCAAGGAGGTGTGCCTAATGGCAATAGATGCCTCTAGAAGCAACTGTGGATCAGAAGAGGATTCTGAAGATGAAGGTGCCTCAGACTCAGAGGCTGTTCAGGTTATTTCTAGTTTTGACTTCAATTCTGACTTATTTAAAGTAGAATTTAAAACTATATGCATGGATTTAATAAACTCAGAGAAAGAAATAAAAGCCTTGAGGACTAGACTAGAAAACCTTGAATCTGTCAGCACAGAAAATAAAAAACTAACTGACCAATTGACTCTAGTTAATGAACAAATAATCAAGTTAAAATCTGAATTATGTGAGGCAAAACAACTTGAGCAATCTCTCAATGGGAGAAGCCTCAAGCTGATGGATATCACAAGCACAGTAAATGCCAGATTAAATGGCAGGCTGGGCTTGGGTGCTTCATCAGGTTTACCCCCCATAATAAAGAAGAATATACTTTCTACCCCCATAAAGTTTATCACTGCTAAGGGTAAAGAGAAACTAACTAAAAAACCCAGGTTAGAAAACAAGTCATACCCCCTAGACAATAGAAACAGAAAGCAGAAGAAAGCTGTTAAAAACCAAGTTCAGCAGAATTCGTCGAACTTAGATCGACGAAATCCTGCAAGATCGTCGAACCCCGATCGACGAACGCTGAACGCAAACTTCAGAAATAATTATTTGTCCTACTGCGATCGACGAACTGTGTATGGTTCGTCGAGCAGAGGTCGACGAACGTGGGATGCAGAAAATGACCATGGTCATTCTCTGAGTGGAGGTCGACGATCTCATCCCCATTCATCGAACTATGGTCGACGAACTTACAATAATTCGTCGATCCCAGAACGACCAAATATAAATAATTTCTCCTATAGAAATTTTAAAATAGCTAACAAGACATTTAATCCAGTAGCTGATTGGATAATCTCACCTAGGAGATATCACCCACTAGGGTATAAGTCTCAACCTGCATTATCAGTCATTTCTAGTTTTTCTTTTCAGCCAAACCAAGGACCCAAGGTAACCTGGGTCAAGAACAATTGAGCTTTATTTTTTTGATGCAGGTACAGGTGAAGAACTGTCCAAGGCTAAGTCAGACATGGTACCTGGACAGTGGCTGCTCCAAGCACATGACTGGCAGCAAAGCAAATCTCTCCAACTATAAGTCCAAGCTAGGACCAAAGGTGATATTTGGAGACTCAAAGAGTGGTCAGTCAGAAGGGTATGGAAGAGTAAGCATTGAAGCAGTGACGTTCAAAAAGGTGACATATGTAAGAGGACTTAAACATAACATTATATCCATAAGTCAATTATGTGATGAAGGTTATCAGGTACATTTCAACTCTACCTCTTGTTCTATTATAAATGATAAAAACCAAACTGTTTTAATTGGACTTAGACAAGGAAACATATACTTAGTAGATTTCATTTCTGCCACAACTGATATTTGTTTACTTAATATCACTAGTACCCAAAATGAGTTATGGCACAAAAGGCTAGGACATGTAAACCTTAAGAACATATCTAGGTTATCTAAAGACAACCTTGTTAGAGGTTTACCTTCTGGTCCCTACAAGAAGGAAAACCTATGCAGGGCTTGTCAACTAGGCAAGCAAACTAAAACTAGCTTCAAATCCATTAATAAAAGTGATTCACCTAGGATATTGTATCTGCTTCATGTGGATCTTTTTGGACCCATTGCAGTACAAAGCCTAGGAGGAAAGTCTTACACCTTAGTTATTGTTGATGATTTCTCCAGATTCAGTTGGGTAGCCTTCTTGAGAGCTAAGTCAGATATATTCAAAGTTCTTACAGATTTTCTCAGGACCATACAGATTGAGTTCTCTACTCATGTTGCATTGATCAGAAGTGATCATGACACAGAGTTTGAGTCTCTTCTTATGCATGAGTTCTGTGAGAAGGAAGGTATCAGGCAGTGCTTCTCAGCTCCTAGAACTCCCCAACAAAATGGGGTAGCTGAAAGGAAAAATAGGACACTCATTGAAGCTGCAGGTAAATTGTTAGCAGATGCTTACATGCCTCTATCCTTTTGGGCAGAAGCTGTAAATACAGCTAACTATGTCCTGAACAGATGTCTTATACATAAACTAAAACACAAGACCCCCTATGAATTACTTAAAGAAAAGAAACCTAAAATCACTTACTTTAAAGTTTTTGGTTGCATATGTTACATCCACACTAATAACAAAAGATACATTAGAAAATTTGAGGCTAAGGCTGAAGAAGGGATTTTTCTAGGATATTCCCAAGGAAGCAAGGCCTATAGGGTTTTCAACAAATCATCCCTTAAAATTGAAGAATCTGTCCATGTGTATTTTGATGAAGCTAACATGTCTTATAAGGAGAAAGACATTTCTACCAATAGTCCATTGCAGGTTTCACCACTGTGTGAGTCAATGGATGGACTAAACCTTACCCAAGAGGTTCCAACTCATCCCACTCCACAGGCTGCTGAAGATAGTGAAGAAGAAATCTAAGAGGAAGTAACTGAACTTCCATCAACAGCCAGTACCATTCCTCAAGAGGAATTATTTGCAGAAGCTATTGCTCAACCAACTCCACAAACTGATCTTGTCACACTTAGAGATCACCCCAGATCTCAAGTGATTGGAGACATTTCAGTTGGTGTACAGACAAGACATCAGCTCAATCAAAACTTGATGCATTCATGTTTTCTCTCCCAAATTGAGCCTCTCACCATCCATAAAGCTGAGCAAGATCCCCACTGGATTCTTGCAATGCAAGAGGAACTAAATCAATTTGAGAGATGTAGAGTTTGGGATTTTGTTCCAAGACCCCATAACTACCCAGTTATTGGAACCAAATGGGTCTATAGGAACAAATTAAATGCACAAGGGAACATAGTAAGGAACAAGGCTAGACTGGTTGTCCAAGGCTATAGGCAAGAAGAAGGAATAGACTATGACCAAACCTTTGCCCCTGTTGCAAGGTTGGAGTCCATAAGAATATTCCTAGCCTATGCAGCATACAAAAAGTTCAAGGTATTCCAGATGGATGTTAAGAGTGCCTTTCTGAATGGTGTACTTCAAGAAGAGGTTTATGTAGAACAACCTCCAGGTTTTATCTATCTAACTCAACCCTCTTATGTTTACATATCGCATAAAGCTCTCTATGGTTTAAAGCAAGCTCCAAGAGCTTGGTATGAGACCCTAGCTAGCTTTCTTTTAGAGCATAAATTTACAAGAGTAACCATAGATAAAACCCTTTTCACTAGACATCATAAGGACCAAATCTTATTGGTACAAATATATGTGGATGACATTATTTTTGGGTCTACTGATCTCAAATTGTGCCAGAGATTTGCTGACCTCATGCATTCCAAATTTGAGATGAGTAGTATGGGTGAGCTTTCCTACTTCCTTGGTCTCCAAGTGAAGCAGCTCCCTGATGGTATCTTCCTCTCCCAATCTAAGTATGCTAAAGAGCTTATTAAAAAGTTTGGGATGGGTGATGCCTCAGGAATGAAAACACCTATGGCTACCAATGTTGTTGTGGATTCTGATGTAGCAGGGAAACCTGTAGATCAGAAACACTATAGGGCAATTGTTGGATTCCTATTATACTTAACAGCTAGCAGGCCTGACATAATGTTTGTCACATGCCTTTGTGCTAGATTCCAAGTGAATCCTAAAGAATCTCATCTTATTTTTCTAAAAAGGATTTTGAGATATATAAAGAGTTGTCCTAGTTTAGGACTCTGGTATCCTGCAGAGTCAGAATTTGAGTTAACTGGATAATCAGATGCTGACTATGCTGGATGTAAAGTGGACAGGAAAAGTACCTCTGGAACTTGACAGTTCCTGGGTATGAGACTTGTCTCTTGGTTTTGCAAAAAGCAGACATCTGTGTCTACATCAACTGCTGAGGCAGAGTATATGGCTGCTGGCAGCTGCTGTTCACATATGCTATGGATACAAAACCAACTCCTAGATTATGGTATCAACTTAAATAATTCAACCTTATTTTGTGATAATACAAGTGTTATTGCTATAGCTCAGAATCCAGTTCATCATTCTAGGACTAAACATATTGAAATAAGACATCATTTCATTAGAGATAATGTAGACAAAAAGAAAATTAACTTGATCCACATTCCTACTGATCTATAGAGAGCAGATATCTTCACCAAGCCTTTGGATGAGAAAACCCATCTGTTCTTTATAAATCAACTGGGAATGATTGATGGAGAAGAGTTAAATTAATGTATGTCTGCATTCGATGAATTTTCCAGAGTTTGTCGAACGAAGTTCGACGAATTAGGGAATGTTTGAGAGATTCTCGTCGAACGGAGATCGACGAATTCTCTGTGTGGAAACAATTTTCGTCGACCACATATCGACGAACCTTGGTTCAGAAACTATTTCGTCGAACGGAGTGCGACGAACTGCTTTCAATTCTTCTGAATGGGTTCGACGAACTACTCTCCTATAACTTATTTCGTCGATCTCAGTTTGAAGATCTGTCTTTTTTTCGTGGAACGAAGCTTGTCGATTCATATTCTGAAAATCTTATATCTAGATTTTCTTCGACCTCCGTCCCGCGCTTTCAGTTCCTTTGCTCTTGATCGCCGTTTTCTCTGTAATTTTCTTTGCTGGTCATCAATGGCGATTCCTCCAGGAGCACTTGCAGCGATGAAGTTTGATGCAGCATTCTCAATGGACTTTGAGTACTTCCAGCACTCCGATCCAATTTTTCTGTATATCCTTGAATTACTTGAAGAACAGCATCTCAAGGATTTCATGACACGCAGTATCAAGCTACACTCAACTGAGATGAGAGAATGGGTGTACACTGCCACAATTTCTGAAGATGGAAATTTGACAGGAACTATTGGAAACACTGCCATTTCCCTGTCCCCAGCAATACTCTCTGAAATTTTTGGTCTGATCAATGGGGAAGACAACTTGGAAATGGACGCTGAGGAATATGCTGATATGCTGAAAGTCATGGGTTTCTCCGGCAACAACCCTAATAAGCTTCTGAAAAAACAACTGTCAGCCGCCTATCAATTTTTGGCCGACATTGTAGGGAAAATTCTGATGGGCAAACACTCGGCACATGACTATATCACTCGCCATCAATTCCTGATCATGTGCGCAGTGCTCAACAAGCGTCAGGTCGATTGGGGCATGGTTTTCTTTGACCTTATCAAGAAAAGAACTAGCAAGAAGGAAGTCTGCTATGGCAGAATCCTGGGGATTTTCCTCCAGGAAAAGGCCAGTGAATGTTTGGTCTCCCCGACCACATTCATCAACGCCAGCAAGCGCCTCACCTGCGCCTTGTTTGGCCGATGGGAGAGGACAATCTCCAAACCCTCCAAGGGTTCCTCCTCCTCCATTAATGCTTCTGAGAGCACCAGGACCGTCAAGGTCACTCCCCACCCTGACCCTGAAGAGGCCATTCCACCTACCAACTCTCTTCCCACTCCTCCTGCACCTCGATTGACTGCACCTCAACATCAATCTCCACCGCCTGATCTTACACATATCCCTACACCTCCAGTTTCCCCCACTGAAACACATATTCCCTCACCTCCTCCATCCTCTCTTCCATCACACCTATCCACTATTCCATCCTACACCATACCTGCTGAACCACAACCTGTTCTCCCTCCTTTATCCCCTCCACACATTCCCCCTTCCTCCTCTGCTTCTCTCCCCTCCACTATTCTTTCTCCACTTATGGATTCTTCCACCATTGCTTCCATCATCCCTCTTCTGACTCCTCTTATTAAATCACTCATCACAGAGGCCATTACACCTCTAGTGAATTCCATTGATTCTTTATTTGCCCAAATCTCAGCCCTCTCTGCTGCCCCCTCTTCATTCAGGGGCCTGGCTCCAGGTTCTCCTGAACCCAGGCAGGGGGAGATGCTCCATGATGAAGCTGGTGCAGCAGCTGCAGAAGTGAATACAGTTGATACAGATACAGATACAGATAATGCAGTTACAGATATAGCACTTGATTTTATTCAATTCATGGACACTGACAGTAGCTTTGATGAGTCAGTAGAATCAATAACAACTGCTGGTGATTTCCTTATAAATCCCACAGTTAATTTATCTGAGATACTTCAGATTTTTGATCCTGTATATATGAAGCTTCCTTCAGTAGAGATTGCTAAGCCATATTTGGCTATTGTTCAGTATACCTCTCCAGCAAGCCCAGTAGTTGTCATGCAACTTTGTGACACATTTGCTGCTCCTACTGCTGTTCTAACTCCTGTGTCTGTTCCAGAAATCTGCCTTGTCCCAGATTTTGTCATGGATGATTCTCCCATGCCTGATCTGGATGAGCTCATTCTGGCAGACATTGAAGAAGAGAACAAGACAGCAGCTGCAAGTTCTGTCTCTACTGCTGTTGAACCCTCACCCTCTAAAATTTCTATCCCTCCTCAAGAACAACCTCTTATCATTCCTGATGCCACTCTGAGGAAGTTGAATGCTCTGTATGATAACCCTCAAATTTCAGATTCTGATGATGATGATGATGATGATGAATCAGATGAGGAGGCTGCTAAAAAGCAAAAGAAGTTGCTCTCTAAGAAAAGGAAGGCTCCTCCTCCTCCTGCTCCCAATCCTAATCCCACTGCAGACACTCCATACTATATTCTGCACAATGTTGCTCCTTACAAAGGGATGCCTGCATGGACGTGGCTATCAAAGAACCAGCAAAAAGAGAGGAAGAGGAGTAGGAGATACTCTCCTCCCCCAGTTCATAGATATAGAAAGGATCCTCCTCCTCCTCCTCCAGCAGCAGGTGCCTCTAGCTCTAGCTCTCAAAGATCTGCTCCTATTCAAACTTATCAGAGACAAACAGGGAGATCCTCTGTTATTAGTCAGCCAAGGCCACCATCTTCAGGCAGTCAACACCATCAACAACAACAGCAGCAGCACCAGGAACCTGAGGAACATGAACCTGAAAGGCCCTATTCCCCTCCTGAAGATCCAAAAACAGCAAACACAGCCAGAATGGCAAGATTCCAAGAAATCATTGGCTTATCTCTAATCAACAAGGCTAAAGCTGAGGGCAAGGACACAAATGGCTTAACTACTATGTCTCAGTACAGGAGAGATGAACTAAAGAGATTTGGGAAAGTAAACAAGCTACTCAATGTTGATGAGTACATGCATCTTCACCCAGAAGTAGTTGTCCCTAGAGCCACTTCACTGAACATCATAGGGGCAACTGACATGACTATGACCAAAGCTCAAGCCTCAGATCCCAATAGGGAAATCATTTTCAAGAAGCCAGGAGAAAAAGCACCAGAAGTCAAGCCAAAACAGAAGAAATCAGGGAAGTAATTTTGTGTTTTCTTTTCATTTCTGCTTCTGTTTCAGTCTCTATCTTGCATTAAAACAAAGCCAGTATGTACATATATATCTGTTGCATGTGTTGTAAATTCTCTGCCAGATATATCTCTTAATTTTGCTTTGTTTTTCTGTTTGCTCTTTGCTTGGAGTTTCTGTTAGTAACCTCACCCAAATAGGGGGAGATTGTTGGATCCCTAGTTGATTTGGGCTAGGTTCACTGACTTAGGATGTGACTCATCATGTATAGTCTGGGTCAAGTCTTTGTCTTAGAGTATAGGACAGTCCTCTATCTCAACTTCAGATGGACCAGCCTTTTTCAAGACCATCAGGAACTTCAGATCTATCAGTTTTTCAGATTAAGTAGAATGAGTTCGACGTTCGTCGAACTCAGCTCGACGAAGGAAGTTCTGTGCTCAACGATCGTGATACAATTCGCAGTGCTGAGCTCGACGAACCTTGTTCTTTGCTCCACGAACACCGGATTCTACTTCAAGCATTCTCAGGACTACTTCAAATTTCTCTAAGTCCAGCTTCATGCTTCGGTCGACGAATTATATTCTGAGCTCGACAAACTTGGACCTCAAGTTTACAGCTTCTCAAGTCGACGAATGTTAATCTCTACTCGACGATTTTGTTGTGCTCAGAGAATCTGTGTCGACACTTAGGGCTTGTGTCGACACCAGGCGATTTGTGTCGACACCCAGGATTTCAGTCGACACCATCTTGTGTCGACACCAGAGGATTTGTGTCGACACCTAGACCAATCTGTCGACACCAAAGGATTTGTGTCGACACCAAGATCAATCTGTCGACACCAATTTGTGTCGACACAGCATTTCAGTAGATGCAGAGTATTTCGTCCAAGTCCAGAACTTTTCTCAGGTCGACGAAGTTTATTCTCAGCTCGACGAATTTGGTTCTCTGCTCAACGAATAATGTTTGTCTGATATTGAAGATTGTCTATTCAACGAATGAAGACTGTCAGCTCGACGAACTCAGCTTAGCTCGACGAACTCTAAACTCAGCTCGACGAATTATGTTCTTTGGTCGACGATTCCAGACTAGGTCTTCTTCCGTTCCCGTCTCATTCCATGGCGCTGATTCCTGAACAATTAATGGCAGTTCTTCACAGTATACTACCGTTAGGATGCGCAGTTAATTCTGGATTATTACATGCCATTTTCCCATGGAAACAGTTGGGGAAATAATTAATTGCTGCTTCCTTTCCAGGCCGTCTGTCATTAATGCTCGACGTTCAAAATTCGAATGTTCTCCATGACAGACAGAGAGATACAAAAACAGTGAGTAACACAGAAATATACAACAGAAAACAAGAAGAAAAACATATACAGCGATTCAGACAACACAAGAAAAAGAAGTTATTCTTGGCCCAGAGAGAAATTGATCTCGAAGAAGAAGAAGAAGAACACTACATCAATATTAAGAGTCTTCTTCATCTGCTTTCACTCAGGATAACTTCAAGAAACAATACATCCATATCTGTTACAAGAAGTTCCTGAAGACTCTCTCTGGACCTGGAATTCTAGGTCTTTGAAGACCTATCACCCTGAAGCAGTGCTCCAGCATTCTTCCTGATCTATTCTACATCTCAGGGGGAGCAAAGCTACTAAACAACATTCCACAAGTCTTCTCATTTGACTTGAGAAAGAGAATACCTCATCACCCTCTCACTCCACCTCTGTACAGGGTTTTAAGTCCCTTCAAAATTATTCTGGTTGCAAGTCTCCCACCAAAAGACTTGAGGGTTTGGTTTTTGGGAACCTGATCAAAACCCCATTGGTGCCAGGACACCTGATCAACCCCTTCCTGCAGTGGATTCCTACCAGGGTGGTAGAAGAGTGGACTACCCAGATTTGGGGAACCACTATAAAATTCTTGTGTCGTCTGGTTGCTTTCTTTTCCTTTTGTTTTCTGGCCTTGCTCTGTGAATGTGTTGTGATTAGTCCATTGCTGTTTTTTTTGGTTTACTGTATTTGCTTCCCTGCACACACACACACACACACATACCTAAAATACAACAGTAGTTGTAAAAGTTTTAAAATCATCATATACTCTATTCACCCCCCCCCCCCCCCCTCTAGAGTATATCAGATCTATCTGCACTTTCAATACTTAATGAAGCAACCCTTAGAAATAGTCTTCCAAAAATCCTATAAATATTCCCAGAGCTTTAAAACATAATAAGGAGTCCCCTGGATAAAGTTCATCAATTTCCAGCAAGTAGTTCCTTCATAATAAATTTCTAAGAAAATATTACAAATTACTAAATTGTTAATGAAATATCCAAAATAGTAATCCTAAATTCATAACAAAAATCTCCAGAGCTTTTACAAACTTTAAACACCACTTATCCCCAATTTCAAGTGATTTTAAAGTGATTTGATAGCCTAATACTCCAAATTAGGTTTGGTGCCCCAAACAAGGATTAGGGTTTTGAGGGGGTTTAAAACTTCCAAATTCCCTAAAATTTAAACCAGAGGACTGTACTAACCCTATGGTCCTCTCCACCAATTTTCAAGTCATTCCAATGTCATTTGACCCCATGACCTTCAAACCCTAAAAATCCCCATCAAGGGACCTTCCCTAGGGTTCTAGGGTTACCCTGCTCTTAACCATCCCAAATTCCATTGGAGGGTGTTACATGCCATATAAATTCAATGGCCAAAATATCAGCCTCGGTTGAGGTGGTTTGACCACTCAAAACCCAAAGGGGGTGCTTTGACCTAATTAACCCCATAAGGGTCAACCTAGGGTTGGATAAAACCTAATCAAAACATCTCCAAATGAGGTGACAATTTTACCAGAGAACTTACATGCCCTTTAAGACCATCCACCCAAATTTGGGGAGCTTTTGAGGTGTTTATGACACCTAATTAATTTATAATTGGTTTATCAAATTTTCACAAACATTATAGAAACATATTTTCCAAAAATTCTTATTTTCGGACAATCTAAGGGGAAGGCTATAAGGAGCCTATGTTCAAAATTTCAAAGCATTTGGATGAGTGGTTTGATGTGGGCACTAATTCTAATGTCTGATCATGCTTATGTATAGGTTGCACCAAAACGAGTGTTGTGGTCACACCAGATTTCCAAACTGAGTGAAATCAATTTTAAATTACACTAGACATCAACGGCTACATTTTCTATGTTGATCACTTTTACAGTAAAAGCATCTAAGTATTTTTTAATAATTAAAAATATCTACTGCTAATAATCTCCAGAAAAATCAATAACATTATATCATTTGAATCGCCTTGATAAAAACGGATGGCATCCGTTCATCCTCAACCTCCAGCCAAGGGCCAAGATTGGCCCGACCTGGAGCCACTTCCAGCTGACTTTCTGGCTACCCCGACCACCTCCCTGGCCAGCCACCACCACCACCACCTCTGTTGAGGTGGTGGCTAGCGTTTGGCGGCGACCATGCCGCCGGAGGCGGTGGTTTCCGACGAACTCTCACCACCATTTTTCATGGAATTTCAAGGGAATTTTCTCTCCGATCCGGCTCGTTTGAGCCCGACATCTCAACCTAAACAAGTCTAGATCTAGCACGCATAGAGAGGAGAAGGATTGGACCTCATTTGGAGCATTTCCTTGCACCAGTTGCCGGCCGTCATTGCTCCTCCTCGAAGCTTTCGGTTCCATTGCTTTTCCTCCTCCGAGAGCTCTAAGTGTTCGGGAAAATGGGAAATTCTACTCCTCAGAGGTCTCTAAAGATGATGGAGGGGTCGGTTGGGTGGTGTGGGGGCTTTAATTCTCTTGGCCATGGTTGACCTCTTCACCTCCCCTCCCATGGCTGGCCCTATGCATCCCCACTTCATTAAATGTCTCCGGAAACTACTGGAATCCCCTTTAATTCATCAGGGAAGATGAATGGGAGCATAATGGAGGGATACTGAGGGGTGTATCACCTTAATTGCCATGAATGGACACTTCTTCTCTCCTCCAAATTGGGGGAAAAAATGGAGCTTTCTCTCTCCTACTCACGAAAATTCTGCCCAGAACCGCCGTGTCACGCCTGGTGATACGGCTGTGACACAGGCGTGTATCTCCCGACACGGGCGTGTCAGGTGGGCGTGTTCCCTTCTATTCGACGAAATTAGCTGAGCTCGACGAAATGAGCTCGACGATCGTCGGGCTGACGACACGTCTGGCGACACGGGCGTGTCGGGGGCGTGTTCCCCCCTGTTCTTTGAAATGAACTCGATGATATGAGCTGAGCTCGACGAAATAAGCTCGACGATCATCGGGCTGACGACATGCCTGGCGACACGGGCGTGTCGGGGGCGTGTTCCCCCCTATTCTACAAAATGAACTCGACAATATGAGCTGAGCTCGACGATCGTCGGGCTGACGACATGCCTGGCAACACGGGCGTGTCGGGGGCGTGTTCCCCCCTATTCTACGAAATGAACTCGACGATATGAGCTGAGCTCGACGAAATGAGCTCGACAAAATGAGCTCGACGATCATGGGGCTGACGACACGCCTGGCGACACGGGCATGTCGGGGGCGTGTTACCCCCTGTTCTATGAAATGAACTCGACGATCGTCGAGCTGAGGACACGCCTGGTGACATGGCGTGTATCATCCAACACGGGCGTGTCGGGTGGGCGTGATCCCCTCTGGTAGATGAAATGAACTCGACGATCGTCGAGCTGACGACACGCTTAGCGACACGGGCGTGTCTGGGCCAACACGGGCATGTCAGACCCGGAAGAGTTATTTTCAAGGAATTTGTGTGGCTGTTTATTTCTTCATATAGGATCTGACGGTTCAGATCTCCCCTTGCTGATATAAGGCTGAGCTATAGGCAGACCAAGGTGATTTTCACCTTGGCCTTCTTCACTTGGTCCCTTGGGCTTCCTAGGGTTTTGACATGACCAAAACCACTCTTGGGGCTCTAGTCGGAAATAGGATGTTACAGACTGACACAGTGAATGGGATATTACTTTGTCCGTATGATGCATGTGTGCGGGCTGGCACGGTGTCCGCCTGGTGGTGGACTAATCTTGACTTGGTGCCTGACGAGTGTTTTGAAGTCCGGCCAAGACCTTGCAGACTCGATGGACTGGGCTTTTTTAGCGGTGAGCGGGGGTGGTGACTTTATTCACTATGCCGGTGACCACACTCCTCACCCAGCCTATAAATAGAATGCCCCCCCCCCCCCCGACATGTCTATAGAAATAGAGTGAACAGTAAGTTGAGTGCAGATCAATTGTTACGGACTCGGTTATCCAGGCCATGCGGGTTGATATTTAACTGGTTGCTGTTTTGCAGGTTGCGCGGCTAGCACTGTGAAGCTGGGCATCTGGTTTTGATTAAGGTCAGGAAGCAGTGAAGCTTGCGGTTTACAATCAGTAGTTACAGCAGGTTGCAGGTGGCGGCCAACCAGTTTCTCTCGTTCAATTGGTCTAAGTTCAATAACCAGGTCGCCGTCTAGGAGGACTTGGCAGTTTGTTCTTCTGTTCGTCTACAACTTGCAGGAGTCAGCAGATAACGGTGTATCCGCGCGACCTCGCAGTCTCGGCAGACTCTGTGTTCTATTCGTCATCTAGCAATAGTTTGAGCGGTCTCGGCGGACTTTGGTTCTGTCAGCTGGGATTGACCCTTGTAACCTTTTTTGTTTTCCATTGTGTACTGGCAATCATGTCTCGCCATGTATACCTCGCCCTATAAAGAAGTTAATAAAATATGATCTGCTTGTTCTTTCTAGTTGCTTCTGATGTTTGAGCTTGCTTTCCCAATTTTCGCTTGATCAAGGTGTGATCTTGATAGCTCTGATAATATTAATTTTGCATCAGACTATCTCATTGATCATCTTGAGTAAAATTTTAACACTGTATCAGAGCAAGGTTCAGTTGCTTGAGCAGTGGTCAACTTGTGTTGTGCTCTGTGCTTTTGAAAGCTTAGACTAAGGTTGTTTCAATGGAAGGGAGTTATGTAAGAGGTCTGGGAATTGAACTCTTAACGCCGACTAACTTTAAGAAGTGGAAGTCATGCATGAAGAGTTATCTTCTGGGCGAGGAGCTATGGGAGGTCGTCGGGGGTGAAGACAGGCAGGAAGTTACAGCTGCATTTGGTACTGCTGAGCAAGTGAGGGCCTGGAGGAAAACTAATGTGATGGATGAGTTTAAACTCAAGCGGGCTGTTTCACCGGAGCTATTTGATCACAACATTGGATGTAAGTCAACTGTCGATATTTGGAAAACCATTGATGAGTTGTTCAGCAGGAAGAATGTGTCAAGACTATAGTTCCTGGAGAATGAGTTGGAAAGGACAACTCAAGGAGACCTGATCATCTCTAAGTTATTTCTGAAGATGAAGTGTCTATGTGCTGGGTTATCAGTGCTTCATCCTGATGAGCCCATCTCTGAGGCTAAGTTGAAAAAGCACATAATCCGCGCCTTTCGGAAGGAGTATTTGGCCTTTGTAACCTCTGTTCAAGGCTGGGCAACTTAGCCATCTCTGCTGGTACTTGAGAACCTGCTTACTTCGCAAGAACGTTTGGCCAGACATATGACTGTTGTCACTATTTCTGAAGAAGGTAGTGAAACACTCGTCACAGGCAAGAAGTAGAAGAGATGGGAACGGAAGAAGAAGAAGAAGACTTATGTTGAAGATGAGCCTTCAACATCTTATCAGCAAGAGAAGAGTGATGCTCCTAAGAAAAACTGGAAGAAGGATTTGAAGTGCTACAGATTTCATCAGCTGGGTCACTTCAAGCATGAGTGCAAGGTCAAGCTGCATCCTAGGCATACTGCGGGTAAGGAGGAAGCTTACTTTAGTACTGAGGAAGCTGGATATGGTGGAGCTTTAATGATAGACACTTATGTTCGTGCCTTGTCCACCATCGACTTCAAAGATGAATGGATCGTGAACTCCGAGTGTGGTCATCACCTCACCAGAGACAAGTCAAAGTTCTCCTCGCTGCAAACTTACTCAGGTAACGAAGTTATTATTACTGCTGATAATACTGTTTATGTAGTAGAAAAGGAGGGAGTTGTGTCCTTGGGTAGTGATAAGGGGACACTCACGTTAAGGAGTGTGTATCATGTATCGGGCTTGAAGAAGAACCTCTTCTCTGTGACCCATGCAGTAGATGCAGGTTATCACGTTCTATTTGGGGCAACAGAAGTGAAGTTTCTTCGCAACGTATCAGTGGTGAAGGCTGATGTTGCTCACGTTGGGATCAGAGTAAAGAACCTATTTGTTCTTGCAACAAACTCCTATGTTGATCTAATGAGGACCAATGATACCGCAGCCATATGGCATGAGAGTTGGGGCATGTAGGGATGGATAAGCTGAAAGCTTTGGCGAACAGGAGCCTTTTGAAAGGTTTGCCTAAGCTATCATCCTTTGGCGATGGTCATGTTTGTGCAGGATTTCAATATGGTAAGGCTCATTGCCTTCCTTTTGACAAGTCACAAACAAGGAGCAAAGCACCATTTGAGTGCATCCATGGTGATCAGATGGGGCCAACTGTCATAACTAGCCTTAGTGGGAGCAGATATATGCTTGTTATGATTGATGATTACACTCAAGATACACTTGGGTATATTTCTTGAAGGAGAAGTCAGAAACTTTCCATTTATTTGTGGAGTTCAAGGAGCGGGTGGAGTTCCATCTTGGCATGCGAATCAAGAAGTTTAGATCAGGCAGCGGTGGTGAGTTTGTCTCTTTCGAATTCTCTAACTTCTGCAGGAAGCATGGGATCCAGAGAGAGCTTACTTGTGCTCATACTCCACAACAAAACGGAGTAGCAGAGCGGAAGATCTGTCATCTGACGGAAACCTGTAAGTGCTGGCTTCATGCAAAAGACATTCCTAGGTCTTTCTCGGCAGAGGGAATGTCTTGTGCTTCTTATGTTATCAATCAGATGGCTCTTAATTAAATCAACATGAAGTCTCCCTTCGAGATGCTGTTGAAGGAGAAGCCAAGTATGGAACACATTTAGGTGTTTGGAACAACTTACTATGTGCATGTCTCGGATGCTTCAAGGACAAAGTTTTATGCAAAGGCAAGGAAGCTTGTATTTGTCGTCTTTGATAAGCGAAAGAAGTGATGGAAGTGCATGGATTCTGCGATGATGAAGTTTGTAGTATCAATAGACGTGGTTTTTGATGAACTGACATCGTATGGAGGAGACTCGGTTGAGCTATCTGAGAACAAGGTTGATGAAGAGTAGAAGGTGGCTGCTGAAGTTCTTCAAGAGGAGCTTGTTGTATCACCAGCAGCTCCTGTTGCTTCAAGCTCTGGGGCAGAGGCATCTGGTTTAGGAAGCATGTGGAGCATTGCTCAAAGTTTGCCTGGAAATGGAGCTGAGCCTGATGAATCAACGGTGGTGGTGAGCAATGAGTAGACCCTTCAGAGATCAAAGAGGACTATCAAGCCACCAGCTCGATACTGTGAAGGGAATGCAGTGAGCTTTGTCTCCTGTTTCTTTGCAGGCCCTTTGGATAAGCTAGAGCCTGAAAACTTCAATGAGGCCACTAGAGTCAAGGAGTGGGAAGATTCCATGGAAAAGGAGATTAATGTTCTCAAGAAGAATGAAACCTGTGATCTTTTGCGCAGGGTTGATGGTATTACTCCAGTGAATTGCAAGTGGGTGTATAAGTTGAAGAAGAAGGCTGATGGGAGCATCGAAATATATAAGGCTCGCCTTGTTACTCGAGGATTCTCACAACAGTATGGAGAGGATTATGATGAGATGTTTAGTCCAGTTGCAAGGATGACTTTGTTTTGGGTGGTGATCGCATTGGATGCTTGCCAAGGATGGATGTTGTGGCAGCTTGACGTAAAGAACGCTTTTCTTTATGGGGAGATTGATAAGAACATCTTTATGGATCAGCCGCTTGGATTTGTCTCTGAAGTTCATCCGGACTACGTCTGGAAACTCAGGAAGACTCTATACGGGTTGAATCAGGCTCCAAGATCTTGGTATGGGAAGATAGCAGAATACTTCCAATTCTACGGTTATCTTTCTTCCAACTCAGATTCAAAGCATGTTCATCAAGAAGAAGGGGGAGCTTCAGGTCTTGGTCCTGCTGTATGTTGATTATATGATCTCACAGGGAATTCGATGGAGGAGGTAGCTAGGCTCAAGGATGAGCTAGCTATTCACTTCGAGATGAAAGACTTGGGATAGCTTCATCACTTTCTCGGTCTCTAAGTGGAGAGGAAGGAGAGTGAGATACTCATCTCCCAAAAATGATATGCGGTTCGCATTGTAGATCGATTCAACATGAAGGGAGGAAAGAGTTGCTCTACTCCTCTAGATCATGGGTTGAATCTTCGATAGATGAAGGAAGGATTCTTCCTGATCTCTTGGTGTTCGGAGCTCTAGTGGGGAGCTTGATCTACCTAAAGATTACAAGGTCAGCAATTTCTTACATTGTTGGCTGAGTAAGTTGATTTATGGCAGAGCAAAGGAAGTCTCATCTGGTGGCGGTAAAGAATATCTTGAAGTATGTCAAGACCACTTCTGATATTGGTCTCCTTTATAGGAGGGACACAGACTTTTCATTGCTAGGATACATGGATGCTGATTATGGTGGTGACTCGGATGATCGAAGATCAACATCGGGTTATGTTTTTACTTATGGATCAGAAAGCATCTCGTGGTGTATCATGAAGATGGACTCAATGTCCGTCTCTACTATGGAAGCAGAGTAGAAGGCTTCAGATTTCACTGCTCGAGAAGCCATCTGGTTAAGAAGGCTAGTTAAGGAAATCCATGAGGAAGTGCAAGGTCCTACACTGCTCCGAGGTGACAATGAGAGTGCTCTCAAACTGGTGAACAATCTAGTTTGTCACACAAGGGCGAAGCATATAGATATCGAGCACCACTTCATAAGGGAGAAGGTGTTGGAGGGATCTTTTATGGTTGGGCATGTTCGGAGTGAAGACAACCTTGCTGACATCTTCACGAAGCCGTTGTCGAAGGGGCCATTCCAATGACTACAGGGACTATTGTGCTTGATCACCACTTCTCACTTCAAGGGGGAGTGTTGAAAATTATGAAGTGAAATTGGGTGATGGAGTAGACCGTGCGGTCTGGGCGGTCCAAGTCCGCGGCCTGGGAGGACTGTTGCTGAGTCCTGGGTGGCCTGTGGTAATGATAGACTTGGCGGTTTGGGCATCTTGTGGAGTGGCCTAGGCGTACTATTGTTGCAGCCCTGGTGGTTTGTGGCCAGAGTAGACTTGGAGGCCTGGGCGTCTAGTGTAGTGGCCTGGGCGGTCTGTCTTTGGCGGTCTGGTGGCGGTGCTCAACTTGGCATGCGGTTCTGCAGTTCTTGCTCTTGACGTAATCGGGCGGTTTGGAGTTTTAATCCGCGGAGATGTGGCGGACTCGATTAGAGTCCGCGGAGTCCGTTTTGGCGGACTAGTTTTGGAGATCGGTTTTGGTCCTTACCGAGTTCTCTAGTGATGTGGTGGGTGTTAGCCGCATTCTTGGTGGCAAACTGTCCATGGAGTTGGCGATCTGGGTTTCGTGTCCGCCAAACTCGCACCAGCTGTTTGGTGGTTGCTGGACTTGGTCAAACTCTGTGACAAGTTTAGGGTGTTCGCAGTGTCCGCAGAGTCTGCTGTTGACCGGGCAATCTGCTTATTGGTCGTGGACTTGTGCGGCGGGCTGATGCATTGTCTGCAAAGTCCGTTGTTGACCAGGCGGTCTGCCTATTTGTCGTGGACTCATGTGGCGAGCTGAGGCATTGTTCTCAAGCTATGCGGACTGTCGCCATGTCCGCGTATGGCGTGCGGACTGAAATATTATGGGATGTGGTTCTGTCCGTGTGTTGTGCATTATGGAGGACTGGTGCTATGCTTGCGGGTTGTGCGAACTATTGCGTTGTCCGGATGTAGCGTGCGGACTGACACAGTGAATAGGATGTTGTTGTGTCTGCGTGTTGTATGTGTGCAGGCTAGTGCGGTGTCCGCCTGGTGGTGGACTGATCTTGACTTGGCACCTAGTGAGTTGTTTGAAGTCCGGCCAAGTCCTTACAGACTCGGCAGACTGGGTTTTGCTAGCTGCGAGCTAGGGTCGTGACTCTATTCACTAAGCCAGTAACCACACTCCTGACCCCGCCTATAAATAGACCCCCCCCGACACATCTATTGTAACAGAGGAACAAGAAGTTTAGTGCAGATCTATTATTGCATACTCGGTTTTCCAGGTCGCGCAGGTTGAGATTTAACTGGTTGCTGTTTGCATTTTGTGCGGCTAGCACTGTGAAGCCGGGTGTTTGGTTCTGATCAAGATTAGGAAGCAGTGAAGCTTGCGGTTTACAATCAACAGTTGCAGTAGGTCGCAGGTGGCAGCCAACCAGTTTCTCTCTTTCAATTGGTCTAAGTTCAATAACCAGGTCGCCGTCTAGGCGGACTTGGCGGTCTGTTCTTCTGTTCGGCAGCATCTTGCAGTAGTCAGCGAATAACGGTGTGTCTGCGTGACCTCGCAGTCTTGGTGGACTCCGTGTTCTATTCGTCATCTAGCAGCAGTTCCAGCGGTCTCGGCGGTCTCTGATTCTATCCGCTTGGATTGACTCTTGTGAACTTTTATGTTTTCCATTGTGTACTGGCAATCATGTCTTGCCACGTATACTTCGCCTCGTAAAGAAGTTAATAAAATATGATCTGCTTGTTCTTTCTAGTTTCTTTTGATGTTTGAGCTTGCTTTACCAGATTCTGCCTGATCAAGGTGTGATCTCGATAGCTCTGAGAATATTAATTTGGCGTCAAAATATCTCGTTGATCATCTTGAGTGAAAATTTAACAGCGAGACATGATTGCCAGTACACAATGGAAAACAAAAAAGATTACAAGTGTCAATCCGAGCTGATAGAACAGGATAACGCCAAGATAACTCGAACTGCTGCTAGATTACAAATAGAACACGGATTCCGCCGAGACCGTGAGGTTGCACAGACACACCGTTATTCACTGACTGCTGTAAGCTGCCACTGAACAGAAGAACAAACCACCAACTCTGCCTAGACGGCGACCTGGTTATTGAACTTAGACCAATTGAAGGAGAGAAACTGGTTGGCCTCCACCTGTGTTGGATCCCTAGTTAGATTTGGGCTAGGTTCACTAAACTAGGATGTTTGACCCAACATGTATAGCTAGGGTCATGTATATGTCCTAGAGTCTAGGCCATGTCCTTTGAGTCAACACTACATGGACCAACCATCAATAGACTGCAAAAGACTCAAGACTTAGAGAAATTTCAAAGACTCAGAAAATGAGTTCCACGTTCGTCGAACTCAGGTCGACGAAATTCGTGCTCATCTAGACGAACTTAGAAAAAATTCTCTGAGCTGAGTTCGACGAACTTGAATTTCATGTCGACGATTTCCAGAGTATACTTCAACATTCCAAGTCCAGAATTCTTCACACTTAACTCTAGTCGATGAACTTAGTTCTTAGGTCGACGAACTTAATTCTCAGTTCGACGATTGTTGGGTATTCTACTTCAACAAGTTATTCCAGAAACATCTAAGTATTCTAAGTCCAGGATCACACTCTAGTCGACGAACTTGGTTCTCAGCTCGACGAACTTAGACCACAGTCTTGGCAAGATTTATCAAGTAGCAGTTAGAAGCTCTCAGCTCAACAAAACTAGTTCTCAGGTTGACGAACCCAGTTCTGAGGTCGACGATTTCTGGACACGTTACTTCAACATTCTTAAGTCCAAGAAACTAATTCCAACAAACATGGAATTTGGTTATTCAGTCGACGAAGTTATATTCTCAGCTCAACGATCTCGATGCACAGAGTTGGCAAGGTTCCAGAGAAAGCAGTTCTGTCCTCAGGTCGACGATCGTGGATCTCAGCTCGACGAACAACTATTATCTGGTCGACGAACTTGACTTCTCATCTCGACGAACTCTGGACCCAGCTCGATGAATTCTGTTCTCTGCTCAATGAATTCGGTAAAGTTCCAGACTTAGACATTTCTCTCCCTCTGTCCCTTTTCTTTTGCAATAATTACTAAGTAATCAATGTGTTGGGTACATTGGAATAAATGTACCTGATTTGAAGAAGCCTCACCCTACTCAACGATATACATCAAAATGTATTTGATGTGTTTTGAGTTTAGTTGTGCAGGTTAAGTATTTGCAGGGAAAGCTGAAAAGTTTCTAAGTCCATGTGTCGACACCTAGAAGATAAGTGTCGACACTTAAGAAGGCTTGTGTCGACACCCAGAGAAGCAGTGTCGATACATGGAGTAATTATGTCGACACCAGGAATGCAGAGTCGACACAGAAGGAAAGTGTCGACACATACAGGCTGTGTCGACACACAATGAAGAAATGTCCAGTGAAGCAGTGTTGACACTTAGAAGCAGTGTCGACACCCAGAGGAACTTTGTCGACATCAGAAAGTGTCGACACTTGGAGACTGTGTCGACACTCAGCAAAAGTTCAACAAAGTTTAAGTACAAGTGTCGACATAATGAAGAATGTGTCGACACACAGCAGAAGACTCAACACATGAAGAAAGTGTCGACACTTGGAGGCTGTGTCGACACTCAGCAAATTTCAACAGAGTCTAAGTACAAGTGTCGACACAAAGGAGATGTGTCGACACTCAGCCAAAGTCTCAACACAAGAAGAATGTGTCGACACAAGGAGAAGTGTCGACACTCAGCAAATATCAACACAGAAGGGAGGTGTCGACACTAAGAAAATGTGTCGACACTCAGCAAGTATCAACACAAGAAGATGTGTCGACACCAAGAACTTGTGTCGACACTTACAAGAATTCAACTAAGTACTAAAGAACAAGGAGTTGTGTCGACACACAATATCAGTGTAGACACATGTTGAATAAGCAGTGTCGAGAAGCAGATTCTACAACACAAGGAGTTATGTCGACACCTTGAAGGCTAGTGTCGACACTTAGTCAACTTGTGTCGACACTTAGTCTATAAGTGTCGACACTTAAAGACTGACTGTCTCGACACTTTCAGACAGTTACAGAAAATTGAAGAAGTGACTGGATGACTTGACAGCTGCCATTCCAGCCAGTCTACTGCAACTGTCAGAGATGTCAGAAAGCTGTTAGGAACCGGATCAGCCGGTCACCATGAAGAAGGCCTATATATAGGCTCATTCTGTCAACAGAAGAAGAGGATTGAAGAAGATCAAATAATTCATTGAAGAATCAATTTAAGTGAAGATCAAAGTAGTTGGAGAGAAAGAGAGCTCCTTCCAAGAAGACAGCTGTTGAACTAGGCTGTGAAGAAGGTTTCAGATTGAGATTTGAATCTTAAGTTGCAGTGATTGAAGATCAGCTGCATAGATTATCAACCCTACTGTGTTCTACATTCAAGAAGCTTTGAAGAAAGCCAAGGGAGGTTGATCTCACCAGAGTTCTTTCAAGAACTCATCAAGAAACCTGTCAACTCTTCTCTCTTATTCTGAGTTGAGGTTATATACATTGTATTTTTAATTTCTTGTAGGATCCTTAGGGATCTGAGTTGTAAGCCTGAAATTATACAAGCTGAGTGGTAGGGCCTGTGTGCCTAAGTGTAGGAGATTCATTTCTCTGAGTGTAGGCCTTGTGGCTGAGTGTAGGTCTTTGTGAAGACTGAGTGGTAGGGCTATTGAGCCTGAGTTGTAGGAGTGGGATCACTCTGAGTTATAGGAACCTATTTGGGGTTCTGAGTGTAAGATCTGAGGATCTGAGGTATAGTGGAGGAGTTTGGCCGAATCTAGTACACTACTAGATAGGCGAAGGGGGAAAGTGGATGTAGCCAAACCTTGGGGAACTACTATAAAACTGTGTGTACCCTGTGTGTGTGTGTGATTCTGTGATTGCTGTGCTGAATTGCTGTGAAGAAGTATTTATAATTCTGTGATATAATCTGCCTAAAAGTTTAAAAAGATAAGGTCACCTATTCACCCCCCCTGTAGGTGAGTAGGTATAATTTCTTTCAAGTGGTATCAGAGCGAGGTTGCTCAAAAAGGACATAACTGTCTGAGTAAAGGATCCTGTTGGCAGATTCAGTTTAATCAAATGCAGAATCAAGAAAATCAAGAAAATGGGTTCAACAGAGAATCATAAAGAACTTGGATCCATGAAGTTGTCAATCTGTAGAAAGGAGATTTTTGGCATCTGGAAAGAAAGGGTTAGACTATTTATGGAAGCCTCTGACCCTAGAATCTATATCATAGTTAAAGAAGGGCTATATGTGCCAATGAAGGTATCTGTGTTGGATGCAAATCAGAGAACTCCAAAAGACTTTTCTGAAATGACCAAGGATGAGATTATTCTGGCCACCATGGACAAAAGGGCCCAGAATATTATAGTAAGTGCAATAGATGATGCTACATTTCAGAACTTGATACACTGTAAAACATCAAAGGAGATGTGGGATACTCTGATAGTGTACATGGAGGGTTCAGAAGAAGTTAGACAGGACAGAAAGTCTTTGTTAAACCAAGAGTATGAGAGCTTCAGACAAGGAAGGTCTGATAGCATAACTAAGTGCTACAAGAAATTCTATAGGATAGTTAATGAGTTAATGTCCTATGGAAGAGAATTCAGCAATTATGAGCTGAATGATAAGTTCTTGAGGTCCCTAACAAAGGACTGGGACACCAAGATTTGTTCCATAAGGGAAATGGCCAAGTTAGCAGATATTCCTCCTCCAACATTGTTTGGAAAGTTGTTATCCTATGAAATACAGCTAATGGTAAGGAAAGAAGAAGAGCAGACTACCAGAGTTGAGCATAAAGAAAGAGCTGTGGCATTCAAGACAGAAGCCACCAAGAAATATAAAAGTAAGTCTCCACATCCTCCTCTAAAAGTGGCTGAGACTGGGTCAGATGAATCAGAAAGCAGGAATTCTGAAAGCAGTGAGAGTGATGAGGACTTTGCAGCTTTCACAAGACATTTTCAGAAGTTCTAAAGAAGAAACAGTGGAGGTATAAGCCTTCCACTTCACAGAAGTCATCAAAGAATGACAGGAGAAAGCCCAAGACAAGTAGAACTACATCTTTAAAGATAGTCTGTTATTGTTGTAACAAACAAGGACATATTGTTGCTGACTGTCCAGAGAAAAGGAAAGAGTAAACTGATAAGAAGAAGACTCAAATCAAGGGCAAAAAGGAAAGGTCCTTTGTTGCAAAGAATGACAAAAGTCTGTCAGATATGTCTTCTTCAGAAACTGATTCAGAAGCTGCAGCTTACATTGGACTGTTTACTGAAGAAGAAGAGGAGGAGTTCATCCAGTTAATGAATTCTATATATGAGCAAGAGGACAATCAGTGTCAGGGACTGATGGCCTTATCTGAAGATGACAAAATCCAGGAGCAGCCTGCACCAAGTCAGGTACAAAATTATTCTGCTGATTGAATTTCTAGTACTGAGTCAGATTCAGATACATCATCATCAAGTGATGAGAGTGGATCTAAATCTGAAGGAGATATTCATTAATTAATTGATGAATATAGAGTAGTGTTGCAAGATTTGAAGAAAAGCAAATCCTTGACCAAGAGTCAGGCTAAGGAGATTACTAATCTCAAAGTAGCTGCAACAGATTTTGATAAGTTGATTGATCAAAAACTAAATGAAATAGCCAGGCTGAAGAACATAACTGTTATTCAGATGGGGACTATAACATTCAAGAATGATCAAATCAGAAATCTGGAGATTAGTCTTCAGAAGGAGAGAGATATAGTTGCAAGGTTTTCTAAACCAAAATCTATTTTACCTTTGATAGATGAATTTGTACATCAAAAGGGTAAAACTGGATTAGGGTTTACACAACCTGCTAGGACTGTAAAGTCCAAGTCTAAGGGCAAAGCCCCAGTACTCAACAAGCCTGCTGTAGATAAAATAACTAGGGTTGTACCTAAGCAAATGTATAACAGATTTGAGTGCTGGTGTTGTGGCAAGATAGGCCACTTTGCCATAAACTGTTGGCATAATTCAAGTGCCAAAGTGAGTAGCAATCTACCTGCTAGAAAAGCTACAGGTAGTTTTGTTAAGAGGCAAACTAACCAGCACCAAGGACCCAATAATTCTTTTAGTTCTAAGGTTAACTAATCTGTTTTGTAGGTGAGTCCAAGTGACCATGCCCCAATATGGTACTTGGACAGTGGATGTTCCAGGAACATGACTGGAACTAGGGGATTGCTAAAGGACTACACACCAATCAAGGATGGTCCTAAAGTCACCTTTGGTGGTTCTGAAAAAGGAATCATCAAAGGTTTTGGTAACATTTCTAGCAACCTTATTACAATTACTCAAGTGGCTTATGTTAAAGGTTTGAAACATAACCTTATTAGTATAAGTCAGCTGAGTGATTTAGGATATGACATCTCATTTGTCAAAGATGGTTGTCATATCAGGAGATCAAATGATCAAGAGATCATTCTGACTGGTTACAGAAAGAGAAATGTCTATTGTCTAGACATTATGTGTGAGAACAATGTTTCTCCAGTGTGTCTTATAGCTGATGAGAAAGTCTCTCATTATGTCAAATGGCACAAGAGACTAGCCCATCTTAACTACAAGACAATTGACCAACTCTATAGAAAAGAGTTAATGAGGAATGGTCCTCAGGTTAAGTGTATTAAAGATGGGATATGCTCAGCTTGTCAAAAGGGCAAACAGACTAGATCCACCTTTAATAGCATTGAAAACAAAGATGCTGTGAGGTGCTTATATCTCTTGCATATGGATCTCTTTGGTCCTATGCCAGTTGATAGCCTAGGTAGGAAGGTCTACACATTTGTGGTTGTAGATGACTACTCAAGGTTTTTCTGGGTGTTCTTCGCCAGTTCACAGCCTAGGTAGGAAGGTCTACACATTTGTGGTTGTAGATGACTACTCAAGGTTTTCCTGGGTGTTCTTCCTTAGACAGAAATCTGAAACACCTAGTATATTTTATAGTTTTGTCAAACAAATTCAGAATGAGTTAGACAGTACAGTGGTCAAAATAAGAAGTGACCATGGTACTGAATTCCAATCTGATAGTATGACAAAGCTATGTGAAGAGTTTGGGATATTTCAGGAATTTTCTTCACCAAGAACACCTCAGCAAAATGGCATTGCTGAAAGGAAAAATAGAACCTTGATAGAGGCTGGTAGAACCCTATTAAGTGACACATCTCTCCCAAAATATTTTTGGGCTGAGGCAGTAAACACTGCATGCCATGTAATTAATAGGGCTACTATCACCAAAAGTCACAACAAGACCCCCTATGAGATTGTGAAAGGAAGAAAACCAAACCTATCCTATTTCAGGATCTTTGGTTGTAAATTCTATATACTTAATAATGGTAAGTCTTACTTAACCAAGTTTGCTGCCAAATCCCAAGAGAGGATCTTTGTTGGGTACAGCAACAATAGTAAGGCTTATAGGGTCTACAACTTGACTACTCAAGTTGTAGAAGAGTCAGTACATGTAGTATTTGATGAAACTAGACTCATTAATAATGAATTGTCTAGAAGTATTTGCACCTCCACATGTGTGACTAAGAAGATAGACAAGCTCACTATTGAAGAAGGATCTACTGCAAGTCAGCATGTAGATGATAGTGGCTGCTGTCCAGGGGGAATACTAGATGCACCTGATGTAGAAGAAGATCAAGGGGTGCAGTAAGTTGAAGAAGCTGAAGGAGTTCAACATGAAGCCAGACTGCCTCCAGCTACTAGGCATCTAAGAGATCATCCAGCCAATCAAATTATTGGTGATCTAAGTCAAGAGGTACAAACAAGGAGCAGAAATCTAAGATCAGTACTCTACTCCAGTTTTCTATCCCAAGTTGAGCCAAAGAAATTTGAAGAAGTCATCCTAGACCCTCATTGGATTGAGGCAATGCAAGAGGAGCTGAACCAGTTCAAGAGATGCAATGTCTGGGATCTTGTTCCTAAATCAAAAGACCACAACATAATTGGAACTAAGTGGATCTTCAGGAACAAGATGGATGAACATGGAGTTATTATAAAGAACAAAGCAAGACTGGTTGCTAAAGGATATAGGCAGGAAGAAGGTATTGACTTTGATCAAACCTTTGCTCCAGTAGCCAGACTGGAAGCCATAAGGATGTTCTTGGCCTATGCAACCTATCAAGGGTTTAAAGTATACCAAATGTATGTTAAGTCAGCCTTTTTGAATGGCAATCTGAAGGAAGAAGTCTATGTGGAACAGCCATCAGGTTTTGTTGATTCAACTAAACCTAATTATGTTTATAGACTTAGGAAGGCTTTGTATGGGTTAAAACAAGCCCTTAGGGCTTGGTATGAAACCCTGTTTAGTTTCCTCATTGAGAATAAATTCTCAAGGGGGAAAATAGACAAGACTCTATTCCTTAGGGAATCCAGAGGCAAGATCATACTAGTCCAAATATATGTAGATGCCATAATATTTGGGTCTACTGAAAGTAGTCTTTGCAGAAAGTTTGCAAAACTTATGCAAGGACAATTTGAGATGAGCAGTATGGGGGAACTTAAGTTCTTCTTGGGTCTCCAAGTTAGACAGACTGAGAATGGTTTATCCATATGCCAGTCTAAGTTCACCCTAGAATTGATAAGGAAGTATGGTATGGAATCATCCAGCACCATGAAAACTCCTATGGGGTCAAATATGTCTCTTAGCAAAGATGATGCAGGGAAACCTGTAGATGAGACTTTGTATAGAGGGATAGTTGTCTCCCTATTATATTTGACTGCAAGTAGACCAGATATCATGTATGCGACATGTGTCTGTGCTAGGTACCAAGCATGCCCTAAAGAATCTCATTTGACAGCAGTTAAAAGAATTCTGAGATATCTAAAGGGCACTCCTTATCTAGGCCTTTGGTACCATAGGAATGGAGACTTTGAACTGACAGGTTATTCAGATGCAGATTTTGCAGGCTGCAAGGAAGATAGGAAAAGTACAACTGGTACCTATCAATTCCTAGGTGGAAGACTGATATCATGGAGTAGCAAGAAGCAAACAAGTGTGGCTATCTCCACAGTAGAATCAGAGTATGTTGCTGCAGGAAGTTGTTGTGCTCAACTTCTATGGATTAAACATCAGCTAGAAGACTATGGTATACAAGTAAGTAGAATACCTCTATTTTGTGATTCTACTAGTGCTATTTCTATTGCAAACAATCCTGTCTCCCATAGTAGGACTAAGAATATAGAAATCAAATACCATTTTCTAAGAGAACATGTGGAAAAAGGAGATATTTCCCTAGAGTATATTAATACAGATAATCAACTAGCTGACATGTATACTAATCCCTTAGATGAAACCAAATTCAATAGGTTCAAAATTGAATTAGGTATGATAAACTTAGACTAAGTTTACAAAAATGGCTAAGTAAAAAGGTGTCGACACACAGAGTTGTCTGTGTCGACACATAGAAGTGGTGTCGACACTTCAGAGAAAAGGTGTCGACACGTCTAGGAAGTTGGTGTCGACACTTCAGATAATTAGTGTCGACACATGCAGGGTAGGTGTCGACACATCCAAGGTGGTGTCAACACTTAAGATTTACACTGAATTAGACAAGTAAAGTCTCGACTAAGTGTCGAGCTAAGCAGTGTAGACACATAAACAAGTGTCGACACATATATTTTGTCGACTATACTTGTGTCGACACATAGTTGTCGAGACATTATAAGTCTGTGTCGACACTTATCAACAGTGTCGACACAATTTGAGTATTTTTACGCGCCCTTTCATCTTCGATTCTAGAAAGGTATAAATAGGTTTTCGCCATTGTCTATCGACACGCACACCCAAGTTTTGAGACCAAACTTGTGTGTCGACACCTCTCTTCTCTCAATTCAAATTTCTTCAAACTCTAATGGCGCCCAAGCTAGAAGAGAATGTGAATGAAGGTTATGAACTCGTGCGACACGCATTTGATGACACAGAACCAGATATCAAAGGCGTGATAACCCTAATCGCAGAGACTGGGTTAGAATTTCTTATTTCAGAGCCGATCAAGATCTAGAAGAAGGAGGTCCTGGAGTTTCTGAATGCAGCAAAACTAGATGAATCAGGACTAAAGATTAAGTCAAGAGTTCATGGAGAAAAGGTGAATGTCTCTCCTAAGAGTCTGAGAAAGGTACTTCAACTACCTAGGACTAAGGAAGAAGAAGATGTTTCTGCTTCTAAGACAAGAGAAGCACTAACATGGTGTGGATTGGACTCCACAATGGAAATTGGATCTGTTTTCAACAGGAAGGGAATGAACATGCAAGGCAAATTTTTATCTGAAATTGTTGGCAAATTCATCCTGAGCAAGCCTGGAGGTCATGACAGAATCTCAGCTCACATGTTTAGCCTCATGACTAGGATTATCTTCAAACTACAAACTGATTGGTCTGCAGTAATGTTTGAGAAGATAAAAGAGAGCATGAAGAAGCCCAATTTGGGTAGGATTCTAAGTCTTTACCTGGCTGGTAGTATACCAGAGGTCATGAGTCAAGCAGCTGGAACTAAGATTAACCATATGAGGAGAATAGATTTGAGAATCTTCTCTAGGTGGGATAGAGTCTTGACCAAGGAAATGTCAACTCCTGAGAAGAAAACACCCCTGAAGAAGAAGAAGAAGACAGCCCCTGTGGCTCAAGAATCATCCAGCAGCTCTGAAGAGCATGTAGTGTTCACCCAGATGAGAAAGACACTGGACATGCTGGCCAATCTCCAGCAATAAAGGAAGATGCAGAGAGACAGGGGGAGCTACCCACAGCAAGCTCAATACACCAGGACTCAATCCAGGGGGAGCCTCTACTTGTGGAAGAGCCAACTACACTAGAAAGTGAACAAGCTACCCACACAATCCTTGAGGTAATAATTGAAATTAATAAATTAGATTACCCTATTGAGGATGATGTTTTGTCTGATTCATTACCTAATGTTAATCAGCAAACACAGACACATAGCCAACCCCAAGATGTTGTCATGGAGGACACATCTGTTGCAGATAAAGTGGTTGATGAGCTTAGAGATTCTCCACCCCATCATCAACAGGAATTTACCTTAGAAGAACTGTTCCCTGACCTTCTCCCAACAGACTTTGAGAAAGAAAGTGTTACTGATGAGAGGGAGAAAGTCATTATTGAGGGGGAGCAAGTGGAGAATGTAGAGAAAACTGCAGGCACAGAGACTGAGAAGCCAAAGGATTCTGAGCAGGTTCCTAGAACTGACAAGGATTTACCTTCAAGTCCTAAGGACGGGGTTGATATTGCAAGCACATCTGCTTCTGAAGATGAAGAGGCTGCAAGAGCCAAGAAGAGAAAATTTCAAGTTTTCAAGAGGAGGAGCCAGACATATAAGAAAGCTTTACAAACAATAGCACCACAGCCTGCACCACAGCCTGCCCCATCTACAGATTTCAGTTCTCTGATGGTTGCATTACAGATAAAGATGGATGAGCAAAGATAGGCTTTGCAATCCTATATGGATGAAGGGAATAAATCTCTGCAGTTTGATCTGGCCCAAGACATCAAGTCAATCAGATTTGAAGTAAATCTGAACAATAGAGAAATGACTGACTACTTCCATAAGGGAGGAAATGCAGTAGTCTATCTGACCACACATCAAGAGAAACTAAAGACAAAACTTGAAGAACTTGAAGTGAAGCAAGGCTATGTTCTGGAGAATCAGATAAGGATGAATGATAATTTGACAGCATCCCACAATGCCATTGTAACTGAACTAAAGAATATAGCAACTGCCCAGAATGCAGCCCTGACCACTGCCAAAGAAGGATTTGACAAAGCATTGCAAGAGAGCCTCACTGCTGTTAAAACTGCTATAGAAGACTCTCAAAAGGCTATAACTGACAAGCTCCAAAGGTTGAAACCTTTCTACAAAGATGGAGTAAATTATCTGAATGCACAGATAAGATTTCAGAAAGATGATATGAGGGATCACATTAAAAGAGAAGTCATAAAGGGGGAGAGGGTGTTAATCAAAGCAGGCTCTGATCATGCAAAGTGGATTTCCAATTCCATCAGAGCCACCCTTGGATATCCTCCATTATGTGACGATGACAATGTTGCAGAGTCTGGTATTAATCCTGCATATCTTAGAGGAGAGCAAGCTGAAGTAGCTCAAGTGATCTATCCTCCACCAGACTTTGATATGATACATGTAGATATACAGTCAATGTATAGCCCACCTGAGGGAAATCAGAAGGTCATCATAGAAAAAGTAGTTCAGCCAGTGTCAGAGGCTATACTGAAAGAACAAGAGGCTTTGCAGAAAGAACAAGAAGCCCAATTGTCTAAGAAGAGATTCAGGGAGCAAGCTGAACTTAGGCCTGATTTTGAACAATGGAGCCCCACTTCCATGAATATTATCTTGACTGCATGGAAGGCTGCCAAATATAATATCCAGGATAGAAACAAGTGGTATTCTGAGCTGGAGTGGAGGAAGCATGAGACCAGGCAAGAGGCAATTGTGCAATATAGAAGAAAGGCTAAGATGGGAAAGCTACCTACTACTACCCAGGAGCCTAGCAAGTACTTTCCAAAGCCTTATCATTACTTTGAAAGACAGAAGATCAAAGCAGAAGATTTGAAAAAGAAGGATCTTAAAGGAAAGAAGCCTGCTGCTGCTGAAGACACTGAAGCTCCTGTCCAAGCAAAGATACAATCTGGAAAGGGCATAGTTATCAAGGAGCCTGAGCAGCAATAGGATAGAATTTTTTTTCTTTAGTTTACAGTTGTAATCATTTGATTTTAAACTCCCTGTAAACTTTTGAATAATGAAATGTGTTCTTAGAACTATGTGATATGTGTTAAATTTATTACATTATTGTTCTGAGATATTTGTGTATACATGTTTGTTTATACATGTTTATGTACTTACCCTGTTATATAATCCTGTTTTACATCATACTGTGATTTTGTTATGTATGGTGTATATCATTGACTAAGGGTTATGACTTCTCCAAATAGGGGGAGATTGTTGGGTACATTAGAATAAATGTACCTGATTTGAAGAAGCCTCACCCTACTCAATGATATACATCAAAATGTATTTGATGTGTTTTGAGTTTAGTTGTGCAGGTTAAGTATTTGCAGGGAAAGCTAAAAAGTTTCTAAGTCCATGTGTCGACACCCAGAAGATAAGTGTCGACACTTAAGAAGGCTTGTGTCGACACCTAGAGAAGTAGTGTCGACACTTGGAGTAATTGTGTCGACACCAGGAATGCAGAGTCGACATAGAAGGAAAGTGTCGACACATACAGGCTGTGTCGACACACAATGAAGAAATGTCCAGTGAAACAGTGTCGACACTTAGAAGCAGTGTCGACACCCAGAGGAACTTTGTCGACATCAGAAAGTGTCGACACTTGGAGGCTGTGTCGACACTCAGCAAAAGTTCAACAAAGTTTAAGTACAAGTGTCGACATATTGAAGAATGTGTCGACACACAGCAGAAGACTCAACACATGAAGAAAGTGTCGACACTTGGAGGCTGTGTCGACACTCAGCAAATTTCAACAGAGTCTAAGTACAAGTGTCGACACAAAGGAGATGTGTCGACACTCAGCCAAAGTCTCAACACAAGAAGAATGTGTCGACACAAGGAGAAGTGTCGACACTCAGCAAGTATCAACACAGAAGGCAGGTGTCGACACTAAGAAAATGTGTCGACACTCAGCAAGTATCAACACAAGAAGATGTGTCGACACCAAGAACTTGTGTCGACACTTACAAGAATTCAACAAAGTACTAAAGAACAAGGATTTGTGTCGACACACAATATCAGTGTCGACACATGTTGAAGAAGTAGTGTCGAGAAGCAGATTCTACAACACAAGGAGTTGTGTCGACACCTTGAAGGCTAGTGTTGACACTTAGTCAACTTGTGTCGACACTTAGTCTATAAGTGTCGACACTTAAAGACTGAATGTCTCGACACTTTCAGACAGTTACAGAAAATTCAAGAAGTGACTGGATGACTTGACAGCTGCCATTCCAGCCGGTCTACTGCAACTATCAGAGATGTCAGAAAGCTGTTAGGAACCGGATCAGCCGGTCACCATGAAGAAGGCCTATATATAGGCTCATTCTGTCAACAGAAGAAGAGGATTGAAGAAGATCAAGCAATTCATTGAAGAATCAATTCAAGTGAAGATCTAAGTAGTTGGAGAGAGAGAGAGCTCCTTCCAAGAAGACAGCTGTTGAACCAGGCTGTGAAGAAGGTTTCAGATTGAGATCTGAATCTTAAGCTGCATAGAGTATCAACCCTAATGTGTTCTACATTCAAGAAGCTTTGAAGGAAGCCAAGGGAGGTTGATCTCAGTAGAGTTCTTTCAAGAACTCATCAAGAAACCTGTCAACTCTTCTCTCTTATTCTGAGTTGAGGTTATATACATTGTATTTTTAATTTCTTGTAGGTTCTTAGGGATCTGAGTTGTAAGCTTGAAATTATAAAGGCTGAGTGGTAGGGCCTGTGTGCCTGAGTGTAGGAGATTCATTTCTCTGAGTGTAGGCCTTGTTGCTGAGTGTAGGTCTTTGTGAAGACTGAGTGGTAGGGCTGTTGAGCCTGAGTTGCAGGAGTGGGATCACTCTGAGCTGTAGGAACCTGTTTGGGGTTCTGAGTGTATGATCTGAGGATCTGAGGTATAGTGGAGGAGTTTGGCCGAATCTAGTACACTACTAGATAGGCGAAGGGGGAAAGTGGATGTACCCAAACCTTAGGGAACCACTATAAAACTGTGTGTACCCTATGTGTGTGTGTGTGATTCTGTGATTGCTGTGCTGAATTACTGTGAAGAAGTATTTATAATTCTGTGATATAATCTGCCTAAAAGTTTAAAAAGATAAGATCACCTATTCACCCCCCCCCCCCCCCCCCCCGCCCCCTCTAGGTGATTAGGTATAATTTCTTTCACAATGCTTAAATATTCTCTGAATATTACTGTTAGAAGCAATCATTGATTACGGTCTTCATCAGGATTATTACTTACCGATTTTAAATGGGACAATTGGGGAAATCAATCAATGCAAATATTCTCCAGGCCGTCAGCATTGAATGAAGGAAGAAATTCAAAATTTAGAAGAAAGATTTCACAAGAAATATAAAAAGGATTTTTTTCCTTTTCTTCCAAAAAGCAGAATAGACAACAACATAGTAAAAAGGCTTTTCTTCTACCTTCTCGTCAAAACACAGAACAAAAAAAAACAGGCCAATAACACAGCAAAATCAGAAGCCCTAGCCCAGAGAAAGAACAACAAGCTGAAGAAGAAGAAGAACAACCATTTAAATCAAGAGTCTTCTTCTGTCTTCATCACAGGAATCTTCAAAGGACAACAATTACTATATCAGTCAAGAAGCACCTGGATATCTGCTGGTCATGGCTGAAATATTGAAGGTCTACTTACCCTGAAGCAAAGCTCCATCCTTCCTGAATAAATCTAGATCTCCGGAGGAGCTTTGTCAAAATCAAGATCCACTAAAGTCTTCTCAATTATATTTGAGAGAGAAAAGACATAATCACTCTCTCATCCCCCACTGTATAAAGGGTTCTTAACTCCCTTCAAAACTTATTCCTGGTGGCAAGTCACCTGATCAAAAGACTTGAGGATTAGTTTTTGAGCACCTGATCAAAAGCTCATTGGTGGCAGTCACCTGATCAAAAACCTGAGTGGATTCCTACCAGGGTGGTAGAAGAGTGTATGTACCGAAGTTTAGGGGAAGCACTATAAAATTCTTGTGTTGTATGGTTGCTCTTTTTCTTTTGCTCTTTTTGTGGCTGTGCTAGCTAGGTTGTTGTGTTTGTGATATGCTGTGCTAGATTACTTTATCTTAGGTTTGTTTTTATTTACAGCAAAAAGTTTTAAGTTTTCAAGATACTATATTCACCCACCCTCTAGAGTATTTCAGATCTAACACTTACTTTAAATTGGTATCAGAGCAAGGTTCCTTTGGTTATACAAGCTAACCCTTGAACCAAAAGATCCTGAGTTAGATCTGAGTTTTATTTCTATTAGATATATATTCACAGCATGGCACAGAACAAAGATTATTCAACCACCAGACCTCCAGTGTGCAACCTAAATAGGTTTGCCATCTGGAAGGCAAGACTAAAATTATATATGAATTCTATTAATGAGGATATCTACAATTCCATCTTTACAAGTCCTCCTCAAGCTACTTCCTCTACATCTACAGCAGGTTTAAGCACTAATGCAGTTCCACCACCTGAGTGGACTGAAGCCTAGAAGAAAGCAAAGGTTGTTGATGCCAAGGCCATGAACATTCTGGCCAAAATAATGTCTGATGACATTTTCCAAAAAGTGGCAGAATGCACATCAACTAAGGCCATTTGGGACTCTCTCAACCAAATGGTGGCAGGATCTGCTGATGAAAGGAAAGATAGAAGATCAAATCTCATATCCCAATATGAGAACTTCAAGAAAGATGAAGCAGAATCTGTAGCAAATATGTACAATAGGCTGAGCTCAATCATCAATGAGCTGAAAACCTTGGACAAGGACATCACCCTCACTGAGGTGAATGATAAAATCCTCATGTGCTTCCCAAGCTCATGGGATTCAAGAATCTAACCAATCAAGGAGGCCAGAAGCCTAAATGAGATTTCCACAGAATCTCTTTTAGGAAAGCTCAAATCTTATGAGCAGCTCATTAAATCCAGAGAAGCAGCAGAGCAAAGGACACCTCCACCAGCCAGGAAGGAACACAACCTGACATCCAAGGCTGTTGAAGAATTTGAAGCCTCAACAATGAATGAAGAGTTAATTAGTCTCCTAGCCAAAAGATTTTACAAGATGGTAAGGAAGGACTTAGAAGAAAGTTATTCAGGCAGGATGACAAGCCAAGGTATGACAAAATCCCTACTAAAGAGGTAGTTTTCTTTGGCTGCAAGAAAGCTGGACAACGGAGTTCAAGACCTTCCTCCAGCAAATATAAAAAGAAGGAGAAAGGCTTTGTAGCTGAATCCTGGAGTGAAACTGATGATGAATCCACATCCTCCAGCTCCAGTGAAGATGAAGAAGAGGCAAGGGCCAAGGAAGTATGCCTCATGGCAATTGATGCCTCCAGAAGTCAATCAGAAGAAGAAGATTCTGACAATGAAGAAGCTTCAGAGACAGAAGTTGATCAGTTACTTTTATCTTTTGACTATAATTCTGATGCTTTCAAATTTGAATTTAAAACCATGTGTATTGATTTAATAAATTCTGAAAAGCAAATCAAAACACTTAGGGAAAAATTAGCTAATCTAGAAACTCTGATTGATGAAAACACTAAGTTAAAGGAAGAATTAAATCTAGCTAATGAACAGATTAACTCCTTAAAAACAGAGCTATGTGATGCTAAACAACTTGAGGAATCTCTCAATGGGAGAAGCCTTAAGCTGATGGACATCACAAGCACAGTTAATGCCAGACTAAATGGCAAACTAGGCTTGGGTGCTTCATCAAGTTTACCCCCCATTCTCAAGAAAAATATATTAACAACCCCCATAAAATTTGTCGCTGATAAGGGTAAAGAAAAAATAGATAGTAACAATCCCAATCAACTTGAAATTAAACTCAAAAATAAGGAAAGAAGAAAGGACAAGAAAATTAATATGCAGAACAATGTTCAGCAGCTTTTGTCGGACTCAGATCAATGAAATGTGGCAAGTTCGTTGAACTCAAGTCGACGAACGCTGAACGCAAATCTATATAATAATAATTCATCTTACTACGATCGAGGAACTCTGTATGGTTCGTTGAGCAGAGGTTGGCGAACTTGGGGCAGAAAAAATGAATATGTTCATTCTCTGAGCAGAGATCGACGATCTCATCCCGTTTCGTCGAACTCTGGTCGACGAACTCACAACAATTCGTCGAACCCAGTCAGACTTGGTAAAAATCATAATTATGATAACAACTCTAATCAAACAAGGAAACCATTTCACCCACTTGTTGATTGGATAATTCCACCTAGAAGATATCAACCATTAGGATATAAATCACAACCTGAATATTCTGTGATCTCAAGTTTTTCCTATCAGCAAAACAAAGGACCCAAGGTAACCTGGCTCAAGAACAATTAATTATTTTCTCTGCAAGTGAAGAGCTGTCCACTTGTAAATCAACTATGGCATCTGGACAGTGGTTGCTCCAAGCACATCACTGGCAGCATGGACAACTTACATAATTATAAGTCCAAGCTGGGTCCAAAGGTTATCTTTGGTGACTCAAAGTGTGGTCAGTCTGAAGGTTATGGAGAAGTAAGGATTGGAGCAGTCACATTCAAGAAGGTGACTTATGTAAGAGGACTCAAGCATAACCTCATCTCTATCAGCCAATTATGTGATGAAGGTTATCAGGTATACTTTAACTCTACATCCTGTATTATCTCTAACAAAGAAAAAAAATGTTTTAATTGGAAATAGGCAAGGTAACATATATATAGTAGATCTTCTTTCTGCCAATTCAGATATTTGTCTGCTTAATATTGTTTGTAATCAAAATGAATTATGGTATAAAAGACTAGGACATGTAAACATGAAAAATATTACTAAGCTATCTAAAGACAGTCTTATAAGATGCTTACCTTCTGGTCCCTACAAGAAGGAAGGCCTTTGCAGGGCTTGTCATCTAGGCAAGCAAACTAAATCTAGTTTTAAATCAATTAATAAAAGTGATTCACCTAGGATATTGTACTTGCTACAGATGGATCTCTTTGGACCCATTGTTGTACATATCCTAGGAGGGAAATCCTATACTCTAGTCATTGTAGATGACTTCTCAAGATTCACTTGGGTGTTCTTTCTGAGATCTAAGTCAGATACCTTTAAGGTTCTTACAGATTTTCTCAGAACCATACAGATTGAGTACTCTACTCATGTTGCATTGATCAGAAGTGATCATGGTACAGAGTTTGAGTCTCTTCTTATGCATGAGTTCTGTGAGAAGGAAGGTATCATGTACTACTTCTCAGCTCCTAGAGCTCCCCGATAAAATGGGGTAGCTGAAAGGAAGAATAGAACATTGATTGAAGCTGCACGCACATTACTTGCAGATGCTTATATGCCACTATCCTTTTGGGCAGAGGCTGTAAGCACATCAAATTATGTACTGAACATATGTTTGATACATAAACTTAAGAATATGACTCCCTATGAATTAATTAAAGGGAAGAAACCTAAAATCACCTATTTTAAAGTATTTAGATGTGTATGCTATATACATAATAATAACTGTTGAAACCACCCGTCACCACACATCTTCCCAAAAACCCGAGGTGATGGTAAGGGGGGACGGGGGTACATGAACACAAACGATCGCCTACTACACGCGATGTGGGACTAACCCCAACCACAGGACTGCGGGGATATTCCGCCACAAGGGGGCCCACCGGGGTCAACACCCAGACCTAGAACGCGATGGGGAAAGCCTAAACATACGGTCCCACACACACGTGTCCTGCTGGCTAATATAGTCTCAACACACCCCCGCAGCAGGACAACCTCCCTCTGATACCATGTTGAAACCACCCGTCACCACACATCTTCCCAAAACCCTGAGGTGATGGTAAGGGGGGACGGGGGTACATGAACACAAAGGATCGCCTACTGCAGGCGATATGGGACTAACCCCAACTACAGGACCGCAGGGATATTCTGCCACAATGGGGCCCACCGGGGTCAACACCCAGACCTGGAACGCGATGGGGAAAGCCCAAACATGCGGTCCCACACACACGTGTCCTGTTGGCTAATATAGTCTCAACAATAACAAGAAATACATTAGAAAGTTTGAAGCTAAGGCTGAAGAGGGAATTTTTCTAGGATATTCCCAAGTAAGCAAAGCTTATAGGGTATTTAACAAATCCTCTTTGAAAATTGAAGAATCTATACATATAACTTTTGATGAAACTAACATGTCTTATAAGGAGAAAGAGATTTCTACCAGTAACACTTTACAGGTACCTCACTTGTGTGAGAAAATGGGTGAACTAAACCTTCCACAAGAATTTATAGCACTCTCTCCTCCACAAGTTGTTGAAGACAGTGAAGATGAATCTTTGGAAGAGGCTGAATCTCATTCAACAGCAAACATAATTCCACAAGAGGAATTAAATCCAAATGTTGTTGCAGAACCAACTCCACCCAATGATCTTGTCACACTAATGGATCACCCTAGATCTCAAGTGATTGGACACATAATAATAGGTGTACAGACAAGGCATCAACTCAACCAAGATGTGATGCATGCATGTTTTCTCTCTCAAGTTGAACCTCAATCCATAAAAGATTTTGTGCAAGATCCCCACTGGATTATTGGAATGCAAGAGGAACTCAACCAGTTTGAGATATGTAGAGTTTGAGATTTGGTTCCAAGACCCAAAGACTACCCAGTCATTGGAACTAAATGGGTATATAAAAACAAACTAGATGTCCAAGGTGCAATTGTGAGGAACAAGGCTAAGCTTGTTGCTCAAGGATATAGACAAGAAGAAGGTATAGACTATGATCAAAACTTTGCACCAGTTGCAAGGTTAGAAGCAATCAGAATCTTCCTTGCCTATGTTGCCTACAAGAAGTTTAAGGTCTACCAGATGGATGTGAAAAGTGTCTTTCTAAATGGAGTGCTAAAAGAAGAGGTTTATGTTGAACATCATCCAGGTTTTGTCTCTCCAACCCATCCTTCTTATGTATTTAGATTGCATAAAGCCCTCTATGGTCTAAAACAAGCTCCAAGATCTTGGTATGAGACCTTAGCTAGCATTCTGATAGAGCATGAATTCACTAGAGGCATATTAGATAAAATATTATTCACTAGGCACCACAAGGATATAATATTGTTAGTATAAATTTATGTGGATGACATCATATTTGGGTCTACTGACTCTAAACTATGCAAGAGGTTTTCTGACCCCATGCATTCTAAGTTTGAGATGAGTAGCATGGGTGAGTTCTCCTACTTCCTTGGTCTCCAAGTAAAGCAGCTACCTGATGACATCTTCATCTCACAGGCTAAATATCCTAAAGAGCTTCTTAAAAGGTTTGGGATGGCTGATGCCTCAGCTAAGAAAACACCTATGGCTACTAATATTGTAATAAACACTAATGAACATGGGAAACCAGTTCATCAGAAATTATATAGGGGCATTGTTGGGTCCCTATTATATCTTACAGCTAGCAGACCTGATATAATGTTTGTCACATGTCTTTCTGTTAGGTTCCAAGTGAACCCTAAAGAATCTCACCTAATTTTTCTAAAAAGAATTTTGAGATATATAAAGAGTTGTCCTAGTCTAGGCCTTTGGTATCCTACTGAGGTCGAATTTAATTTAACTGGATATTCAGATGCTGACTTTGCTGGATGCAGGGTTGATAGGAAAAGTACCTCAGGAACTTGCCAGTTCCTTGGTATGGGACTAGTGTCTTGGTTCTGCAAGAAACAATAATCTGTATCCACATCAACTGCTGAAGCAGAATACATTACAGTTGGCAGTTGCTGTTCACAGATGTTGTGGATTCAAACCAACTCCTAGACTATGGTTTCAACTTAAATAATTCAACTCTACTATGTGATAACACAAGTGTTATATCCATAGCACAGAATCCAGTCCATCACAATAGGACTAAGCATATAGACATTAGGCATCATTTCATTAGAGAGTGTGTAGACAAAAACAAAATCAAACTTGTCTATATCTACACTGATTTATAATAAGCTGATATTTTCACCAAACCCTTGGATGAAAGGAATCACTTGTTCTTCATAAATCAGTTGGGCATGATCAATCGAGAAGCTTTGATTTAACTTCTGTCTGCACTCGATGAATTCTTCAAAGTTCGTCGAACGGAGATCGACAAACTAGGAAAGGTTCTTGAGATATTCGTTGAACGGAGATCGACGAACTCTTTGTGAGTGAAGTTGTTTTCATCGAACGGAGATCGACGAATCTACTTCAGAAAAATTTCATCGAACGGAGCTTGACGAAATGTCTTCAAATCTTCAGACTGAGCTCGATGAATTGTTTACCTCCAAAGTATTTTGTCGACCTCAGATCGAAGAATTATTTTCTATTTCGTGGAACGGAGTTTGTCGATTCATATTCTGGAAAACCTTATATCTAGGTTTTCTTCGATCTCCGTCCCGTGCTTTCAGTTCCCTTGCACTTGATCTTCGTTTTTCTCTTGCAGATGAATTAATGGCAATTCCAGTAGGCACCCTCGCAGCAAAGAAATTCGACACTGGATTTGATGTTGATTTTGATTCCTTCCAACATTCAGACACAATCTTCCTGGACATCATCCAACTCCTTGAAGAACAGTAGTTGAAGAATCTGCTGTCCACCAAGATCAAAATAGCTAGCGCTGAGATCAGAGAGTGGGTCTACACTTCTTCCACCACCGATGAGAACACCATGATAGGGACAGTCTCAGGTAATGCAATTTCTCTCACCCCCACTGTTCTAACTGAAATTTTTGGATTAACTAACAATGTAGAAGAGTTAGAAGTTGATATTGAGGAATATGATATGATGCTGAGTATGATGGGGTATGCTAGAGAAGCACAAATAAATTGCTGAAGAAACACTTGTCTGCCGAGTTCAAATTTCTAGCAGACAATGTGGGGAAAGTGTTGATGGGCAAGCACACTGCCCATGATTACATAACCAGGCACCAATTCCTGGTAATATGTGCTGTGGTAAACAAGAAGAAGGTGAACTGGGCTCAGATCATGTATGATCTGATTAAGAAAAAATACAAAGAAAGAGGTTTTCTTTGGAAGAATATTAGGAATCTTCCTGAAGGAGAAGGTTGTTGAATCACTGGTCTCCCTGACCATATTCATCAATGCCTCCAAGAGGCTCACCTGCTCCCTCTTTGGCAAGTGGGAGAGGACCATCACTAAGCCCTCCAAGGCTCCATCCTCTTCCTCCAGTCCTTCTGAAAACACAAGGGCAGTAATAGCCTCTCCCTCACCCTCAGAAGCAGCTCCCTCCTCCTCCAACATTCCTTCTCTTCAACAACAACAACAACAACCACAACAACCAGTTCATATTCCTACTCCAGCTCCCTCTCCTGTAAATTCTCCACAAATAGCTATCACTGACATCTCCTCTTCCCCCATACAGGAATCCCATCAACCCTCTCATTCCCAATCACCACAACCATCCCCACCTCAATCCCACCTTCCACCGCACTTAACTCTCACAGATCCTGACCCCTTTATCTCCTCCCACACATACAATCTCGTGATTCCCCCATCATCCCCACACCAAGAACCCATATCCACACCTTAAATTCCACCCTCTACAACAGCTCCTCCCTCTGTCCCATTCCCTTTCCTAGTCCAAAAAGACCTTCCATCGTCTACACCTGACTACATATATATATACATGTCTAGTGCATTTTCTGTTTGCTCCAATTATGGTCATCACAATCCCTACTCCTCCACTGCTCCAAAATCTCTCTATTTAAACTTCTCTGATATTGCTAAACATTTACTTGCATTCATCTCTCCCACTCTTCAAATTCTTTTAAATAAAGCTCTATCTCCTCTCACTGCTTCCATACAAACTCTATCTGCCCAAGTTGTTGCTCTATCTCCTGTCCCTTTTTCTGAGGGACTGGCTCCAGGACCCTCTACAGCCAGTCAGGGGGAGATGCTTCATGATGAAGAAGCTCCAGTAATAGTAGCAGCAGAGTTTGTAGCAGCAGTAACAGTAAAAGAAGCAGTAGATGCAGAAGCAGCAACAAAGTTTGATTCCTTTATGACTGACTCTTCTAAAGATATACCAGATCCTTCTGCAATCATAGACTTAATAGAATCAGATACTGAGATGGATGAGCCTGTTTTGGCTGAAATAGATACTGCTGGAGATTATATTATAAATCCCACAGTAGATCTATTAAATTTATTGAGTATTTTTGAAATAGCTTATTTGAATAATCTGCCACCAGACAGCATCAAGTCATCTTTGGCTATAGTCCCATACACCACTCCCATAAGCCCCATGGTTGTCAAGCAACTAAAGGCTAGTTTTGTTACAATAGAGGTTCCAGCTACTCCATCTCCTCCCAGAGCTGTTTCCCCCATTATCTCATCTCTTCCTGCTCCAGTTTTTGTTATGGATGATTCACCCATGCCTGATTTTGATACACTGATCATGGCAGATATAGAAGAAGAAAATAAAATAGTGGCTGAAAGTACTGTTATGTATAGCCCTCCTGTTCCAGCTTCAGCTCCTACTCCAGCTCCTATTCAGGCTGAAAAGCCAATTGATAAATCAGTACTAAAGGACATTTATGCCTTATATGATGATTCTCAAGATTATGATGATGAGGAAGATGGTGAAGAGGACTCAAATGATGAGCCTAAGAAAAAGAAAGTATATAAGAATAGGAAAGCTCCTCCACTTCCTGCCCCAAAACCAAATCCAGCAAATGACACTCCATACTACATACTCCAGAAGATCACACCCTATATGGGCATGCCAGCATGGATGTGGCTGTCCAAAAATCAACAGAAAGAAAGGAAGAAAAGCAGGAGATATTCCCCACCTCCTCAAAGATACAGAAAGGATCCTCCTCCTCCTCCTCCACCTGCTGCTGGTGCTTCCAGTTCTTCAACTCAAAGGACTACCTAGTATCAAACCTATCAAAGACATCAGGGTAGGTCCTCATCTTTAGGAAGCAGCCAGCAAAGGCGTTATTCATCTGGCAAGCAGAAGCATCAATAATATCAATAGCAATAATTCACTAAACATCAAAAGGTTGAAAGCCCAAAGAGACCTACTTCCCCTCCTGTACCCTTTGAAGATCCAGAGTCAGCTACAACTGCTAGGATGGCCAGATTCTAGGCATTGGTTAGCCTATCCATGATCAACAAAGCAAGAGCTAAAGGAAAGGATCCATCTGAATATACTACAATGTCCAAGTACAGAAAGGAAGAACTTAACAGGTTTGCTAAAGCTAACAAATTTTTCAATGTTGATGATTATATGAAGTTACATCCTGAAGCTGTAGTGCCAAGAGCCACCTCCCTTAACATCATTGGAGCTACTGACATGACCATGACAAAAGCTCAAGAAACAGATCCAAATAGGGAGATCAAGTTTACACAGCCTGGTGACAAAATTGACGATAAGCCAAAGGAGCCCAAGCTTGGCCTGCGGTCTGTCTTTGGCAGTCTGGTGGCGGTGCTCAGCTTGGCCTGTGGTTCTGCAGTTCTTGCTCTTGAAGTAACCTGGCGGTTTGGAGTTTTAATCCGAGGAGAGTTGGCGGACTCAGTTAGAGTCCACGGAGTCCATTTTGGCGGACTGGTTTTGGAGGTTAGCTTTGGTCCTTGCCGAGTTCTCTGGTGATGTGGTGGGTGTTAGCCGTATTTTTGGTGGCGGACTGTCCATGGAGTTGGCGGTCTGGGATTCGTGTCCGCCAAGCTCGCACCAGTTGTTTGGTGGTTGCTGAACTTGGTCACACCCTGTGACAAGTTTAGGGTGTTCACTATGTCCGCATAGTCTGCTGTTGACCGGGCGATCTGCCTGTTGGTCGAGGACATGTGTGGTGGACTGATGCATTGTCCGCCGAGTCCGCTATTTACCGGGCGGTCTGCCTGTTGGTCGTGGACTCATATGGCGAGCTGAGGCATTGCTCTCGAGCTATGCGGACTGTCTCCATGTCCGCATATGGCTTACAGACTGATATAATATGGGCTGTGGTTGTGTCCGTATGTTGTGCATTGTGGCAGACTGGTGCTGTACTTATGGGTTGTGCATGATGTTCCGTTGTCTGCATGTAGCGTGCGGACTGACAAAGTGAATGGGATGTTGTTATGTCTGTGTGCTGCATGTGTGCGGGCTGGTGCGGTGTCCACCTGGTGGTGGACTGATCTTGACTTGGTGCCTGGCGAGTTGTTTGAAGTCCGGCCAAATCCTTGCAGACTTGGAAGACTGGGTTTTGCTAGCTGCAAGCTAGGGTCGTGACTCTATTCACTAGGCCGGTAACCGGACTCCTCACCCCGCCAATAAATAGACCCCCCAGCACGTCTATTATAACAGAGGGAACAGTAAGTTTAGCGCAGATCTATTGTTGCGGACTCGATTTTCTAGGTCGCGCAGGTTGAGATTTAGCTGGTTGCTATTTACAGGTTGTGCGGCTAGCACTGTGAAGACGGGTGTCTGGTTTTGATCAAGGTCAAGAAGCAGTGAAGCTTGTGGTTTACAATCAGCATTTGCAGCAGGTCGCAGGTGGCAGCCAACCAGTTTTTCTCCTTCAATTGGTCTAAGTTCAATAACCAGGTCACCGTCTAGGCGGACTTGGCGGTTTGTTCTTCTGTTCGGCGGCAGCTTGCAACAGTCAGCGAATAACGGTGTGTCCGTATGACCTTGCGGTCTTGGCGTACTTTGTGTTCTATTCGTCATCTAGCAATAGTTCAAGCGGTCTCGGCGGTCTCCGGTTCTATCCGCTCAGATTGACTCTTGTAACCTTTTCTGTTTTCCATTGTGTACTGGCAATCATGTCTCGCCACGTATACCTTGCCCCGTAAAGAAGTTAATAAAATATGATCTGCTTGTTCTTTCTAGTTGCTTTTGATGTTTGAGCTTGCTTTACCAGTTTCTGCTTGATCAAGGTGTGATCTCGATAGCTCTGAGAATATTAATTTGACGTCAGGCTATCTCGTTGATCATCTTGAGTGAAAATTTAACAGCGAGACATGATTGCCAGTACACAATGGAAAACAGAAAAGATTACAAGTGTCAATCTGAGCTGACAGAACCGGAGAACGCCAAGATAACTCGAACTGCTGCTAGATGACAAATAGAACACGGAGTCCGCCTAGACCATGAGGTCGCACGGACACACCGTTATTCACTAACTGCTGCAAGCTGCCACCGAACAGAAGAACAAACCGCCAACTCTGCCTAGATGGCGACCTGATTATTGAACTTAGACCAGTTGAAGGAGTGAAACTAGTTGGCTGCCACCTGTGTTGGATCCCTAGTTGGATTTGGGATAGGTTCACTAAATTAGGATGTTTTACCTAACATGTATAGCTAGGGTCATGTATGTGTCCCAGAGTCTAGGCCATGTCCTTAGAGTCAACACTACATGGATCAGCCATCAACAAACTACAAAAGACTCAAGACTTGAGAAATTTCAAAGGCTCAGAAAATGAGTTCGACGTTCGTCGAACTCAGGTCGACGAAAGTCGTGCTCAGCTCGACGAACTTAGAGAAAATTCTCTGAGCTGAGTTAGACGAACTTGAATCTCAGGTCGATGATTTCTAGAGTATACTTCTGTAAGATCCTGCCGGCTAATACGATCATATAACCTGTAGGCCAGTTGAGAAATAGAAGTATAGCAATGCAACAATTCTACTAGTCCACAAGTCACAGAGTACATCTGTAAGACCCCTTTTTTTTTTTTTCTCGCCACCGGGGTCTTATGCCCAGAACCGCCGCTTTGCGGTGACCCTTCACGCCTTGAAGCGACATCACCACAAAACGCCGTTTCTGCCGGCCAATTCGATCGCAGCATAGTAACAAAATTAGAGTAACATCATGCGCAGCACAACTCTAAGTAAAAGTCCACAGAAATATCACATCAAGTAAAAAATATCTCCACGATGGGAGAGTCCACAAAACCAAGCACTGTAAATAAGGGCTTATGCCCGATACATCAATTCCTCACTACAAGATCTCTCATGAGGAAATAAAGTAAAAACTACTAGAGTAAGGGCCTCACGGTCCCAGCTGTCTGAACTCCTGTGCTAGACTGCCCTATCTCCAAGCGTGTCAACCTCTGGGGCTGCTCCTCCAGTCTGGGCTCCGCGATCCCCTAAATGATGTGGTTCGAAAACCGTTAGTCTAAAAGACTAAGTCCTATCATCCCCCACCCCTTCCCCCGTGGCTCCTAGACACCGAGCGGAGAGGAAGAAAGGGAGGACTTGAAAGTGGAGAGTATATCAAATGCAGGTGACGGTGGACTTAAATCTAGCAATTTATATAGTAACTAATCATATATGTAAACAAGTAAAGTAAAGTGACCTTAACTTATATGGGTACATATAAGCAAGGGGTCTTTTGCAAGGCTCCCATCGTATAAAGAGTCCCATACCAATTTATACGTTGGGGTGTCGGTTATTAACAGCAATATATATATATGTAAAGAAAATTAACCTTAATTTATAAACTTGCCCACACAAGCTTATAGACCAAGGGGTCGTTTTGCAGGGCCTAATGTATAAGTATCCCATACCACTTATATTTTAGGTGTCGAAGGTTAAATGAATCGCTTATGCTATGACATGCAAGTGGGTATGATGGATCAAGCAAGTGCAACACACACACCCGACTCTGTGCACACAGACCTTTAGTTCCCCCTTTCTGGAGCCTCACCTCCCAGGATACCTCCGTAGTGGCAGACGGAAGCGGTGGGTTGGGCCTCGCCCACCTCTAAACCAGTATAGCACTACTGGTCAGACCTATCGTACGCCTCAACGCTGGTGCACAAGCGGACTCCTGCGTACTCTTGCCGGCTGGCGCACCGGACTTCTGTTGGCGAAGTGCTATCACAACACTTGCCGAGTCAACGGATTGGTGTCTGTGCTAAGATCCTCCAATACCGGAGACCCACCACCTTAATATCATTCCTTTTATGCACATGCAAGTTTAGCGTAATCAAAACCCGAGCCGAATCTCCCCGGACCAACACGTCCGTCGCAAACAATCGAGCCGAGGCTCCCCGGACCAACATCCCGTGCCATCAGTGTCTGTGAAATGTGCAACCCTAATTACTAAGTTACTCTTTTCAGCTTGTTAAACAATTTACGTTAACCCAGGACTGCCCCCGGTATTCCCTGTGAAGGGCTCTCAAGGGGCACTAGGAACTGTGTTGGGATTACGCCCAGCGTTCCCTTTCGCAAGGTACTTATTTTATTATTGGTTGATTCCCTTACCCATTATTTTCTCATGTTTCGATATGCTAATCCTAGGGTGATTTGACTCCAACTCTCCTTGGGTAGGACGATCTTTCGTCGGACCCGAACGCCTTTAAACCCTAGACAAAACCACTCCCTACTCACTCATCTTCCAAAGATGCAGCCCATTCCACTTGTTCTTGCAGCAAACCATCAAGACCCATCATACGTGCCCTAATCCACATCCAAATGAAATCCTGCAGTTTTGCTATATGCAGACCACTTAAGCTACATGATGTACTCAATAGGTGATACTCTAAATCTCCTCCAATAACTCTACAAATTTTACCAGAGGTCTATTATGATAAATATAGTCTAAATTCAGAAAATTATATTTTTCCTAATTAATCTACTATTTATTGAATTTTCCTCAACAGCTAGGCCATAGTCAATTTGAACATGAACCATAAGATTTTCTCAGGTAATGGCCTCCTAAAATTTGTATTCACTAAATAACAGAGAAAAATCATTGGTTGCCAATTTTCATAATTTTCCAGATAATTCTTGACCTCTAAAGGATTTATTAAAATAATTCCTAAAATCAAATATAATGAAGGAAGTGCCACATTTATGTCTCCAATAATTATGTAAAAATTACTAGGGCTTCATAAGGAACTAAAAACATCATGATCAAGAAATTAGAATTTTTCAGACAATCTAAAAGTCATTATTAAATTTCCCAAGGTTCCATGGAATTAAATAATTAAAGAAGCAACTACTAAATATCATTCTTCAAAAATTTCATAAAAATTTACAGAGATGGGTATCATGATTATAAGCCCCTTTGCTAAGTTTTATCAAGTTTAAACAAGTATAGTTCTCTGCAAAAATTCTTAAGTGGAAATTATAAAATATAACTTTGTGAATAAAGTACCAAACATATTCATCCAAAATTTATTATAAAATTTCCAGAGACATGTATGCCCTAAGCAACTACCTATTCAAAATCGCAGCCCTTTTCAGATAGTTTTGGTATTAGTTCTTATGGTTTCAAAGCTAGTGCCCTAAACTAGGGTTATGGATTTAAGGGGTCTTAAGTCTTCCAAATGCCCTAAAATTTTAACCACAGGACCATAGTAACCCTATGGACATCATTCCCAAGTTTCAAGTCCATCCAAGATCTTTTGACCCCAATTTCTTCAAACCCTAGAAATTTACCCTAAAGGGCCTACCCTAAAATTCTAGGGCTACCCTAGTCCAAACCACTCCAAACTTCATAAGTGAGTGTAACAAGTCAAAGTATATCAGTGGCCAAAATTTCAGCCTCTGATGAGGGAATTTGGCCACTCAACCATCAAATAGTGGTTTTTGACCAAAATACCCTTATAGGGTCATATATAGGGTGGGTAGATTACCTATCCTAAACATCTCCAAATGAGCTAGAGTTTTAACCCTATACCTATCATGACATCTAAGGCCACCCACCAAAATTTGGGGGAGTTTTAAATTAATTAGGTCACATAATTAAATTAATCATGATTTATTAAATTTCTCTAAAAACTATAGAAAAATGTTCTCCAAAAATTCTAAATTTTGGACAGGTTCTAGATATTCCTAAGACCTTCTCACTGCCAAAATTTCAACTTGTTTGGACAAGGAATGAAGTGTGGGCACCAAAATTAATTTCTGTTTAGGTCTAGGTATAGGTCCTACCAAAAAGGGTACCCTGGTCTAACCAGTGGCCAAAAAGGGTCCAAACAATTTTTGCTACAAACTAGACACCCTAAGCTACAATTTTCATGTTGGGCAGATTTCCATTCAGGGTCCCTAAGTATTTTTAAAAATTAAATACATTAAATACAATCAGTGTGACAGAAATGAAATGTTTCTTATTTAATTCCTATAGTATCTAATCTGATGCCGCACGAATCTTGGCGCAGATCGACGGCATCTGGTCATCGTCCCCGATGAGCCAACGGCCAGGATTGCTCCTTCCTACGCCGACTTCAAACGTCTGCCGCCGGCCACCCAGTCCCTTCCCCGGCCGGCCACCGCCACCATCACCTCCGTTGAGGTGGTGGCTACCGCCAGACGGCGGCACAGCCGCCGGAGGGGCGGATTCCGGCGATCCAACCAAGAATTTTCTCGGCCGAAAGCCATGAATTTCCTGAATTGGATCGGGCTCAATTGAGCCCGAACCTCAGCCCTAATGGAACCTAAGATCTACCCATGAGAAAAGAGGAGGAGGAGGACCTTGTTGGCGGCCTGGAGACGAGCGGATCTGCGGGTTGACATGGTGGTGGCGCCGCCGATCGGATTTCTGCAACCTCCCAGTAAACTCGCCGGATTTCTTCAGTTAAGGATTGGGAAATCCTCCCCCAAGCTCACTGGTGGTGTTTAAATCATCAGAGGGGGAGAGGAATGGGAGAAAACTGCCATGGCCATCATGGCCATTAAAGGCTTGTCTCGGCCATGATGGTGGAGGCTGTAACTGCCCCTTGACAGCCAGGAAAACGGCTGGAAACTCCTCCCCTTCACTGGAGGAGATGAATGCTGCCATCAATGGGGACCATTGGCCTTTTCCTTGGCCAATCTCCTCCTTCAACTCTCTTCCCCCTTTTCTCTCTCCTCCATTAGTGTGGGATGAAGCTTTCTCTCTCTTTCCTAGTCACCAAAACTGACCATGCTGACTCCCCAGCCTATTGGCAGCCCTTTCCACCCATAATATTTCATTATGTTGTGGTTAACTCAAAAGGAAAAGGGGTTGAGCTTGGGTTGACTCATTTAGGCTAATTTGACCTAACTCTAGCATAGGGTTGACCTTGGTCAACATGACCATTTGAGTTGACCCCAATGGGTCCTTGGTGACCTATTGGACTCCCTTAAGGTCTAGGAAGGGTTATGTAGGGTTACCCTGCACTTTGGAGGTCACATACCCTTGGTAAGGGTACTTTGACCAGATTAGGAGTTTGAGTTGACTTGGGTCAACCTGGCCTCTAGGGCTGACCCCAATGTGTCCTTAGAGACCCATTGACCTCACTTTAGGGTTAGGAGGGCAAAGGTGGGGTCCTCTAGGTTAGGAGTAGGTCAATTGGCCCTATGTAGGCTAGTTTGACCCATTCAGGGCTAGGGTTGACCTTGGTCAATTGAGCCTCTTTGTTTGACCCCAATGGGTCCTTATGGCTCTAATGGGCCTCCAGAGGCATTAGGGGTGTTGTGCTTGGGTTTTGGGGTCAAGGTGTAGCCCATGGTCATCCTACACCATGGTTCAGAGTTCCACTATTTGCAGACCATGGTGATCCCCCACCTTCCTGTCCCCTATCTCTTGACCCATTACTGGCTTCCTAGGGTTTGTCATGACCTAGTCATGGCCAAAACCATTCTTAGGGGTCTAGTTGGAAATGGGATGTTACAAATCCCAATAAACAAAACAAAGATTTCGTCCCCGAAATCAAAGTTGAGTCTACGGGACCTACTACCGAAGAAAAGAACCTTGTAACATCCCAGCATGGCGGCTTGTTTGCTAAAATTGGTTTAAAGGGAAACCTAGATCTATGTCCATTTCGCCCAGTCGGCAGACCAAGATCCCAATAAACAAGGATAAGCCCCCAATAAACAAAAGTTAAGCCTCTATCTGCCTAGAGCAGCCCTTAGTAAATTAAAGCAGGAGAATAAATTAACATCTTGAGGGGTCTGAGAGGTATACCTGACTGAATAGCTCTGGATATTTCTGTTGCATCAGATCCTGCGGCTCCCAAGTATGCTCCTCTTGGCCATGGTTCCTCCACAGAACCTTGACTAAGGGAATCTTTTTGCGTCGCAGGATCCGTACCCCTTTATCATCGATCCGCATCGGCTCCAAGTGAACAGATCGGTCCGAAGCTACCGGCCCTTCGGTGGTCGTAATCCGCTGCTCCGGGCGTAGTAGAGCCCTTCTCAGCGAGGATATGTGGAAAACATCATGCAGAGCTGCCAGCTCTGGTGGCAACTCCAGCCTGTAAGCCAGGACCCCTACCCGCTCCAGGATCCTGTAAGGGCCCATGTACCTGGGGCTGAGCTTCTTCCTTCGGCCACGCATCCGAGAAACTCCATGCATAGGCCGGATCTTCAAAAACACTCGGTCCCCGACCTGAAATTCCACCTGACGATGGCGGGCGTCATAATACTTGGCCTGCCTGCTCTGTGCCTCTAACATCCTGTCCCTGATCAACCTCACCTGAGCCTCGGTGTCTTCAACAAAATCCGATCCCAAAGCCTTCGGGTCCTCGTCCTGAATCCAAGAGAGTGGGGTTCTACATTTCCGTCCATATAGAGCCTCGTAGGGGGCCATGCCTATGCTGGCCTGATGACTGTTGTTGTACGAGAATTCCACCATCGGTAACATCTTTTCCCAAGGCTCTCCTCGGTCTAGGATGCATAGACGTAGCAGGTCTTCCAGTGTCCGGTTTGTGCGCTCTGTCTGCCCATCCGTCTGAGGGTGGAAGGCGGTGCTAAAAGTCAGTCGAGTGCCCAAGTATGCCTGAACCGACCGCCATTCCCTGGATGTAAACCGACCGTCCCGATCTGACACGATCGTCCTGGGTACTCCATGATAGCGGATGTACTGCTCCACAAACTTCCGAACCAGAACCCCCACTGAATCGTCCTTCCTGACTGGTATAAATCTAGCCACCTTCGTCAATCGATCTACGATGACCCATATCGAATCATTTCCCGCTCGTGATCGGGGGAGACCATGAATAAAATCCATCGCAATATCCTCAAGCTTCCATTCTGGCACTGGAAGAGGTTGCAACAATCCCGCGGGGTTTCTGCATTCCGCCTTCACCAACTGGCAGGCTTCGCAATGGGTCACGAAGTGCGTAATATCCCTCTTCATTCCTGGCCAGAACATCATCCTCTTCAGATCGGCCATCATCTTGGTGATTCCCGGGTGTATCGAATACCTACTGCAATGTGCTTCCGCCATGATATCCTCCCGGATCTGACCTCCTGCGGGTATATAAATCCTTCCTCTGAAGTACAATAGCCCATCCTTCAGAGTATAATCCCCTGTCGAACCCTCCTCCAAGGTTCGAAATATCGGTTCCGTCCGTGGGTCTGTCTTCTGCCCTTCCCTGATGCGGTCCCGGATATCATCAATAGCGATCATCGACGCCAGATACTCCATGTATAATTCTGGATCGTCCTCGGATACTAGGGATATCTGCATGTCCCTGAAAGACCGGACCAGCTCCATAGACATAAGCTGAGGTCCCTTCCCTGAAGCATTTCCTCTCCGGCTCAACGCATCTGCCACCACGTTCGCCTTCCCGGGGTGGTAGTGCATAGTATACTCATAATCTGTCAGGAACTCCACCCAACGCCTTTGTCTGATGTTGAGGTCTTTTTGCGTGTCCACGTATCTCAGGTTCTGGTGGTCGGAGAAGATGTCGCAATGAACCCCGTACAGATAGTGCCGCCAAATCTTCAAGGCGAAGATTACTGCGCCCATCTCCAGATCGTGGACCGGGTAATTTTTCTCGTGGATCTTCAACTGTCGAGAGGCATAAGCTATCACATGCCCGTTCTGCATCAGGACGGCACCCATCCCTTGGTAGGAGGCGTCGGTATACACCTGGAATCCCTCCCTTCCTGACGGAATAGCGAGGATGGGAGCCGAAGTGAGCCGACTCTTCAGCTCCACGAAGGCTGCCTCGCACTGTGGTGTCCAAACAAAAGGGGATTCCTTCTTCGTCAGAGTCGTAAGAGGGAGCGCGATCCGGGAGAATCCCTCTACAAACTTCCGGTAGTACCCGGCAAGTCCCAAGAAGCTCCGTACATCTGTCGCCGTCTTCAATGGTGGCCAATCCTGAACGGCCCGAATCTTGGCCGGGTCTACCGCCAATCCAGCCCCACTGACGATATGGCCCAAGAAGGCCACCTCCTTTAGCCAAAACTGGCATTTGCTGAATTTTGCGTACAGCTGATGTTCCCGTAACCTCTCCAATGTCAAGGTCAGGTGTCGTGCGTGCTCCCCTTCCGTCTTTGAGTAGACAAGGATGTCGTCAATAAAGATGATGACGAATACGTCCAAATATTCCTTGAACACCCTGTTCATAAGGCTCGTAAATGCTGATGGTGCATTCGTGAGCCCGAACGGCATCACTGTGAACTCGAACAGTCCGTATCGGCTACTGAAAGCGGTCTTCGGAATGTCCTCTTCTCGGATCCGCAGCTGATAATAGCCTGACCTTAAGTCAAGTTTCGAGAAGAAATGTGCTCCCTCCAGCTGATCGAACAACTCATCGATTCGTGGGAGTGGGTAGGTATTCCGAACCGTGAGTCTATTCAGTGCTCGATAGTCTATGCATAGGCGGAGACTTCCGTCCTTCTTCTTGACAAACAGAACCGGGGCTCCCCACGGTGAAGAACTTGGCCGGACGAACCCTGCCTCTACAAGTTCCTGCAGCTGACTCCGGAACTCCGCCAACTCCTTCGGGGCCATCCGGTAAGGGGCCCTAGACGCCGGCCTGGCTCCGGGCACTAACTCTATCTGAAAATCCTGCTCTCGACACGGAGGTAGTCCTGGCAATTTCTCTGGGAAGACGTCGACGAAGTCCCGCACCACTGGGATGTCTGTCATGGCCCCCTTGGCCTCCTCTATCTCAAACAGAATCTGGTAAACCTCCTCCCCCTGTAGGTGGGCCTTAACGGCCTGTACTGAAGATAAAAGCACACAAGAGGTGGATCTTATACCTTCGATGACAATAAACGAGTCTCCATGCCTCACTGTGATCTTCTTTGCTTGGCAATCAATCTGGGCATGGTTCCAGTGCAACCATGTCATGCCCAGGATCAACTCGAAGATTGGCATTCTAAGAATCGTTGCCGCCACTTCGAATGGCTTCCCGCCAATCTCCGCCTCCATGTTGCAGTGGGCAGAGGTGAATAGTTCCGATCCATCAGGAAAGCGCACCCTCCTCGTCAGGCCTGTGAACCGTTCTACGCCTTCTAGCCCTTCCACGAAAGCCTCTGATACGAACGAGTGCGAAGCACCCGTGTCGAACAATGTGTAGGCGGGTTTGCCGCTGACGAAGACTATACCTGGATCGGTTAAACGTCTTAGGATTCTGTAACTAGTTTCTTCCTATTTAATCATTTTTTTTTTTGAAAAGTTCTAGAAATTTACAGCAGAGATAATGGAATTTTTTTTTTATTTAAATGATTTTTTAAAAAAAAAAAAACTCTTGTCGTACCTGTTATGACTTGCTCCGGGTTTCGAGGCTGTGCCAGATCCAAGGCATACGCCTGCTCCCTTTCCGGTCTACGATCGCCACCTGGGTATCCACGTCCTCGGCCACGACCCCGGCCTCCGAAGTATGGCGCTGGTGGGGCAGTCTGTGGTGCTGGTGGGGGTGCCCTCCCCATGGGACAGTTCCTCCTAATGTGCCCCACCTGGTGACAATCGAAGCACACTGGCGGTTGATACGCCATTCCCCCGGGTCTCTGTTCGTCCCGCCTCTGAACTGGTGGTGGAGCCATCAACACTGGTCTTCCTATCTCCTGTCTCGCCTCCTGATGAGGCTGGTCTTCTACCCTTCTTCCATCTGTGATGCGGCCCCGCCGCTGATCATTTCGGGCTCCCCGGCTCTGGTCTTCATTTGGCCGCTTCCGGCCCCGAGTAGTAAGCCAATCCGCCTCGATTCTTTTTGCCATCTCCAAAATCCGGGAGATGGGCCCGTCAGATACAAATAGTAAGGACTCCCTCAGCTCCTCCCGCAGGCCCTTGTAGAACCTCTTCGTATACCCAGCTTCGTCCAACTGATATGAGTCTGCAAACCGGGCTAAATGATCAAACTCTCGGTGGTACTCCACCACCGTTTTGCTCCCTTGCCTCAACTGCAAGAACCTGTCCTCCAGCTCATCTCTGGCTGATTGCGGAACAAAGTGCTCCAATAGAGCGCCCTTGAATTCCTCCCAAGCTATCTCCGCAGCCGTCCTGTCAGCAAAAATCGTATCTAGGGAAGTCTTCCACCACCTCTTAGCATGAGATTCCAAGCAAGACACGACCAAGGGCACCCTTTCCTCCCACGGGCACTTGATTCCAGTCAACATCTCGTACATGATATCTAGCCACTCCTCTGTCCGGACGGCAGACTCAGTCCCACAGTAGGATGGGGGAGCGAGTCCTCGAAAGATACTCAGCCAGTTGACGCTCGGGTTTGGCTGCGGAGCCAGAACCGGTTGAGCCCTGAAAGCATCCAAAATGGCTGTCAACGTCTGTCCCACCTCCGACTGTAGGAAAGGAGTAGGGACCGGGGGAGGTGGTGCAACGTCCGGAGTCCGCTGGGCCCCGCCTTGTGGTGTGGGCTGAGCTGGAGGCTGCGAAACAAACTATATTAGTGGGTAATCAGCTCAATTATATGCAAAGTGGACTATTTTACCAGTGATTCCTCCTTAGGGTCTCACCACTGCTTCCGCTGCTAGTTTGTCCGCAAACTAAGCTCGCGCGGGGGTGGACCAGGGGTTGTGGACTGTTACTTGTCGATCGAGGTTCCCTCTGATACCACTTGTAAGACCCCATTTTTTTTTTTTTCTCGCCACCGGGGTCTTATGCTCAGAACCGCCGCTTTGCGGTGACCCTTCACGCCTTGAAGCGACATCACCACAAAACGCCGTTTCTGCCGGCCAATTCGATCGCAGCATAGTAACAAAATTAGAGTAACATCATGCGCAGCACAACTCTAAGTAAAAGTCCACAGAAATATCACATCAAGTAAAAATATCTCCACGATGGGAGAGTCCACAAAACCAAGCACTGTAAATAAGGGCTTATGCCCGATACATCAATTCCTCACTACAAGATCTCTCATGAGGAAATAAAGTAAAAACTACTAGAGTAAGGGCCTCACGGTCCCAGCTGTCTGAACTCCTGTGCTAGACTGCCCTATCTCCAAGCGTGTCAACCTCTGGGGCTGCTCCTCCAGTCTGGGCTCCGCGATCCCCTAAATGATGTGGTTCGAAAACCGTTAGTCTAAAAGACTAAGTCCTATCATCCCCCACCCCTTCCCCCGTGGCTCCTAGACACCGAGCGGAGAGGAAGAAAGGGAGGACTTGAAAGTGGAGAGTATATCAAATGCAGGTGACGGTGGACTTAAATCTAGCAATTTATATAGTAACTAATCATATATGTAAACAAGTAAAGTAAAGTGACCTTAACTTATATGGGTACATATAAGCAAGGGGTCTTTTGCAAGGCTCCCATCGTATAAAGAGTCCCATACCAATTTATACGTTGGGGTGTCGGTTATTAACAGCAATATATATATATGTAAAGAAAATTAACCTTAATTTATAAACTTGCCCACACAAGCTTATAGACCAAGGGGTCGTTTTGCAGGGCCTAATGTATAAGTATCCCATACCACTTATATTTTAGGTGTCGAAGGTTAAATGAATCGCTTATGCTATGACATGCAAGTGGGTATGATGGATCAAGCAAGTGCAACACACACACCCGACTCTGTGCACACAGACCTTTAGTTCCCCCTTTCTGGAGCCTCACCTCCCAGGATACCTCCGTAGTGGCAGACGGAAGCGGTGGGTTGGGCCTCGCCCACCTCTAAACCAGTATAGCACTACTGGTCAGACCTATCGTACGCCTCAACGCTGGTGCACAAGCGGACTCCTGCGTACTCTTGCCGGCTGGCGCACCGGACTTCTGTTGGCGAAGTGCTATCACAACACTTGCCGAGTCAACGGATTGGTGTCTGTGCTAAGATCCTCCAATACCGGAGACCCACCACCTTAATATCATTCCTTTTATGCACATGCAAGTTTAGCGTAATCAAAACCCGAGCCGAATCTCCCCGGACCAACACGTCCGTCGCAAACAATCGAGCCGAGGCTCCCCGGACCAACATCCCGTGCCATCAGTGTCTGTGAAATGTGCAACCCTAATTACTAAGTTACTCTTTTCAGCTTGTTAAACAATTTACGTTAACCCAGGACTGCCCCCGGTATTCCCTGTGAAGGGCTCTCAAGGGGCACTAGGAACTGTGTTGGGATTACGCCCAGCGTTCCCTTTCGCAAGGTACTTATTTTATTATTGGTTGATTCCCTTACCCATTATTTTCTCATGTTTCGATATGCTAATCCTAGGGTGATTTGACTCCAACTCTCCTTGGGTAGGACGATCTTTCGTCGGACCCGAACGCCTTTAAACCCTAGACAAAACCACTCCCTACTCACTCATCTTCCAAAGATGCAGCCCATTCCACTTGTTCTTGCAGCAAACCATCAAGACCCATCATACGTGCCCTAATCCACATCCAAATGAAATCCTGCAGTTTTGCTATATGCAGACCACTTAAGCTACATGATGTACTCAATAGGTGATACTCTAAATTCTCCTCCAATAACTCTACAAATTTTACCAGAGGTCTATTATGATAAATATAGTCTAAATTCAGAAAATTATATTTTTCCTAATTAATCTACTATTTATTGAATTTTCCTCAACAGCTAGGCCATAGTCAATTTGAACATGAACCATAAGATTTTCTCAGGTAATGGCCTCCTAAAATTTGTATTCACTAAATAACAGAGAAAAATCATTGGTTGCCAATTTTCATAATTTTCCAGATAATTCTTGACCTCTAAAGGATTTATTAAAATAATTCCTAAAATCAAATATAATGAAGGAAGTGCCACATTTATGTCTCCAATAATTATGTAAAAATTACTAGGGCTTCAGAAGGAACTAAAAACATCATGATCAAGAAATTAGAATTTTTCAGACAATCTAAAAGTCATTATTAAATTTCCCAAGGTTCCATGGAATTAAATAATTAAAGAAGCAACTACTAAATATCATTCTTCAAAAATTTCATAAAAATTTACAGAGATGGGTATCATGATTATAAGCCCCTTTGCTAAGTTTTATCAAGTTTAAACAAGTATAGTTCTCTGCAAAAATTCTTAAGTGGAAATTATAAAATATAACTTTGTGAATAAAGTACCAAACATATTCATCCAAAATTTATTATAAAATTTCCAGAGACATGTATGCCCTAAGCGACTACCTATTCAAAATCTCAGCCCTTTTCAGATAGTTTTGGTATTAGTTCTTATGGTTTCAAAGCTAGTGCCCTAAACTAGGGTTATGGATTTAAGGGGTCTTAAGTCTTCCAAATGCCCTAAAATTTTAACCACAGGACCATAGTAACCCTATGGACATCATTCCCAAGTTTCAAGTCCATCCAAGATCTTTTGACCCCAATTTCTTCAAACCCTAGAAATTTACCCTAAAGGGCCTACCCTAAAATTCTAGGGCTACCCTAGTCCAAACCACTCCAAACTTCATAAGTGAGTGTAACAAGTCAAAGTATATCAGTGGCCAAAATTTCAGCCTCTGATGAGGGAATTTGGCCACTCAACCATCAAATAGTGGTTTTTGACCAAAATACCCTTATAGGGTCATATATAGGGTGGGTAGATTACCTATCCTAAACATCTCCAAATGAGCTAGAGTTTTAACCCTATACCTATCATGACATCTAAGGCCACCCACCAAAATTTGGGGGAGTTTTAAATTAATTAGGTCACATAATTAAATTAATCATGATTTATTAAATTTCTCTAAAAACTATAGAAAAATGTTCTCCAAAAATTCTAAATTTTGGACAGGTTCTAGATATGCCTAAGACCTTCTCACTGCCAAAATTTCAACTTGTTTGGACAAGGAATGAAGTGTGGGCACCAAAATTAATTTCTGTTTAGGTCTAGGTATAGGTCCTACCAAAAAGGGTACCCTGGTCTAACCAGTGGCCAAAAAGGGTCCAAACAATTTTTGCTACAAACTAGACACCCTAAGCTACAATTTTCATGTTGGGCAGATTTCCATTCAGGGTCCCTAAGTATTTTTAAAAATTAAATACATTAAATACAATCAGTGTGACAGAAATGAAATGTTTATTATTTAATTCCTATAGTATCTAATCTGATGCCGCACGAATCTTGGCGCAGATCGACGGCATCTGGTCATCGTCCCCGATGAGCCAACGGCCAGGATTGCTCCTTCCTGCGCCGACTTCAAACGTCTGCCGCCGGCCACCCAGTCCCTTCCCCGGCCGGCCACCGCCACCATCACCTCCGTTGAGGTGGTGGCTACCGCCAGACGGCGGCACAGCCGCCGGAGGGGCGGATTCCGGCGATCCAACCAAGAATTTTCTCGGCCGAAAGCCATGAATTTCCTGAATTGGATCGGGCTCAATTGAGCCCGAACCTCAGCCCTAATGGAACCTAAGATCTACCCATGAGAAAAGAGGAGGAGGAGGACCTTGTTGGCGGCCTAGAGACGAGCGGATCTGCGGGTTGACATGGTGGTGGCGCCGCCGATCGGATTTCTGCAACCTCCCAGTAAACTCGCCGGATTTATTCAGTTAAGGATTGGGAAATCCTCCCCCAAGCTCACTGGTGGTGTTTAAATCATCAGAGGGGGAGAGGAATGGGAGAAAACTGCCATGGCCATCATGGCCATTAAAGGCTTGTCTCGGCCATGATGGTGGAGGCTGTAACTGCCCCTTGACAGCCAGGAAAACGGCTGGAAACTCCTCCCCTTCACTGGAGGAGATGAATGCTGCCATCAATGGGGACCATTGGCCTTTTCCTTGGCCAATCTCCTCCTTCAACTCTCTTCCCCCTTTTCTCTCTCCTCCATTAGTGTGGGATGAAGCTTTCTCTCTCTTTCCTAGTCACCAAAACTGACCATGCTGACTCCCCAGCCTATTGGCAGCCCTTTCCACCCATAATATTTCATTATGTTGTGGTTAACTCAAAAGGAAAAGGGGTTGAGCTTGGGTTGACTCATTTAGGCTAATTTGACCTAACTCTAGCATAGGGTTGACCTTGGTCAACATGACCATTTGAGTTGACCCCAATGGGTCCTTGGTGACCTATTGGACTCCCTTAAGGTCTAGGAAGGGTTATGTAGGGTTACCCTGCACTTTGGAGGTCACATACCCTTGGTAAGGGTACTTTGACCAGATTAGGAGTTTGAGTTGACTTGGGTCAACCTGGCCTCTAGGGCTGACCCCAATGTGTCCTTAGAGACCCATTGACCTCACTTTAGGGTTAGGAGGGCATAGGTGGGGTCCTCTAGGTTAGGAGTAGGTCAATTGGCCCTATGTAGGCTAGTTTGACCCATTCAGGGCTAGGGTTGACCTTGGTCAATTGAGCCTCTTTGTTTGACCCCAATGGGTCCTTATGGCTCTAATGGGCCTCCAGAGGCATTAGGGGTGTTGTGGTTGGGTTTTGGGGTCAAGGTGTAGCCCATGGTCATCCTACACCATGGTTCAGAGTTCCACTATTTGCAGACCATGGTGATCCCCCACCTTCCTGTCCCCTATCTCTTGACCCATTACTGGCTTCCTAGGGTTTGTCATGACCTAGTCATGGCCAAAACCATTCTTAGGGGTCTAGTTGGAAATGGGATGTTACAACATCATATATATATATGGAATGAAAAGTACAAATATAGTCCACAATGAGTACAAAACGAAAGAGGAATAAGGGCTTATGCCCAGTACATCAAATTAACTCTCTCTCAAAGAAAAGCGGAAGCTATACTAGTACATCAGAACTCGTCCCACCTGAGGATGCAGAGTAGTGGTAGTAGTCTGCTGTAGCGGTATCTGCTCCTCACATCCTGTCTCCTCATCATGCTGGTGCTCCATCTCCACGGGCTCCTAAAAATAGTATGGTCACCGACCATTAGTCAAAAAGACTAAGTCGTTTCCTCCGCACCTCGCCCCGCAACTCCTAGGCACCGAGCGGGAGGACGAAGCGGAGGACAACAAGGGGTAGCAAAAGTGGAAACAGGTGACAAATCTAACTAGCAGTTATAATGGATATTATAAATTCTACTCTAGCAGTTCTAAATATGGTATAAGTAAGTAAAGAGCAGTACTAGTAAAGGAAGTAAAGAATAGAAAGTAAGAGCATGTAAATAAATCTATTCTACCACTATACTACCATCACAAAAGTACCCTAACTTATATAAATGCCCATATAAATATATAAGTTAGGATTTCCAGGAAATTTAACTTATCATATAAAAGAGCCCATACTAATTTATATGATAAGGATCTATGAAGCGTATGACCTAATATAAATGAATGTTATGATGTAATTTTATGCACAGGCAAGTGCAACTCACACACAATGACTCTGTGATGACAGACCTTTAGTTCCCACCTTTTGAGAGCTAGCATCACTCTCGGGTACCACCGTTGTGGCTACGGCAGCAGCGGAGCGGGCGTCTCCTCTTCTAGGCTGATATGCACACTACGAAGCCTTAGACCCCTCTCATACGCCTCTGTACACGTCCAAGGTGCACTCTAGAGTCTCGGGTACGTACTTTTCTGACAACCCGTCAGTCTTATTGGGTCGGATGTGCGTTATCGGGGGTCGTCCTCCAGACCGCGGTGTAAAAACAACCCACTGGCCCCTCTAACCCTCACAACAGCCTGGTGCACCGTATTGCCATTGGTGTGACGAACGACCAGTACCGCATCCCCCGCCACTATATTTATGCACATGCAAGTATTTCATTCCGAGCCTTCCGCTCGCAGGACCGAACCCGTCCTGAAACCCTCAAACCCAACCCAGGTGAGAACGCACAATAGTGCCTTTATACCAATTCCCTCAAACCCTACACGAGTGAGAATATATCGTGAAACTCTCCAACCCTACACGGGTGAGAAGGTACAATAAATGTCTTAACCTATTATACTACTCTTGTCTACGGGTTATTATACTTTGTGATTTAAGGTTAATCCCAGGACTGCCCAGGGTATACACGGTGAAGGGCTCTCGGGGGCACTAGGAACTACGATGGGATTACGCCCAAAGTTCCCTTTCGCAAGGATATTTACTTTAGTTTATGACTACCCATGTTTCACCCCAGCTCTCATTGTTGCTCTGGGATAATCCTAGTGACTTAAGATATTACCGGGAAACCGACGGTCTTCCGTCGACCTCCACTCTGGTTGCTACCTAACACTTGCACTTTTACTCCCGTCACTAAGACAATACTACCCATCAGGGATTATTCATATTGCACTCCCTTATTCTTCCGATAATCAATCCTCTGGTAATCCCCTAAAGCATGACCTATTTATGTTATATACAGACCATGTCCTATTATTACCCCAAAAATGGAATCTTCCAATTATTAGGGCATCTTGCCCCTAACTATTTATCCTAGGGTGGTATGGACTAATAAAACTATCATATGGATTCTCATAATTTTCCTTGGTCAAATAATCCCTTAATTAAATCTTTTAAATTAATTCATAGGTCACTTTACACATGAAGTAGTATAATTTAAAATCCACTAACCTAGGCAATTTTTCCTGAATTGTATATTGATAAAATATTTCTGTCTACAAGGTTTCATAATTTTCCTTTGAATATTTATACCAATTCCTTATTTAATACCAAATCTACATAATTTCCATTTTCCAAATGAAGTACAAGGAATATGTAATTCAAAATTTTAGGAAAATTTAAGACTACTGGCAGAGTTTCATCAACCTCTATTGTGTAATGGCCTAACAAATCCCATTCTTGTATATTTACCAAAATGCCATTATCTTAATTTAAAAATTATCAGTACATCCATAAATTATGAAATATTTCCGCAAGGCTACTAATACAATTATAAAACAATAGCAATATTTCCAAATTTGTCTGAGGTGTATTTCCATCAAATCAAGAATAAATGCAATAAGGGTAAAATGGACATTTCAAGGTATTTTACTCCAAATATTATTCAAACAGCAAGATCAAATTTTTCAAAGTCAAATATAACCATATTTTTAACGTGGCAAAGTTTGAGAACTTTTACTTGAGGAAAACCTATTTTTCCAATTTATTTTCAAAAGGAGCTATATTTTTAAAAATTCCAATTAATGGAATTTTTGGTTCCAAAAATCCCATAATTAATATTAGGGGTGAACTTTACCCTAATGAACCACTGGAATAATATTCATGATTTGTGAGTGCCTCAATTAGGCTGAATACACAATATTTAAATTATTGCTATTGGCACATCAAGGCAATATATAAACCAACACATGCAAGTGGATTTCCCAACATGCATGGATCCAAAGGTGCTGAAATTTGTATCATGCACCAATGATGTCCCCAAGGACCTACCACCAAAATTTGGGGCCATTTGGAGTGATATAACTCCAAATATTTCATTTATTTAGTTTTTGATATTATGACCAAAACTATAGAAAACGTTGTTTCAAAAATTCCCAATTTTTGGCAGGGGTTATAGATGCCCGAATCATGCATGTACCCAAAATTGGGGGCCATGTTGATTTCGGGTTTGACTTGGGCATCCAATTTAAGTTCTGCCCTTGCCTAGGACCAGTACTAGGAACAATGCCCTACAAGCCAGACCACTGGACCAAAATTGATGATTAAGGTGTCAAATTAAAGCTAACAGGTAAGGCTACAATTGTCATTTAGGGTCCAGGTTCTGGAAATGCCTCTAAGAGGCCTAAATATAACATGCAATGTGACTGTATATTTGTGACAGAATTACACTATTCATCACATTTAAAATTAAATCATATTATTACATCTGCACGAATCCTAAAGCGGGAATGGACGGGATCGGGTTATCTCCTACCTCCAGCCAATGGCTGAGATCGAGCCGACCTGGAGCAACTTTGCTGGCCTTTTCCGGCCAGCTGAGGCGGCGCCACCCCCGGCCAACGGTGTCATCACCTTCACGGTGGTGGTGGCTATCGTTTCCCGGTGATGGGGCGGCGGGAGACGGCGGCGACGGCGATCCCGAGTGGTTAAGGAAAGCTTGGAAAAATCACTCTTTCTCTCATGGCATCGGGCTCAATTGAGCCTGATATCTCTCCTAATCGATCTAGGATCCTAGTACGGGTAGAGGTGAGGTGAAACGGACCTGGATTGGGGCTTGGCGGCGGTTCAGGCGGCGGTTTGCCATGGTGGTGGTGCGCCGGTGAGCTCCTCCCCGATTTCTTGATTCTCCACCAAAAGATTTGATCCAGATATCGAATTCCACTCCTTTCCACCTTCTGAAGCTAATGGTGTAGTCGGTTTGAGCTGAGGACGGCTGTATAAGGAGATATTATCTATGTGAGCTCGGTTTGGGCTTTGGTTGTGTCACCAAGGGTGCCAAGTGGTCACCATTCTGCCCAAAATTCCCTGGAATAATCATAGGAGGCTGGCCTGCAGGTGTTGGGCTGATGGAGCCAAGTCCATGTGGCTTCTTCCTCTTAACTCACCTTCTCTCTCCTCCTTTGGGTAATTTCTCTAAAATTCCCTCATGCATGTACTCTCTCTCCTAGTTCAGAGGGGTAGGGCTGGTCTTGTTCACTTGGGCTGGCCATGGGCCAAATTTGGTGGGCTTGGTGCAAGGAGAGTGAGCTTAGCCTTAATTTTCTTCTTTAGGTCAATTGTGTTGACTATGTTGACTTTGATTTGACTTGGTCAACCATGGTGGGTGGGCTGACCCTACTTGGTGGTCATGGGTCTAGTGGCACCACCCATCTTTGGTTGGGTCAAGGGGGTGCCCTACTTAGGCTAATTGGGCATATGAGTGTGGGTTTGACCAAATTACGCCCAAGCTGGACTTTGGTCAACTGGGGTCAAAGTGTTGACCTGGTGACATGCCCTAGGGTCCACTTAGATTGTTTTTAGGGTTAGGGCAATATGGTGTGGTCATGGTGTGGTTTGGGTTCCTATTTAGGCTAGTTTGACCTAGTTTGACTTTGGTCCAATAGTGGGCCCCACATGGCTACAACTCATTACCTAGGGTCAAACCTAGCTAATTTCCTTAAAACTCACCCCATGCCTAACCTAATCTAAGTTGAGGGGTCCAAAAGTAACATGGGATGTTATAAATCCCAATAAACAAGAAAATAATTTCGTCCCCGAAATTTAAGTTCGGGTCTACGGGGTTCTAATTGCAAGAATTATAAGAAATTTTAAACGTATAAACTAAAGTATACCTGAAGTGAATAGCTCCGGGTGTCGCTCCAGCATTAGATCCCTCGGCTCCCAGGTGTGCTCCTCCCGTCCATGGTTGGACCACAGCACCTTCACAAGAGGGACCTTCTTCTTCTGCAACACTCGGATGGTCGTATCGTCAATCCGGATCGGCTCCAATCTAACTGATCTGTCAGGCTCTACCGGTCCGGCTGTAGTAGTAATGTGCTACTCCGGCTGAAGGAGAGCTCTTCGCAAGGAAGAGACATGGAAGACATCATGTAATGCACCCAACTCCGGTGGCAACTGCTGTTGGTAAGCTAAGGGGCCGATCCGCTCTAGGATCAGGTATGGCCCCATATATCATGGACTGAGCTTCTTGTGGCTCCGCACCCGAGAGACACCGTGTACTGGATGTATCTTCAAGAAAACTCTGTCTCCAACCTGGAACTCCACCTTCCGGTGCCGAGCATCATAATACTTTGCCTGCCCGCTCTGGGCCTCTAGTAGCCGATCCCTGATCAAACGAATCTGAACCTCAGTATCCTCTATATAATCAGATACAAGAGCCCTGGTATCCACATCCTGAACCCATGATAGCGGTGTCCGGCACTTCCTCCCATAAAGTGCCTCATATGGAGCCATCCTGTTGCTAGCCCGGTGGCTGTTATTGTACGAGAACTCAATCAGCGGCAGCAGCCTCTCCCAAGGCTTCCCCGTATCCAATATGCATAGTGTGAGTAGGTCCTCCATGGTCCGGATGGTCCGCTCGGTCTGTCCGTCGGTCTGCGGATGGAAGGCGGGACTAAAAGTAAGCCGAGAGCCCAAGTAAGCATGTACGGCCCTCCACTCGCTCGAAGTGAACCGACCATCACGGTCCGAAACAATCGTCCTGGGAATGCCATGATATCTGACGAACTGCTCCACAAATAATCTCACCAGAACTGCAACTGGGGCATCCTTCCGAACTGGGATAAAGCGCGCTACCTTGGTCAGTCTGTCTACTATGACCCATATAGAATCATGCCCAGAGTGGGAGCGAGGTAGTCCGTGCACAAAATCCATAGCAATGTCCTCGAACTTCCACTCTGGGACTGACAGTGGCTGTAGCAAACCTCCTGGGCTCTTACATTCCGCCTTCACGCGCTGATATGTCTCGCAGAATGTTACAAAATGAGTGATCTCCCTCTTCATCCCAGGCCAATACATAGACCTCCGCAAATCTGCCCACATATTGGAGATGCCGGGATGCACTGAATATCTGGAGCAATGAGCCTCTCTGAGTATGTCATCCCGGATACTGCCCCCTGCTAGTATGTAAATGCGTCCACGGAATCGAAGAAGATCATCCTGTAGCATGTAGTCCTCAACCTTGCCCCTTTCCAGGGCACTAAAAATCAGCTGTAATGCAGCATCCAGCCTCTGATGTGTTCGGATGCGCTCCCGTATATCATCACCACTGATCACTGAGCTCAAATACTCTCGATACACCACTGGTTCGGTCTCAGATACCATGGTAATATGCATGTCTTCCATCATCCGTATCAGCTCTATAGACATCAGCCGAGGCTCAGGTCCAGAAGTGCCGGCCCTCCTGCTCAAGGCATTTGCTACCGTGTTCGCTTTCCCCGGATGGTAGTGGATCTTATAATCGTAGTCGCAGAGGAATTCCAGCCATCTCCTCTATTGTAGGTTTAAATCCTTTTGTGTATCGATATATTTGAGATTCTTGTGATCAGAATAGATGTCACAATGAATCCCGTATAAGTAATGCCTCCACATCTTTAGGGCGAATACCACAGCCCCGAGCTCTAATTCATGTACTGAATAGTTATGCTCATTCTTCTTCAACTGTCTTAAAGCATAAGCAATAACATGTCCATGCTGCATCAGGACAACACCCATCCCCTGGTAAGAGGCGTGTGTGTAGATCTAAAATCCTTCACTCCCGGATGGAAGCGCAAGAATAGGGTATGAGATGAGTCGGTCCTTCAGCTCCTGAAAAGCTGTTTCGCACTGCTCTGACCAAACAAAATCTGCATCCTTCTTCGTCAAGGACGTGAGGGGGAGTGCTATCCTCGAGAACCCCTCCACGAACTTACGATAATACCCTGCTAGTCCCAAGAAACTGCGAATGTCGGATGCGGTCTTCGGCTGTGGCCAATCCCTCACTGTCTTTATCTTAGCTGGGTCCACTGCTAATCCAGCCCCACTGATCGTGTGCCCCAGGAAAGCCACCTCTTGCAGCCAGAACTGGCACTTTGAAAACTTTGCGTACATCTGGGACTCCCTCAGCCTCTGCAAGACCTGTGTCAGATGCTCTGTATGCTCCTCCTGAGTCCGGGAATATATCAGAATGTCGTCGATGAATACAATCACGAAGCGGTCTAAGAAGGGCTCGAATACACGGTTTATTAGACTCATGAATGTGTCAGGGGCATTCGTGAGCCCAAAAGGCGTCACTGTGAACTCATATAATCCATAGCGCAAACTGAATGTCGTATTCAGTATGTCCTCTTCCCGGATGCGGAGCTGGTAGTAGCCGGATCGTAAATCTAGCTTAGAGAACCAGAAGGCTCCCTGTAACTGATCAAATAGCTCATATATCTGAGGTAGTGGATAGGTATTGTGGACCATTAACCGGTTCAGCTCCCGGTAATCTATGCATAGTCGCAATGACCCGTCCTTCTTCTTCACAAAGAGAACTAGCGCTACCAGGGGCGATGAACTGGGCCGCACAAATGCCGACTCAACTAGCTCCTGAAGTTGAGTCCTGAACTCTGCTAACTCCCTGGGAGCCATCCTATTAGGTGCCCGGGACACCGGCCTCGCCCCCGGTACTAGCTGAATCCTGAAATCCAAGTCTCTGGCTGGCGGTAGCCAGGGCAATTTCTCCGGGAATACGTCGGAGAAATCCCGGACCACCGGAATATCTGAGATAGAAGTCTCTGCTCCCACCATCTCAAAGAAGATAAGATAAACTTCTTCTCCCTGCTCGTATGCCTTCACAGCCTGTACAAAAGATAACAATAGGTGGTAGATAGGATGAATACCTTCGATGATAACATGAGAGTCATCATGCCTTAGTGTGATCCTCCTTGACGGACAATCTATCTGAGCATGGTTCTGATGTAACCATGTCATGCCCAAAATCAAGTCGAAGTCCTGAAGCTTCAGAATAGTTGCTGGCGCCTCAAATGCCTTGCCGCCAATCTCAGCCTCCATATCACAATGGGCAGTGGTCCGCAGTTCTGACCCATCGGGTAGACGCACCCTCATCTCTAGTCCAGGAAATCTTTCCACGCCTTCGAGCCCGTCTATGAAGGCCTCGGATACGAACGAGTGCGAAGCACCCGTGTCGAAGAGAGTATGTATGGGCTTACCGCTGATCATAACTATGTCTGAGGTTTGTTTAAGTTAAAATTAATTGTTTCCCTATAGTTGCAGGTACTATATAATTGAAAACTCAAGGAATCTAATAATTAACCTTAAGTACCTGTGATAACCTCCTCGGGGTTCCTCTGCTCCGTGAGGTCCAAGGCGTATATCTGCTCCTGATTGCGTCCCCTGTCGTGATATCCCCAGCCTCGACCTCGTCCTCGGCCTCGGCCTCGACCTCGGCCCTGCTGCACTGGGGCCACTGGAGGTGGAGGAGGAGGAGGAGGATGGAATCGATGCGGGCACTCCGACCTAATGTGCCCGGGCTGGCGGCATCCGTAACAAACTACCTGTCGGTGGCCATGGTCATCATGTCTCCTCGGATCATGCACCTGTAGAGGTGGGGGATCCAATGCTTGAGGAGGTCCCTGCTCCTGCCTGAAGTTGGGACGACGACGTCCCCCACCCTTCTTGTATCTGATGGTCCTTCCTCTCTGAGAGCCCCTGCTGCTCTCTCCTCATGTCGACCCATCAAACGGTCTCTTTCCTTTGCCTTGCACCATCAGCTGGTCAGCCTCCAGCTTCTTTGCCATCTCGATGATCTGCCTAGAGGTGCCATGAGAAATGAACAGCAAGGCCTGCCTCAAATCGTCCTTGAGGCCCCGGTAGAACCTCTTGGCATACCTCCTATCATCGGTATCCTGAATCCCTGCGAACCTGTCCAAATGAGAGAACTCTCGCTGATACTCGATCACCGATCTAGTCCCCTGCCTGAGGTTCAAAAACCTCTCCTCCAAGGCATCTCTGTCCGTAGCAGAGACGAAGTAATCCAGAAATACATCGCTAAACTCCTCCTATGATATCTCTGACAGCTCCCAGTCCGCATATGTAGACTCCCGCACTGATTTCCACCATCTCTTCATATGAGCCTCTAGTGCAGAGGTGGTTAAAGGTACTGCCTCGCCGACCGGGCAGCTGATGCCTGCTAAAATCTCGTGTATGGCCTCCAGCCATTCCTCCGTCTTTACCGCATCCTATGTCCTACGGTACATCGGTGGGGACAGGCTCTTGAAGGCACTCAACCAGCTCGACCCCGGATTTGGCTGTGGAGCCGGGACTTGCTGGGATTTGAAGGCATCCGGAATCGCCGTCAAAGTCTTCCCCAACTCTGTATATAGGAATGGAGTGGCGGCTGGAGGGGGAGGAGCCACATTTTGCGGCGCGGCGACCTGTGGAGGTTGCATAAAGGTAAGGTTAAAACAGAACTGGCCTAACTCATTGTATTTCGTGGACCATTTTATGTGACTTTTACACATGGGCACACCACTGCTTCCGCTGCATAGTTTGTCCGCAAACTAATGCTCGGGCGGGGGTGGTCCCGTGTTGTGGACTTCTTTCTCATATGATCGTTGTTCAAGTGATACTAGTTTGTAAGACCCCCCCCCTCCCCCTTACCAAGGAGGGACACTGGGTATTATGCCTATAACCGTCATCTTATGGTGGCACTAACGCACGGATTAGTCGACACCGCAACACGCCGATCCTGCCGGCTAATACGATCATATAACCTGTAGTCCATTTGAGAAATAGAAGTATAGCAATGCAACAATTCTACTAGTCCATAAGTCACAGAGTACATCATAAATATATATGGAATGAAAAGTACAAATATAGTCCACAATGAGTACAAAACGAAAGAGGAATAAGGGCTTATGCCCAGTACATCAAATCAATTCTCTCTCTCTCAAAGAAAAGCGGAAGCTATACTAGTACATCAGAACTCATCCCACCTGAGGACGCAGAGCAGTGTTAGTAGCCTGCTGTAGCGATATCTGCTCCTCATGTCCAGTCTCCTCATCGTGCTGGTGCTCCATCTCCACGGGCTCCTAAAAATAGTATGGTCACTGACCATTTGTAACATCCTATTTCCAACTAGACCCCTAAGAGTGGTTTTGGCCATGACTAGGTCATGACAAACCCTAGGAAGCCAGTAATGGGCCAAGAGATAGGGGACAAAAAGGTGGAAGACCATCATGGTCTGCAGAGAGTAGAACTCTAAACAATGGCTTAGGATGACCATGGGCTACACCTTAACCCCAAGACCCTACCACAACACCCCTAATACTTGGGAGACCCATTAGAGCCAAAAGGACCCATTAGGGTCAACCCAAGAGGCCCAGTTGACCAAGGTCAACCCTAGCCCTAAATGGGTCAAACTAGCCTACTTAGGGCCAACTGACCTACTCCTAGCCTAAAGGACCCCTCATATGCCATCCTAACCCTAAAGTGAGGTCAATGGGTCACTAAGGACACATTAGGGTCAGCCCTAGAGGCCAGGTTCACCCAGGTCAACTCAAGCCCTAACCTGGTCAAAGTACCCTTACTAAGGGTATGTGACCTCCAAAGTACAGGGTAACACTACATAACCCTACCTAGACCCTAAAGGAAGCCAATGGGTCACCCAGGACCCATAGGGGTCAACCCAATTGGTCATGTTGACCCAAGTCAACTCTAGCCCTAAAATGGTCAAAGTGCCCTTGCCAAGGGACATGTGACCCCCAAGATGCCCAACCAACCCTACTCAGGTAACACTAGACCTTAAGGGAGCCCAATGGGTCACCCAGGACCCAATGGGGTCAACCCAATTGGTCATGTTGACCCAAGTCAACCCTCATTTAGGTCAAGTCAAACTTAACCCAAAAGGGCTAACCCAAGCCCAAGCCACTTCTCCCCTAGGCTAAACCCATTCCCATGACCATCAAAATCAAGTGGGCTGCATTTAGCTTGTGAGGTTGACTAGTCAACCAGGGGTGACTAGGAGAGAGAAAGGAGCCCCCCTCCATGATAATGGAGGAGAGAGAAAATGAGGAAGAAGAAGGGGAAGAGAGGGGCCGGCCAAGGAAGGCTAACAGCCACCAATTATGGCTGTAATCAACTCCTCTAGGGGAGAGGAGTTGATTCCAGCCGTTTCCCGGCCACCAAGGGGTGGGTTCAGCCCCCCTCCACACAACCCGAGCCACACCTTTAATGGTGTTAATGGCCATTGAAGGACCAGCCTCCCCTCTCCCCCATTTGCCATTTAAACACCTTCAGGGAACCGAGGGGATCATTTTAGAGTGTTTACCTGGAGGAGACGAGCCATTCCACTGTGTAGTTGCAAAAGCCGAGCGCCGCCGCCGTCGTCCATGGCATCCCGCCGCTCCTCTCGCATCCAGGCCGCCAGGAAGGTCCTCCCCCTCTCCTTAACCCATGGTTAGGTCATAGCAATCGATAGGACCAAGGTTCGGGCTCAATTGAGCCCGATCCAATTCGGTTTTCATGGATTTTTCTGAAGAAAACTCACCTCTCGGGATTGCCGGAAAAGGGGTTTCCGGCGGCCAAGCCGCCGCCTGGGGATGACCACCACCTCAACGGAGGTGGTGGAGCCGGTGGCCGGCCGGGGAGGTGGTCGGGTCGCCGGCAGTGGCGTTTGGAAGTGGCTCCAGGCGGGATGAATCCTGGCCGTCGGCTCAAGGAAGAAGATGAAGGGATTCCGTCCCTTTTGCTTCAAGATTCGTGCGGGCCTGATTTTAAACTATAGGAATTAATTTATATTAATGCAATTCTGTCACAGTTTTTGATATTAATGGTTTTAAACTTTAAAAATACGTAGGTGCTCCTGGTGGAAAATACTTCAACATGAAAGTTGTAGTTCCTTGAGTCTACGTTATTTTAAAATTAGTTTGAACCCTTTTGGGTGTAAGGTCTGACCAGGGCACCCATTTTGGTGGGACATACCCTTAGGGCTAGGCAGTCATTAAATTGAGTGCCCACCCTTCACCCCTAGCCCAAATTAGTTGAAATTTTGGCAGAGAGTCCATCCTAGCTATACCTAGGGCTTGCCCAAAAATGGGAATTTTTGGAGAAAATATTCCTATAGTTTTTGTAAACATTTAATAATTATTAAATAAATTAACTAAGTGCCCTAAACACCTCCAAACCCTCCCAAATGTTGGTGAGTGGTCCCTGGGTTCATTTTAGGTATCTGTATAAAATTTCATTTAAGTTGGATGTGTTTTGAATAGGTTTTGACCCAACCCTAACTATACCTTAAAAAGGGCATTTTGAGTCAAAAGTTGCACTTTAGATTTGAGTGACCAAATCACCTCAACAGAGGCTGAAATTTGGGCCACTGATTTGTTAGGGCACTTATCACCTCCCTATGGAATATGGGACAGTGAGGAATAGATTTGCCCTAAGTTCCAAGGTCAAACCCTAAGGAGGGACCTTTTGGCCTTGTGAAGGCCATGAGTCCTAAACACCTTGGATGAACACCAAATTTTGCATGGAGGTTCCTAGGATATATAAAACCCTCTGGTAAAATTATTAGCAAATTATGGAAATGGTAGGGCCCCCAAAACCCTAACCATAGCTTAGGTCCTAAAACTTGTAGTGTAAGTTTAGGTTAGCTAAACATCTTGAAACTTAACCAAATTTGGGTAGTGAGGGTATTAGGGTATTTTGAGCCTCTGACAATTTACTTGAGGAATTTTGGACAATATTTTTAGCACTTCATTAGTAATCAATTGTAATGCCCTAATAATTATTTTGGCTATTGTGGTCTCACTGCCCATAAAGAGGGTATGAAACATGGGCAGAGTTAGTTTTAGGTTATAAAATCTTGTATGAATTTTGTTAGAATTTTTGGATATCTATTTAGGGCATCTACTTCACAAGTGCTTTATTTTGATTACATATTAATAATTCTTGTCATAGGCCATTACTTACTGATAAATCATGAAACTTCCTGCATAGTGTTTTTAGCTCAAAGCTATCATATGGAAATTTTTGTGGAAATATTTGATTACTGATTAGCATACTTTGTTCATTAACCCTTAAATTAGAGAGTTCATAAGAAAATCAAATATAGCCTTATTTCCAAATGATAAATTATGAAACTTTTTCTAGGGTACTTGTAGTCCATCACAATCATCCCTGAATTTTCTCTGAATTGTTGGAGGTGTTATTACTATAGAATCTCTTAAAATGACTTTTTATGGAGCATCTTTAAAATTAAATTTAAAGGCCTAAACCTTGCTGAAAAATTGGAAGACTTAGGATTTAGAGTTGATTAGGTATTTTGTAATTATCATAAATTTAGTGGATTATTATCTTGTCTGAAAATGGTACTTCATGTTCAAACCTGGGCCTTTTGGGACACTAGAATAAATGAATTAATTATCAGACAAATTAGGAAAATTATGGATTTCTGGATTTATGCTTCAAATGTCTGTTTAGACCTCTAATAATTATCATAAGGGTACTGGATGAGTATTTCACGTACTTCCCTCTTTACAGGTCATGTAGCTTAAGTGCTCTGCATATAGCAAAACTGCAGAATTTCATTTGGATGTGAATTAGGGCAAGTATGATGGGTCCTGATGGTTTGTTGTAAGGACAAGTGGAATGGGCTGCATCTTTGGAAGATGAGTGAGTAGGGTGTGGTTTTGTCTAGGGTTTATAGGCGTTCGGGTCCGACGAAAGATCGTCCCACCCAAGGAGAGTTGGAGTCAAATTACCCTAGGGTTAGCATATCGAAATATGAGAAAATAAAGGGTAAGGGAATCAACCAATAATAAAATAAGTACCTTGCGAAAGGGAATGCTGGGCGTAATCCCAACATAGTTCCTAGTGCCCCTTGAGAGCCCTTCACAGGGAATACCGGGGGCAGTCCTGGGTTAACGTAAACTGTTAACAAGCTGAAAAGAGTAACTTAGTAATTAGGGTTGCACACTCCACAACACTGATGGCACTAGAGGTTGGTTAGGAGCTTCGGCTCGGATGGTTAAAAGGCGGACTTTGGGTCCGGGGAGCTTCGGCTCGATTGCTTGAGTCGGACGTGTTGGTCCGGGGAGCTTCGGCTCGATTCTTGATTACGCTAATTTGCATGTGCATAACAGGAAAGGAAATTAAGGTGGTGGGTCTTCGGTATCGGAGGGTCGATGCACCGACGCCAATACGTTGACTCGGCAAGTGTGGTTAGCACTTCGCCAACAGAAGTCCGGTGCGCCAGCCGGCAAGAGTACGCAGGAGTCCGCTTCGTGCACCAAGCGTTGAGGCATACGATAGGTCTGACCGGTAGTGCTTTACTGGTTTAGAGGTGGGCGAGGCCCAACCCACCGCTTCCGTCTGCCACTACGGAGGTATCCTGGGAGGTTACGGCTCCAGAAAGGGGGAACTAAAGGTTTGTGTGCACAGAGTCGGGTGTGTGTGTTGCACTTGCATGCCCATCATACCCACTTGCATGTCATAGCATAATCGTTACCTTAAACCTTGACACCTAAAGTATAAGTGGAATGGGACGCTTATACTTTAGGACCTGCAAAACGACCCCTTAGTCTATAAGCTTGTGTGGGCAAGTTTATAAATTAAGGTTAATTTTGATATATTTAGTTACTGCTGTTTGACCACCGACACCCCAACGTATAAATCGGTATGGGACTTTTTATATGATGGGAGCCTTGCAAAAGACCCCTTGGCTTATGTGTTTTTCACATAAGTGAAGGTTACATTTCAGATTACATCTTATTGTCTTTATATGCTATAGAACTTGCTAGAATAGGACCGCTGCCACCTGCTTTTGATATTCTCCACCTTCAAGTCCTCCCCTTTCTTCCTCTCCGCTCGGTGCCTAGGAGCCGTGGGGGAAGGGGTGGGGGATGATAGGACTTAGTCTTTTAGACTAACGGTTTTCGAACCGCATCATTTAGGGGATCGTGGAGACCAGCATGGAGGAGCAGCCCCAGAGACCGGTGCGCTTGGAGGTGGGGCAGTCTAGCTCCGGAGTTCACACAGCCGGGACCGTGAGTCTCGACCCTGAGTAGTTTTCTACTTTTGTTTCTGCATGAGAGATCTTGTAGTGAGGACTTGATGTACCGGGCATAAGCCCGTTTTGCTACTCTGATGTTACTTTCTGTGGACACTCCCTTCGTGGAGTTATATTTATTATGTCATGTGATTCTCTGTGGACAGATAGTTTACATTTACTTCACTATTATGCTACTTTTCTGTGATCGAAATGGCCGGCAGAATCGGCGCTTTGTGGTGATGACGCTTCAGGGCGTGACGGAGTCACCGCAAAACGGCGGTTCTGGGCCTAAGACCCCGAAGTCGAAAAAGAAAAAAAAAGGGGGTCTTACAAGTGGTATCAGAGGAGACCTCGATCGAAAAAACAGTCCACAACCCTAGGCCACCCCCGCGCGACTTTAGTTTGGGGACAAACTAAGCAGCGGAAGCAGTGGTGTGCCCATATGGGGGATCACATGTAAATTGTCCACCTTTATTGAGTCGATTACCTATTAATGTAGCTCGTTTTGCATCCCCCAGCTCAGCCCACCCCACAAGGTGGAGCTCAGCAGACTCCAGACATTGCACCACCTCCCATGGTCCCCACATCTTTCCTCCAGTCAGACATGGGGCAGACCCTTACAGCTATCCTTGAGGCCTTCCGGGCTCAGCAGGCTCCAGCCCACCAGCCAAACCCAGGGGCCAACTGGATGAGCACCTTCCGAGGACTCTCTCCCCCATCATACTTAGGGACAGAGTCGGCAGTACGGACAGAGGTGTGGCTGGATGTTATGTACGAGATGTTGACTGGGATACGATGCCCTTGGGAGGAGAGGGTGTCCCTGGTGGTATCTTGCTTGGAATCCCATGCTAAGAGGTGGTGGAAGACGTTGTTGGACACGACTTTTGCTGATAGGGAGATTGCAGAAATCACTTGGGAAGAATTCAGGGCCACGCTGCTGGAGCACTTTGTTCCTCAGTCGGCCAGGGACGAGTTGGAGGAGCGGTTCTTGCAGATGAGGCAGGGCAACAGGACAGTGGTGGAGTACCACCGAGAGTTCGATCATTTGGCCCGATATGCGGGCTCCTATCAGCTGGACGAAGCAGGTTACGTCAAGAGGTTTTATAAGGGCCTAAAAGAGGAGTTGAGGGAGGCCCTGCTTTTTGTCTCTGACGGGCGCATCTCCCGGATTTTGGAGATGGCGAAGAGGATTGATGCCGACTGGCACACCACTCGGGGCCGGAAACGGCAAGCGGAGGACCAGGGCCGGAGGGCCCGAAATGATCAGCGGCGAGGCACCATACCAGATGGAAGGAGGGCAGAGGAGCAGCCTCGTCAGGAGTTGAGGCAGGAGCCGAGAGAGCAGGTGGTTTTGGCCCCTCAACCTCTCCGGATCCAGGAGATGTAGAGACCCCGGGGTATGGCGTATCCCCCGCCGGAGTGCTTCCATTGTCACCAGGTGGGACATCTCCGGAGAGACTGCCCTATGAGGGGGGCACCACCTCCAGCACCACGGGGTGGCCCACCGGCCTAGCATTTCGGAGGTCGAGGACGCGGCCGAGGACATGGTTACCAGGGAGGCGACCGCAGGCAGAACGGGGAGCAGATTTACGCTTTGGACTTAGCACAGCCCCGGAACCCGGACAGGATTATTGCAGGTATGAAAATAATTTTAGTTTGAATTATTCCTTGCTCATATTAAGTAATGATAGAACTACTACACAACCTAGGTTAGAAAACCTTACACCCAAGTTCTTTCTTAAAACTTATTTAGGAATGGTGATGGTGGGCGGCAAGCCTGCCCATACCCTGTTCGACAAGGGGGCGTCGCACAACTTTGTGTCGGAGGATTTCGTCAAGGATCTGGACCAGATTCGACATTATACGGGATTACCCAGGAGGGTGCGTCTCCCCAATGGGATGGAGATCCAGTCCACAGAGAAGTGCCTCCTGGAGGTTACCATAGACGGGGTGACACTCGAGGCTCCGGCGACGATCCTGAGAATGCCGGACTTCGACCTTGTCTTGGGCATGACATGGCTTGTCTGGAACCATGCTCAGATTGACTGCCCGGCAGGGAGGGTCGTGCTGAGACACGGCGATACTTATGCGACATTCGAAGGTACTACTCCGGTTTCCCGCCGCCTGCTTTCATCTATTCAGGCTGTTAAGGCTCATATGCAAGGGGACGAGGTATATCAAGTATTATTCGAGATGACTGAGGAGAAGGACCTGATTGCTAACATTCCGGTGGTTCGCGACTACGCCGATATTTTTCCGGATAAGCTGTCAGGACTGCCACCGCATAGGGAGAAGGACTTCCAGATTCAGTTGGTACTAGGGGCTAAGCCGGTATCCAAGGCCCCTTATCGGATGGCCCCGAAGGAGTTGGCGGAGTTTCGGACACAGTTGCAGGAGCTGGTGGAAGCAGGATTTGTTAGGCCGAGCTCCTCATCATGGGGAGCTCCTGTCCTATTCGTGAAGAAGAAGGACGACACTTTACGCCTGTGCATTGACTATCGAGCACTAAACAGGCTGACCGTCCGAAATACCTATCCGCTCCCCAGGATAGACGAGTTGTTCGATCAGCTGGAGGGAGCCCATTATTTTTCGAAGCTGGACTTGAGGTCAGGCTACTACCAGCTGCGGATCCAGGAGGAGGATATTCCGAAGACGGCCTTTAGTAGCCGATATGGATTGTATGAGTTCATCGTGATGCCCTTCGGGCTCACGAATGCTCCGTCGGCGTTTATGAGCCTCATGAACCGGGTCTTCGAGGCTTATTTGGATGTGTTCATCATAGTATTCATAGACGACATCCTTATCTATTCTAAGATGGAGGAGGAGCACACACGACATCTGACACTGACCTTGGAGAGACTGCGGGAGCATCGCCTTTATGCGAAGTTCAGCAAGTGTCAGTTCTGGTTGAAGGAGGTGGCTTTCTTAGGCCACATTATCAGCGGAGCCGGGCTGGCGGTGGACCCGGCAAAGATTCAGGCAGTCAGGGATTGGCCGCCGCTGAAGACGGCCACAGACGTGCGAAGTTTCCTGGGACTTGACGGTTATTACCGGAAATTCATAGAAGGATTCTCTCGAATCGCCCTCCCGCTCACATCCTTGACGAAGAAGGAGGTACCGTTCGTGTGGACCCCGCAGTGCCAGACAGCTTTCCAGGAGCTGAAGGATCGGCTAACCTCGGCTCCCATTCTTACTCTCCCCTCGAGGAGGGAGGGATTTCAGGTCTACACCGACGCATCATATCAGGGGATGGGAGCGGTGCTGATGCAGAACAGACACGTCATAGCTTATGCCTCCCGCCAGCCGAAGACCCATGAGAAGAACTACCCAGTGCACGACCTTGAGATGGGAGCAGTTGTGTTCGTACTTAAGATATGGCGGCACTACCTTTATGGAGTCCACTGTGATATATACTCCGATCATAAGAACCTTAAGTACGTGGACACGCAGAAGGAACTGAACATCAGGCAGAGGCGGTGGGTGGAGTTTTTATCCGACTATCAGTACGAGATGCACTATCACCCGGGGAAGGCGAACGTGGTAGCAGATGCACTGAGTCGGAGAGCCGCCACAGCAGGAGCAGAGCCTCAGTTGATGTCTATGGAGCTGCTGCAGAGACTAGAGGACATGCACATTACTCTGGTGTCGTCTGATGATCCTGAGCTCTATGAGGAGTACTTGGCCGCGATGGGCGTTACCGATGACATCAGAGACCGAGTCAGGGAAGGGCAGAGGCAGGATGCCAAGTTAGAGCCCATCTTCCAAGCTCTGGAGGCAGGCACTGCAGGAGATTACACACTGAGGGACGACCTGGTGTGCTTCAGAGGACGGGTGTATATACCGGAGGGAGGCCAGATCCGGGAGGATATTATGACGGAGGCGCACTGCAGCCGGTATTCTGTACACCCGGGGATCACAAAGATGACGGCCGATTTGAAGAAGACGATGTTCTGGCCGGGCATGAAGAAGGATGTCTCTTACTTCGTGACCCATTATGGGGCATGTCAGCTGGTGAAGGCGGAGTGCAGGAATCCCGCAGGATTATTGCAGTCACTCCCGGTGCCGGAGTGGAAGTTTGATGACATAGCCATGGACTTCATACATGGGCTTCCCCGGTCTCGGACAGGGAATGACTCGATCTGGGTAATCGTTGATCGGTTGACCAAGGTGGCTCGATTTATACCGATCAGGAAGGACGATTCAGTAGAAGTACTGGTGCGGAAGTTTTTGGAGCAGTTCATTCGTTATCATGGCGTGCCCAGGACGATAGTGTCGGATCGGGATGGCCGGTTCACCTCCAGGGAGTGGAGATCCGTGCAAGCTTACTTAGGCACGCGATTGACCTTCAGTACTGCATTTCATCCCCAGACAGATGGGCAGACAGAACGCACCAACCGGACGCTGGAGGACCTTTTGAGGCTATGCATCTTGGACCGCGGGGAACCGTGGGAGAAACTCTTACCCCTTGTCGAGTTCTCCTATAACAACAGCCACCAGTCCAGCATCAGGATGGCGCCTTACGAAGCCTTGTACGGGAGGAGATGCCGGACCCCGCTTTCTTGGGTTCAGAACGAAGATCCGAAGGTGTTGGGGTCAGAGTTTGTTGAAGACACCGAGGCACAGGTGAGGCTGATCAGGGACAGGATGCTCGAGGCACAGAGTAGACATGCTAAGTACTATGACGCCCGGCATCGGCAGGTGGAGTTCCAGGTGGGGTACCAGGTGTTTCTGAAGATCCGGCCCATGCATGGAGTCTCGTGGGTGCGTGGTCGGAGGAAGAAGCTCAGTCCTAGGTACATGGGCCCTTATAGGATCCTGGAGCGGATCGGACCCCTAGCCTACCGGCTGGAGTTACCACCAGAGCTGGAAGCACTGCACGACGTCTTCCATATTTCTTCTTTGAGGAGGGCTCTGCTACGCCCGGAGCAGCAGATTTTGACCACCGAAGGGCCGGTAGCTTCAGACCGGTCGGTTCGTTTGGAGCCATTGAGGATCGATGACCGAGGAGTACGAGTCCTGCGTCGCAAGAAGGTCCCATTAGTCAAGGTCCTGTGGAGGAACCACGGCCAGGAGGAGCATACCTGGGAGCCGCAGGACCTGATGCGATAAAGATACCCAGAGCTATTCAGTCAGGTATACCTCTCAGACCCCTCAAGATGTTAATTTATTTTTCCTTCTTTAAATTTACTAAGGGCTGCTCTAGGCAGATAGAGACTTATCTTTGTTTATTGGGGGCTTACCCTTGTTTATTGGGGCCTTGGTCTGCCGATTGGGCGAAGTGGTCATAGATCTAATTTTCCCTTTAAACCTAGATTAGCAAACAAGCCGCTATGCTGGGATGTTACAAGGTTCTTGTCTTCGGTAGTAAGTCCCGCAAGCTCAACCTTGATTTCGGGGACGAAATCTTTGTTTTGTTTATTGGGATTTGTAACATCTCATTTCCAACTAGACCCCTAAGAGTGGTTTTGGCCATGACTAGGTCATGATAAACCCTAGGAAGCCAGTAATGGGCCAAGAGATAGGGGACAAAAAGGTGGAAGACCATCATGGTCTGCAGATAGTAGAACTCTAAACAATGGCTTAGGATAACCATGGGCTACACCTTAACCCCAAGACCCTACCACAACACCCCTAATACTTGGGAGATCCATTAGAGCCAAAAGGACCCATTAGGGTCAACCCAAGAGGCCCAGTTGACCAAGGTCAACCCTAGCCCTAAATGGGTCAAACTAGCCTACTTAGGGCCAACTGACCTACTCCTAGCCTAAAGGACCCCTCCTATGCCCTCCTAACCCTAAAGTGAGGTCAATGGGTCACTAAGGACACATTAGGGTCAGCCCTAGAGGCCAGGTTGACCCAGGTCAACTCAAGCCCTAACCTGGTCAAAGTACCCTTACTAAGGGTATGTGACCTCCAAAGTACAGGTTAACACTACATAACCCTACCTAGACCCTAAAGGAAGCCAATGGGTCACCCAGGACCGATAGGGGTCAACCCAATTGGTCATGTTGACCCAAGTCAACTCTAGCCCTAAAATGGTCAAAGTGCCCTTGCCAAGGGACATGTGACCCCCAAGATGCCCAACCAACCCTACTCAAGTAACACTAGACCTTAAGGGAGCCCAATGGGTCACCCAGGACCCAATGGGGTCAACCCAATTGGTCATGTTGACCCAAGTCAACCCTCATTTAGGTCAAGTCAAACTTAACCCAAAAGGGCTAACCCAAGCCCAAGTCACTTCTCCCCTAGGCTAAACCCATTCCCATGACCATCAAAATCAAGTGGGCTGCATTTAGCTTGTGAGGTTGACTAGTCAACCAGGGGTGACTAGGAGAGAGAAAGGAGCCCCCCTCCATGATAATGGAGGAGAGAGAAAATGAGGAAGAAGAAGGGGAAGAGAGGGGCCGGCCAAGGAAGGCTAACAGCCACCAATTATGGCTGTAATCAACTCCTCTAGGGGAGAGGAGTTGATTCCAGCCGTTTCCCGGCCACCAAGGGGTGGGTTCAACCCCCCTCCACACAACACGAGCCACACCTTTAATGGTGTTAATGGCCATTGAAGGACCAGCCTCCCCTCTCCCCCATTTGCCATTTAAACACCTTCAGGGAGCCGAGGGGATCATTTTAGAGCGTTTACCTGGAGGAGACGAGCCATTCCACTGTGTAGTTGCCGAAGCCGAGCGCCGCCGCCGTCGTCCATGGCATCCCACCGCTCCTCTCGCATCCAGGCCGCCAGGAAGGTCCTCCCCCTCTCCTTAACCCATGGTTAGATCATAGCAATCAATAGGACCAAGGTTCGGGCTCAATTGAGCTCGATCCAATTCGGTTTTCATGGATTTTTCTGAAGAAAACTCACCTCTCGGGATCGCCAGAAAAGGGGTTTCCGGCGGCCAAGCCGCCGCCTGGGGATGGCCACCACCTCAACGGAGGTGGTGGAGCCGGTGGCCGGCCGGGGAGGTGGTCGGGTCGCCGGCAGTGGCGTTTGGAAGTGGCTCCAGGCGGGATGAATCCTGGCCGTCGGCTCAAGGAAGAAGATGAAGGGATTCCGTCCCTTTTGCTTCAAGATTCGTGCGGGCCTGATTTTAAACTATAGGAATTAATTTATATTAATGCAATTCTGTCACAGTTTTTGATATTAATGGTTTTAAACTTTAAAAATACTTAGGATCTCCTGGTGGAAAATACTTCAACATGAAAGTTGTAGTTCCTTGAGTCTACTTTATTTTAAAATTAGTTTGAACCCTTTTGGGTGTAAGGTCTGACCAGGGCACCCATTTTGGGGGGACATACCCTTAGGGCTAGGCAGTCATTAAATTGAGTGCCCACCCTTCACCCCTAGCCCAAATTAGTTGAAATTTTGGCAGAGAGTCCATCCTAGCTATACCTAGGGCCTGCCCAAAAATGGGAATTTTTGGAGAAAGTAGTTCTATAGTTTTTGTAAACATTTAATAATTATTAAATAAATTAACTTAGTGCCCTAAACACCTCCAAACCCTCCCAAATTTTGGTGAGTGGTCCCTGGGTTCATTTAAGGTATCTGTATAAAATTTCATTTAAGTTGGATGTGTTTTGAATAGGTTTTGACCCAACCCTAACTATACCTTAAAAAGGGCATTTTGAGTCAAAAGTTGCACTTTAGATTTGAGTGACCAAATCACCTCAACAGAGGCTGAAATTTGGGCCACTGACTTGATAGGGCACTTATCACCTCCCTATGGAATATGGGACAGTGAGGAATAGATTTGCCCTAAGTTCCAAGGTCAAACCCTAAGGAGGGACCTTTTGGCCTTGTGAAGGGCATGAGTCCTAAACACCTTGGATGAATACCAAATTTTGCATGGAGGTTCCTAGGATATATAAAACCCTCTGGTAAAATTATTAGCAAATTATGGAAATGGTAGGGCCCCCAAAACCCTAACCCTAGCTTAGGTCCTAAAACTTGTAGTGTAAGTTTAGGTTAGCTAAACATCTTGAAACTTAACCAAATTTGGGTAGTTAGGGGATTAGGGTATTTTGAGCCTCTGACAATTTACTTGAGGATTTTTGGACAATATGTTTAGCACTTCATTAGTAATCAATGGTAATGCCCTAATAATTATTTTGGCTATTGTGGTCTCACTGCCCATAAAGAGGGTATGAAACATGGGCAGAGTTAGTTTTAGGTTATAATAATCTTGTATGAATTTTGTTAGAATTTTTGGATATCTATTTAGGGCATCTACTTCACAAGTGTTTTATTTTGATTACATATTAATAATTCTTGTCAGAGGCCATTACTTACTGAAAAATCATGAAACTTCCTGCATAGTGTTTTTAGCTCAATGTTATCATATGAAAATTTTTGTGGAAATATTTGATGACTGATTAGCATACTTTGTTCATTAACCCTTAAATTAGAGAGTTCATAAGAAAATCAAATATAGCCTTATTTCCAAATGATAAATTATGAAACTTTTTCTAGGGTACTTGTAGTCCATCACAATCATCCCTGAATTTCTCTGAATTTTTGGAGGTGTTATTACTATAGAATCTCTTAAAATGACTTTTTATGGAGCATCTTTGAAATTAAATTTAAAGGCCTAAACCTTGCTGAAAAATTGGAAGACTTAGGATTTAGAGTTGATTAGGCATTTTGTAATTATCATAAATTTAGTGGATTATTATCTTGTCTGAAAATGGTACTTCATGTTCAAACCTGGGCCTTTTGGGACACTAGAATAAATGAATTAATTATCAGACAAATTAGGAAAATTATGGATTTCTGGATTTATGCTTCAAATGTCTGTTTAGACCTCTAATAATTATCATAAGGGTACTGGATGAGTATTTCACGTACTTCCCTCTTTACAGGTCATGTAGCTTAAGTGGTCTGCATATAGCAAAACTGCAGAATTTCATTTGGATGTGAATTAGGGCAAGTATGATGGGTCCTGATGGTTTGTTGTAAGGACAAGTGGAATGGGCTGCATCTTTGGAAGATGAGTGAGTAGGGTGTGGTTTTGTCTAGGGTTTATAGGCGTTCGGGTCCGACGAAAGATCGTCCCACCCAAGGAGAGTTGGAGTCAAATTACCCTAGGGTTAGCATATCGAAATATGAGAAAATAAAGGGTAAGAGAATCAACCAATAATAAAATAAGTACCTTGCGAAAGGGAACGTTGAGCGTAATCCCAACATAGTTCCTAGTGCCCCTTGAGAGCCCTTCACAGGGAATACCGGGGGCAGTCCTGGGTTAACGTAAACTGTTAACAAGCTGAAAAGAGTAACTTAGTAATTAGGGTTGCACACTCCACAACACTGATGGCACCAGAGGTTGGTTAGGAGCTTCGGCTCGGATGGTTAAAAGGCGGACTTTGGGTCCGGGGAGCTTCGGCTCGATTGCTTGAGTCGGACGTGTTGGTCCGGGGAGCTTCGGCTCGATTCTTGATTACGCTAATTTGCATGTGCATAACAGGAAAGGAAATTAAGGTGGTGGGTCTTCGGTATCGGAGGGTCGATGCACCGACGCCAATACGTTGACTCGACAAGTGTGGTTAGCACTTCGCCAACAGAAGTCCGGTGCGCCAGCCGGCAAGAGTACGCAGGAGTCCGCTTCGTGCACCAAGCATTGAGGCGTACGATAGGTCTGACCGATAGTGCTTTACTGGTTTAGATGTGGGCGAGGCCCAACCCACCGCTTCCGTCTGCCACTACGGAGGTATCCTGGGAGGTTACGGCTCCAGAAAGGGGGAACTAAAGGTCTGTGTGCATAGAGTCGGGTGTGTGTGTGTTGCACTTGCATGCCCATCATACCCACTTGCATGTCATAGCATAATCGTTACCTTAAACCTTGACACCTAAAGTATAAGTGGAATGGGACGCTTATACTTTAGGACCTGCAAAACGACCCCTTAGTCTATAAGCTTGTGTGGGCAAGTTTATAAATTAAGGTTAATTTTGATATATTTAGTTACTGCTGTTTGACCACCGACACCCCAACGTATAAATCGGTATGGGACTTTTTATACGATGGGAGCCTTGCAAAAGACCCCTTGGCTTATGTGTTTTTCACATAAGTGAAGGTTACATTTCAGATTACAGCTTATTGTCTTTATATGCTATAGAACTTGCTAGAATAGGACCGCTGCCACCTGCTTTTGATATTCTCCACCTTCAAGTCCTCCCCTTTCTTCCTCTCCGCTCGGTGCCTAGGAGCCGTGGGGGAAGGGGTGGGGGATGATAGGACTTAGTCTTTTAGACTAACGGTTTTCGAACCGCATCATTTAGGGGATCGCGGAGACCAGCATGGAGGAGCAGCCCCAGAGACCGGTGTGCTTGGAGGTGGGGCAGTCTAGCTCCGGAGTTCACACAGCCGGGACCGTGAGTCTCGACCCTGAGTAGTTTTCTACTTTTGTTTCTGCATGAGAGATCTTGTAGTGAGGACTTGATGTACCGGGCATAAGCCCGTTTTGCTACTCTGATGTTACTTTCTGTGGACACTCCCTTCATGGAGTTATATTTATTATGTCATGTGATTCTCTGTGGACAGATAGTTTACATTTACTTCACTATTATGCTACTTTTCTGTGATCGAAATGGCCGGCAGAATCGGCGCTTTGTGGTGATGACGCTTCAGGGCGTGAAGGAGTCACCGCAAAACGGCGGTTCTGGGCCTAAGACCCCGGAGTCGAAAAAGAAAAAAAAAGTGGGTCTTACACCATTAGTCAAAAAGACTAAGTCGTTTCCTCCGCAGCTCGCCCCGTAACTCCTAGGCACCGAGCGGGAGGACGAAGCGGAGGACAACAAAGGGTAGCAAAAGTGGAAACAGGTGACAAATCTAACTAGCAGTTATAATGGATATTATAAATTCTACTCTAATAGTTCTAAATATGGTACAAGTAAGTAAAGAGCAGTACTAGTAAAGGAAGTAAAGAACAGAAAGTAAGAGCATGTAAATAAATCTATTCTACCACTATACTACCATCACAAAAGTACCCTAACTTATATAAATGCCCATACAAATATATAAGTTAGGATTTCCAGGAAATTTAACTTATCACATAAAAGAGCCCGTACTAATTTATATGATAAGGATCTATGAAGCGTATGACCTAATATGATTGAATTTTATGATGCAATTTTATGCACAAGCAAGTGCAACTCACACACAACGACTCTGTGATCACAGACCTTTAGTTCCCACTTTTTGAGAGCTAGCATCACTCTCGGGTACCACCGCTGTGGCTACGGCAGCAGCGGAGCGGGCGTCTCCTCTTCTAGGCCGATATGCACACTACCAAGCCTTAGACCCCTCTCATACGCCTCTGTACACGTCTAAGGTTCACTCTAGAGTCTCGCGTACATACTTTGCTGACAACCCGTCAGTCTTGTTGGGTCGGATGTGCGTTATCGGGGGTCGTCCTCCATACCGTAGTGTAAAAATAACCCACTGGCCCCTCTAACCCTCACAACCGCCTGGTGCACCGTACTGCCATCGCTGTGACGAACGGCCAGTACCGCATGCCCCGCCACTATATTTATGCACATGTAAGTATTTCATTCCGAGCCTTCCACTCGCAGCACCGAACCCGTCCTGAAACCCTCAAACCCAACCCGGGTGAGAACGCACAATAATGCCTTTATACCAATTCCCTCAAACCCTACACGGGTGAGTATATATCGTGAAACTCTCCAACCCTACACGGGTGAGAAGGTACAACAAATGTCTTAACCTATTAGACTACTCTTGTCTACGGGTTATTATACTTAGTGATTTAAGGTTAATCCCAGGACTGCACAGAGTATACCCGATGAAGGGCTCTTAGGGGCACTAGGAACTACGATGGGATTACGCTCAAAGTTCCCTTTCGCAAGGATATTTACTTTAGTTGATGACTACCCATGTTTCACCCCCAGCTCTCATTGTTGCTCTGGGATAGTCCTAGTGACTTAAGATATTACCGGGAAACCGACGGTCTTCCGTCGACCTCCACTCTCGTTGCTACCTAAGACTTGCACTTTTACTCCCGTCACTAAGAAAATACTATCCACCAGGGATTATTCATATTGCACTCCCTTATTCTTCCGATAATCAATCCTCTGTTAATCCCCTAAAGCATGACATATTTATGCTATATGCAGACCATGTCCTATTATTACCCCAAAAATGGAATCTTCCAATTCTTAGGGCATCTTGCCCCTAACTATTTATCCTAGGGTGGTATGGACTAATGAAACTATCATATGGATTCTCATAATTTTCCTTGGTAAAATAATCCCTTAATTAAATCTTTTAAATTAATTCCTAGGTCACTTTACACATGAAGTAGTATAATTTAAAATCCACAGACCTAGGCAATTTTTCTTGAATTGTATATTGATAAAATATTTCTGTCTATAGGGTTTCATAATTTTCCTTTGAATATTTATACCAATTTCTTATTTAATACCAAATCTACATAATTTCCATTTTCCAAATGAAGTACAAGGAATATGTAATCCAAACTTCCAGGAAAATTACAGAACATATAAGACATTAATTTAAGACTAATGGCAAAGTTTCATCAACCTCTATGGTGTAATGGCCTAACAAATCCCATTCTTAAATATTTACCAAAATGCCATTATCTTATTTTAAAAATTATCAGTACATCCATAAATTCTGAAATAATTACGCAAGGCTACTAATACAATTATACAACACTAGCAATATTTACAAAGTTTCCTGAGTTGTATTTCCATCAAATCAAGAATAAATGCAATAAGGGTAAAATGGACATTTCAAGGTATTTTACTACAAAAGTTCTTCAAACAGCAAGATCAAATTTTCCAAAGTTAAATATAACCTTTTTTTTAACTTGGCAAAGTTTGAGGACTTTTACTTGAGGAAAACCTATTTTTCCAATTTATTTTCAAAAGGAGCTATATTTTAAAAAATTCCAATTAATGGTATTTTTGGTTCCAAAAATCCCATAATTACTCTGAGGGGTGAACTTTACCCTAATGAACCACTGGAATAAAATTCATGATTTTTGAGTGCCTCAATTAGGCTGAATGCACAATATTTAAATTATTGTTATTGGCACATCAAGGCAATATATAAACCAACATATGCAAGTGGATTTCCCAACATGCAGTGATCCAAATGTGCTGCAATTTGTATCATGCACCAACGATGTCCCCAAGGACCTACCACCAAAATTTGGGGCCATTTGGAGTCATATAACCTCAAATATTTCATTTATTTAGTTTTTGATATTATGACCAAAACTATAGAAACGGTTGTTTCACAAATTCCCAATTTTTGGCAGGGGTTATAGATGCCCTAATCATGCATGTACCCAAAATTTGGGGCCATGTTGATTTCTGGTTTGACTTGGGCATCCAATTGAAGTTCTACCCTTGCCTAGGACCAGTCCTAGGAAGAATGCTCTACAGGCCAGACCACTAGACCAAAATTGATGATTAAGGTGTCAAATTAAAGCTAACAGGTAAGGATACAATTTTCATTCAGGGTCCAGGTTCTGGAAATGCTTCTAAGAGGCCTAACTGTAACATGCAATGTGACTGTATATTTGTGATAGAATTACACTATTCATCACATTTAAAATTAAATCATATTATTACATCTGCACGAATCCTAAAGAGGGAATGGACGGGATCGGGTTATCTCCTACCTCCAGCCAACGGCTGAGATCGAGCCGACCTGGAGCAACTTTGCTGGCCTTTTCCGGCCAACTGAGGCGGTGCCACCCCCGGCCAACGGTGCCATCACCTTCACGGTGGTGGTGGCTATCATTTCCCGGTGATGGGGCTGCGGGAGATGGAGGCGACGGCGATCCAGAGCGGTTAAGGAAAGCTTGGAAAAATCACTCTTTTCTCCCATGGCATCGGGCTCAATTGAGCCTGATATCTCACCTTATCGATCTAGGATCCTAGTACGGATAGAGGTGAGGTGAAACGGACCTGGATTGGGGCTTGACGGCGGTTCAGGCGGTGGTTTGCCATGGTAGTGGTGCGCCAGCGAGCTCCTCCCCGATTTCTTGATTCTCCATGAAAAGCTTTGATCCAGATATCGAATTCCACTCCTTTCCACCTTCTGAAGCTAATGGTGTAGTCGGTTTGAGTTGAGGATGGCTGTATAGGGAGATATTATCTATGTGAGCTCGGTTTGGGCTTTGGTTGTGTCACCAAGGGTTCCATGTGGTCACCATTCTGCCCAAAATTCCCTGGAATAATCAGAGGAGTCCGGCCAGCAGGTGTTGGGCTAATGGAGCCAAGTCCATGTGGCTTCTTCCTCTTAACTCACCTTCTCTCTCCTCCTTTGGGTAATTTCTCTAAAATGCCCTCATGCATGTACTCTCTCTCCTAATTAAGAGGGGTAGGGCTGGTCTTGTTCACTTAGGCTGGCCATGGGCGAAATTTGGTGGGCTTGGTCCAAGGAGAGTGAGTTTAGCCTTCATTTTCCTCTTTAGGTCAATTGTGTTGACTATGTTAACTTTGAGTTAACTTGGTCAACCATGATGGGTTGGCTGACCCTACTTGGTGGTCATGGGTCTAGTGGCACCACCCATCTTGGGTTGGGTCAAGGGGGTGCCCTACTTAGGCTAATCGGACATATGAGTGTGGGTTTGACCAAATTAGGCCCAAGGTTGACTTTGGTCCACTGGGGTCAAAGTGTTGACCTGGTGATATGCCTTAGGGTCCACTTAGATTGTTTTTAGGGTTAGGGCAATGTGGTAGGGTCATGGTGTGGTTTGGGTTCCTATTTAGGCTAGTTTGACCTAGTTTGACTTTGGTCCAATAGTGGGCCCCACATGGCTACAACCCATTTCCTAGGGTCAAACCTAGCTAATTTCCTTAAAACCCACCCCATGCCTAACCCAATCTAAGTTGATGGGTCCAAAAGTAACATGGGATGTTACAACTTCAACATTCCAAGTCCAGAATTCTTCACACTTAGCTCCTGTTGGAACCAGCTTTCCGGTCCCTCCTAGAGTTCGAAACAGGATGCAGCCCACACGTACTCTCCCTGCGCTACCGCCCTGACGAGAGTCAGTGACCTGAAAACAGACCGAGGGGACTCAGCTTGGAGGTCCCGCCTCTTACCCGGAAGAACTGCGAGTCTTCCCCTCCCTAGCCAGTGCTGAGCTAGGTGCCTGAGAGGAAAATAGTGGAAAGGTTCAACAAAAAAACCTCTCAGGCACCTTATCGGTCTATTTATAGGCCTCTGAATCTAATCTGCAAATATCACTTTTAAATCCACCTGAAAAGACCAAAACACCCTGGGCTGGGTCTGCCAATAGCCAAACTCCGCTGTTCTGGAGAGCTATATGCAGGCCTCTAGGGGTAAAAATGTAAAACAATCTGGGGCATAGGGGTAAAATTCCCCTTGTGGGTCAAAATGTAAAGACCATCTTTTTTCATGTGGCGAGTGGGGAGGGGCCCGTCAAGTTTTTAGGGAATCTCACGTGTGGGCTACTCGCCTGCGCCCGGAGGCCTCGTCTAGTGAGCTCTCGCCAAGAGAGGTCTCGCCTAGCGAGGTCTCGCCTTATCTCCCGGGCTGCCCCCTCCTTTCTAGGGGGGTCGGCCTCCCCCGTCTCGCCGGACTTCCTTCCTTGCTTTGTCGGGCTACTCGCGAGCCCAAGGTTGTACACAATCCCCGCTCTTTACGAGGTTGCCCTAACCTCGGAAATACAAGTCCAACCGCGGCTCGCGATGCTAAGATTCCTTTGTGGGAATCTTGGGTGGGCCCCTCCTCCCCTTGTACTCTATAAATATGAGGAGAAAGCCTTCATTTGGAACTCTTTTGCCTTCATCCTTTCTTTCGGAATGTCTCATAGTCAAAGTTTCCGCGAGCGTCTTGCGATTGTGCGAAGGCAAAACAAAGCTGGCACGGATGCCCTTTTTCCAGATCTGGGGCACACTCCCACCGTAGCCTCTCCGCCCTCTCGCACAAAGAAAGCGAAAGCTGTCTGCGCTCCTCTCTCGGCGGGTGCAACCTCTTCGGCCGCTCCGATAGACAACCCATTCTCTTCCTCAGGGGGGAGGCAGGTGATCACGTTATCTCTCCTTTCTCTTGTTTTGCCTGTCTGATTATGCTTTCTCAGGGAAGTTTCGCTGATTCGCCGGTGCCTGCCGATCCCCCTGGTAATGTAAGTCAAGTCCCTCAGCGCACAGACTCGCCCAAGGTGGCCTCTCCACCTCTCTCGCGGAGAGAAAACCTCTCGCGTGTTGCGGGGAACCCTCGAATCCCAAGTAAGATCTCATCCCTTCTCGCCTCTTGGTTGATTCGCCTTCTTCCATTCGGCCTGCGCGGGCTCACTGTTGCTTGTGATCTCTCGCTACTTTCGCAGGCATCCAATTTGATTCCGATACTAAGGAAGCTCCCGCGTCTCCTCCCCTCTCACCTCTTCCTCATCCGGGCGAGATCGAGGACTACCTAGGTGATCCCATGGACCCTCTGGAATTTAAATGGAGGACTGCCCGGATGTTCCGCAATTATACACATATAATCCGCGAGATGGAGCTCGAGAAGCAAGCCTCCGACTGGCGCATGGAGTGGATTGAAGCAGATCACCACCGCCTTTCCGCAATGGTGGAAGCGGACGGGGTGCTGGACGGGACCGACCCCCAGGCCATACTGAACGAGACGGATGAACATCTCCGTCTCGCGCGCCGCGGCGTGATCGCCGCTCACGCCTTTCATTTTCCTGGCCGCCCCCCCCTGTGCGGGAGGAAAAGATGGCCGCTGGCAGTGGGTGCGGAACTAAACTATCCCAGTCCCGTCCCGCCTCCTCTGGATCTCGTTCTTTTTAATGTCGCTATTTTATTACTGCTGTGTTGTACAAACTTATTCGGGCGAGACGCCCCCTTCTGCGGGACGATTTTTTTCTGGCTTTTGGTCACGCAATGGTCGTATCATGCCGTCTTTTCATTATCGCCATGATTAGATATTACTTTATTTTATTAATCCTGCAATGATGACTTGCCTCGAAAAGATGTCTGCGGCGCCTCCGTCTCTTGAGTTCTAGAGAGAGAGTGAGAGAGGGAGAGTGAGATAAGAGAGAGAGAGGGGGAAAGAACGAGGCGCCGGGATGTCCCCTCATTTCCCGCCGCCTTACTTTCCCGCCCTTTTCTCTACCTCTTAAAAATACCTTCAACCACTACCACTGCCCCTCACTATTCTAAACTGTTCTTTTGATCCCGGTTCCCGTTTCTCCTTCGTCATCTCGCGTCTCTCACTCTGGGCCATCCCTTCTTTCCTTTGCCGCTTTCTCGCCAATCATGGGGAAGAAGAAGATCGAAGAGGGCGAGGGACGTAGCCGCTGCGGGAAGCGTTTCGTCGACCATGACTTCCCTCTCGGCAGACTGCCGGAGGAAGACCACGCTCGCTTCGCTCGCGAGTACCTCACTGATAGCTACCCGTCTCGCCCGCCTAAGGTAGGCGAGTGCATCAACACCTTTTATCCCAACGAGCTGGCTTTTCCGGTCTTGCACTTTGAGGCGGGGCTGAGGCTTCCCCTCTGGCCGGAGGTCAAATTGGTGCTGAAGTACTTCGGGGTCGTCCCGACCCAGTTCAACCCCAACGCCATCTCCATGTTGGTCGCCTTCGCCTGCTACCTGCGGCGAGAGCGTATCGAGTTCAGTCTAACCGCCTTCCGCAAGCTGTTTGTCTACCACGCCAAGTACGACGACATTTCTTACTTCACAGGCCAAGGCCTTAAAGTATGCGAGACACCGAACAAGAACCACCATTGGTTGACACGGTTCGTCTTCATACGTGGGGATCTAGGAGGCATCCCCCTCGCCCCGGTATCCCCCGCCGAGTGTTATTATGATACCCCCAAGGTGAGGGGTGCCGAAAAAGAACTCTGCGATTTCTTCGTGGGAAAGAATTTCGAAGTCCAATACCTGCGGCGAGACCTAGACTCGCTCCCTGTCGTTTTCCCGGGCGAAGGTATACCTCTATTTCCTTCTGTCCCCTTAAATTCTTACCTTCCGCTGATTATCACTTTATCTAGGAGAAAGGACCGTCCCCGTCCATCCCCCTTACCAGATCAATCGAGCTCTCGCCTTGGCGAATATGGCGGTGGAGGCTGCGAAAGATACGCTAACCCCTGTCGCCAAGAAGAGGCCCGCGGGCGAGGATGCCTCTCGCCTCAACCCCAAGAAGAAGAAGAAATCTGTGTCCTTCGAGAAGGAAAAGCCGGCCAAGAGGAGAGAAGAGCTAGCGGGGTCTCTATCCCCTATCACCCTGTCGTCTCCCTCACCTCCGCGACGACCCGTCTCGCCAGCCCGCGAGACGGTCTCTGCAGAACCAGCTGTCCACAGCCGGGTTCAGCCCTCTCAGCTTCCTCCTGGAGAGGCTGGCTCGTCCAGCCGCCCGGCTCCCGCCTCACATCCTAACTACAATATGGGGCCCGCGACGGAGGATGACGCCGGCGAGCCGGTTCTGATATGGGAGCAAGACCTCAACCGCGTGTCAGTGTCCACCCTTCTCCCTTCCTGGAAGGAACAGGACCACCCCACCAGCCATGCCTTCTCCCTAGGCTTTGGCCTGTATGGCGGTCTTGGCTCCGAACCTGCTGACAACGAGGCATCGCGGGACCTCATTCTAAAAAGCGCCCACTCGCAGTTTCGTTCCCTGGAGCTCGCGCAACGTATCTCGCGCCGTCTCGTCTTCAACAACAGGAAATGGAAAGAGGCGGAGACCGGTCTCGCCGCGGAGCACGAGAAGTCCATTGACCTGGAGAAGCGGTTGAATGTTGCCGACAAACTCCTTGCACAGAGCCAGGGCGGCGTGGTAAGTTTCCTTATCTTTGCCCTGCTAGCCCTACCCTTGCTACTTATAGTCCCTTACTTTCCCCCCTCCCGCAGGATGCCGAGACGGCTAACATGATGCGCTCGCGTATCGAGGAGCTGGAGGGGGAAAACAAGAAGCTGAAAGCTGAGAACCTCCGCCTCCGGAGCAGTGCGACACCCCCACCGGATCAGTTTCCCGTGCCTTCTCGATATTCCGTGGATGAGGTGGAGGCCATCTGCCGGGACTCAAACATCAAGACGGCGGAGGTTGTCCTCAAGATGATGAAGGAGCTGGGAGTGGTGCGCGCCGATGCGGAGACGATGACCGTCCGCTACCTAGTCCCGCGCTTGTTCGACGAGTCGGACGACAGCGCCTCCTCTGACAACGAGTAGTGCACGATCCCCTGCAATGTCTTCCTCTCGCCCTCTTCTTTTTATCTAACACTTATGATTCTGGTTCCCTATCTCAAAAGGAGAGCGAGGTGTCTCTGCCTTATTAATTTTTATTTAAAACTTTTTATATACTAACGGCCGCTTCCCTCTTTGGGGCTCTGTGTGTAATAGTTACTCAGGAGGTACCTTTTTAGATGTTATTTTAATTGGTACCTTGATCCTCCACCCTCTCGCTTGGCTACTAGTCAAAGGTGTAGGGCTATTTTTTGGGACGCTGTTTGATTACTACTTTTATTGCCTTTCATTTCGCTTAAAAACCCGCGCGAGGTACCCTTTATCGCTTTTTTCCCGTCTCGATTACCTCCGTTAGCGCCGCGCCGCGAGATCATCTCGCGCCGGAATCCCTGGGTCTTGCCATCTCGCCCAGTCGGTTTCGGCCACTTCAGCTCACTTGAGCCTGGGATGAGGAAAATCCTCCCGCTAGTTGCGAGACCGCCTATGGCGAGTGCCGACCAGGGACCCTCTTCCCTGGCCCAATTCCTGGCCCCCTCTCTATTTTAGTGACTATCACCCTTTTGATGAATCATGGATTTTTCCCTACGAGAATTCTTACTCTTAGACTTGTTCCCTCAAGTGTGTACCGCCCTTCCGGAACACCCTCAACTGCCGAGCGAGCCTACAGCCCTGCCAGCTAGATGGGAGCCTGGTCAGCGGGTCTGCTCGGGGTCTCCTCTCCAAAACACCACCAACCACCGAGTTAGCCTACAGCCCTGCCAGCTAGATGGGAGCCTGGTCAGCGGGTCTGCTCGGGGTCTCCTCTCCAAAACACCACAAACCACCGAGTGAGCCTACAGCCCTGCTGGCTAGATGGGAGCCTGGTCAGCGGGTCTGCTCGGGGTCTCCTCTCCAAAACACCATCAACCACCGAGTGAGCCTACAGCCCTGCCAGCTAGATGGGAGCCTGGTCAGCGGGTCTGCTCGGGGTCTCCTCTCCAAAACACCATCAACCACCGAGTGAGCCTACAGCCCTGCCAGCTAGATGGGAGCCTGGTCAGCGGGTCTGCTCGGGGTCTCCTCTCCAAAACACCACCAACCACCGAGTGAGCCTACAGCCCTGCGAGCTAGATGGGAGCCTGGTAAGCGGGTCTGCTCGGGGTCTCCTCTCCAAAACACCACCAACCACCGAGTGAGCCTACAGCCCTGCCAGCTAGATGGGAGCCTGGTCAGCGGGTCTGCTCGGGGTCTCCTCTCCAAAACACCACCAACCATCGAGTGAGCCTACAGCCCTGCCAGCTAGATGGGAGCCTGGTCAGCGGGTCTGCTCGGGGTCTCCTCTCCAAAACACCACCAACCACCGAGTGAGCCTATAGCCCTGCCAGCTAGATGGGAGCCTGGTCAGCGGGTCTGCTTGGGGTCTCCTCTCCAAAACACCACCAACCACCGAGTGAGCCTATAGCCCTGTCAGCTAGATGGGAGCCTGGTCAGCGGGTCTGCTCGGGGTCTCCTCTCCAAAACACCACCAACCACCGAGTGAGCCTACAGCCCTGCCAGCTAGATGGGAGCCTGGTCAGCGGGTCTGCTCGGGGTCTCCTCTCCAAAACACCATCAACCACCGAGTGAGCCTACAGCCCTGCCAGCTAGATGGGAGCCTGGTCAGCGGGTCTGCTCGGGGTCTCCTCTCCAAAACACCACCAACCACCGAGTGAGCCTACAGCCCTGCCAGCTAGATGGGAGCCTGGTCAGCGGGTCTGCTCGGGGTCTCCTCTCCAAAATACCACCAACCACCGAGTGAGCCTACAGCCCTGCCAGCTAGATGGGAGCCTGGTCAGCGGGTCTGCTCGGGGTCTCCTCTCCAAAACACCACCAACCACCGAGTGAGCCTACAGCCCTGCCAGCTAGATGGGAGCCTGGTCAGCGGGTCTGCTCGGGGTCTCCTCTCCAAAACACCACCAACCACCGAGTGAGCCTACAACCCTGCCAGCTATATGGGAGCCTGGTCAGCGGGTCTGCTCGGGGTCTCCTCTCCAAAACACCACCAACCACCGAGTGAGCCTACAGCCCTGCCAGCTAGATGGGAGCCTGGTCAGCAGGTCTGCTCGGGGTCTCCTCTCCAAAACACCACCAACCACCGAGTGAGCCTACAACCCTGCCAGCTAGATGAGAGCCTGGTCAGCGGGTCTGCTCGGGGTTGTTTCTACAAATCATCTCGCCTCTGGTGCCTCACAAAGGTCACCCGCACTTTTATCGCATCAAGAAAGCACATCAGGATGGTAAGCATTACACATTAGTAAAAATAAAAATAAAAGGTGCAATGGAATAGAATGCTATGGATAAAATCTCTTCAAATCATCACCACTCCGGGCTCGCTCGAGAGATACCCCGTCCACATCCTGGAGGTGGTACCCTCCTGTCTTTAAGACTTCTTTTATTACAAAAGGACCCTCCCAATTGGGGTTCAGGTTTCCTACAGAGGCTCCTCTACCCGCTGCGTCAACCTTCTTTAGGACCAAATCTCCTTTCACAAACTGTTTTACCCTTACGTGCTTGTCGAAGTATCTCGCCATCCGGCGCTTGACCTCCTCCTGCCGGACCATGGCTAAATCCCGGAGCTCCTCCACGAGATCCAACGAAAGTCTCTGTTCTTCTTCGTTCTCCGCTCTCCATCCTTCGGTTCCTTCCCTTGCTGCCGCTACTCTTGGTGATGTGACCCCAAACTCGACTGGTATGACAACCTCTGAGCCATGAGAGAGCTTAAACGGGGTCTCTCTAGTGGCTGTGTTTGGTGTGGTCCTCAAGGCCCATAGTACTGAAGGCAATTGCTCGACCCAGCTTCCTCTCAGATTCTCCACCTTTTTCTTCAATAGATTGACAATAACCTTATTAGCCTCTTCGACCTGTCCGTTACTCCGTGGATGGTGAACAGAGGCGAAGCAGAGATCTATCCCCAAACGAATGCAGAAGTCCACGAACTCCCTGCTTGCAAACTGTGGTCTGTTATCCGTTACAATGGCTAGGGGCAACCCATGCCGGCAGATGATCTCCCCCCATACGAAGTTCTTGACCACCTGCGAGGTTATCTTAGCCAATGCCTTCACCTCCAGCCACTTTGAAAAGTAGTCCACCATGACTATCAGGAACTTCCTTTGGCCACTCGCTTGGGGGAAGGGGCCCACCAGATCTAGTCCCCATATAGCGAATGGCCAGGGAGCTGTGATGGTCCGCAACCTCTGGGCCAGCAGGAGCTGAAGGGGGGCAAATTCCTGACATTTTTGACACTTTTTTGCGTATTCCTCCGCATCTCTCCGGAGGGTGGGCCAAAAGTACCCCTGCCTCAGCACCCTCCCTTCCAAAGTCCGGCCCCCGAGTGACTCCCACATTCTCCCGAGTGGATTTCTTGCAGAATCTTGGGAGCCTCCTCCTCTGACACACATCTGGCCAGCAGACCCGACAAGGTTTTGCGATATAGAACTCCATCCTTCAGCAGGTAATACGCCGATTTGTATTTAGTACGCTTCTTGTCGAGTTCCATTGCGGGTAACTGCCCTGATGCCAAAAAGGTGATAAAGGGGTCCATCCATGACCTTTGCTGGCATATTTCCATAAGCTCCCCTTCCTCTATAGACGGTCTGAAGAGTTCCGTCACCGTTCCCCCGGCTCGAGGGCCATGCTTGGCGAGTTGGTCAACCTGAGTGCTCTCCTCCCTCGGGACGTGCTGAATGAAGAAGCTTCGGAACTGCCCTATGATGTCTTTGACCTTTCTTAGATACAACTGGAGGGTGGGCTCCCTTGCCTCGAACTCCCCTTTGATTTGGCCTGCCACCACCATGGAGTCTGTCGAGGCCTCAATGTCTTGTATGCCCAGCTCCCGGGCTAACCTGAGTCCCGCAATGACCGCCTCATATTCCGCTTGGTTGTTGGTGATTGTGAAATGGATCTTCAAGGCCTGCTCAATCTGGGTCCCTTCCGGGCTAATCAAGACCACTCCTCCTCCAAAGGAATTTCTCCCTGATGCTCCATCTGCTATCATCTTCCAGGATGCCCGGGGGGACGCCTCCGTTTCCTGGACCTCCACTATGTAGTCAACCAGGAAATTGGCCACCGCCTGTGCATTTATGGCGAGCCGAGGGACGAAGGCGAGATCGAATTCACTGAGTTCTATTGACCATTTTGCCAACCTCCCCGAGTGCTCTACTCCCTCCAGGATGCGACGGAGGGGGTGATCCGTTACCACTTGTATGGAGTGAGCCTGAAAATACGGCCGGAGCTTTCGGGCCGAAATGATGAGGGCAAATGCTAACTTCTCAAGAATGGGGTACCCGAGCTCTGCTTTTTTCAGGACCCTGCTCACGTAATAGATCGGAAATTGTTTCTTCCCTTCTTCTCTCACAAGGACAGAGCTCACCGCCACAGCGCCTACCCCCAAATATAGAAATAAGACCTCTGCTTCCCTTGGTCCCTGGAGCAAGGGCGCCTGGGTAAGCTGTTGTTTTATGGCCTGAAAAGCCGCCTCACATTCCGAGGTCCACTCGAATCTCTTGCCTCCTCGCAGTGTTCGGAAAAAGGGCGAGCACCTCTCCCCTGCTCAAGAGAGGAACCTGCTTAGCCCGGCCAACTTGCCGGTGAGGCGCTGGACTTCCTTAACATTCCTAGGGGACTCCAATTCTAGGATCGCTCTTACTTTTTCGGGGTTGGGCTCCACTCCAGATGGAGTGAGTAGGTGTCCCAGGAACTTTCCCCTGCTAGCACCGAAAACGCACTTCAGGGGGTTGAGTCTCATTTTATACTCCCTTAGGGTTTCAAAGGTCTCTTCCAGATCTTGGATATGAGCCCCGAGGTCCTTGCTTTTGATCATCAAGTCGTCTACGTAAACCTCGAGATTCCTTCCTCTCTGCTCTCGGAAAATCCGATCCATCATCCTTTGATAGGTCGCGCCCGCATTTTTCAAACCGAAAGGCATCATATTAAAGCAGAAGCATCCATCCTCCGTGACGAAGGTGACGTCCTTAACGTCCGGAGGATGCATGCGTATTTGATGGTACCCAGAAAACGCATCCAAGAAACTCATAAAGGGGAAACTGACGGTTGAGTCAACCAGCGCGTCGATTCGGGGCAGCAGGTAACAATCCTTAGGGCATGCTTTATTTAAAAGAGAAAAGTCCACGCACATTCTCCACTTACCCTCCCCTTTTTTGACCATTACAACATTACTCACCCACCCCGGATACTTACAGGCGGACACAAACCCCGCCTTAAGCAATTTTTCCACTTCCTCTCTAATCGGTCCGGCCATCTTGGAGGCGATGGCCCTCTTCTTCTGTTGTATGGGGCGAGTGTTGGGGTCCAGATTGAGGCGGTGACAGGCGACTTCTGCATCGACCCATGGCATGTCCGCGGCGCTCCATGCGAAGACGTCAATATTTTTCTGCACGCAGGTCCTGATCTTCTCCCGGTCCTCCGGGGTGAGCTCGCCACTGATTTTTACCCTTTCTTCCCGGCCTTCCTTGGTGCGTATTTCTACCTCCAGGACTTCCACGGCCGCTTTCAGCCTTGATGGCTCTTCCTCTCCTTCTTGCTCTGCCTGCACATCCTGCTCCTTGGTTTTGCCTTCTACGCTGGCCATCATCCTCTCTTCCTCCGGCTGCTCCGCCTCCCACTTGCTTGCCTCATCTTCCTCCTGTCGTGAGGCCCTTCTTTTTCCTGGCCGGTCCTCCTCCCCGGACGGCTCTCCCTCTTCTTCCCTCTGCCTTCTCTCTCTCCTCCCCACCTCACCTTTCAGCTCCTCTCCACCCGCTGCATCCGTGTTTTCGTCCTCCTCTTCTTTTACCACCACCATCTCCCCGAACTCCTCTCCCGCCATTTCTGGCTCCCCCGCTATGCCTCCCACCATTACTACTTCTTCTCCTCCCGCGTCTTCCTCCTCCCTTTGCTCTTCCTCGCCTCCATGTCCTTGTTGCAATTGCTCCATCGGCTTCTCCAACTCCTCCGCGTCTCCCTGCCAGGAGATGGTGTTCACTGCCGTCACGTAGCATTCCCTAGCGGCCTTTGGATCCCCCCGTACCCTGATTTGGGTACCTCCAGAATTCAACTTCAAGCACTGGTGAAACGATGATGGAACGCATCTGAAAGTGCTGATTAAGGGGCGTCCAAATATAGCATTGTAACTACTTGGGGCATCTACTATGACAAAGCGGCAATTCCGGGACAGCCCTCCCAGGGTCACCTGAAGTCCCACTCCCCCCTCGACTTCTTTCCTTTCCCCTGAGAACCCAAACAGCGGTCCGTCCGCCGCCAGCACCCTCCAGGCCTCCACCCTCATTGCATTGAATGCCTTCTTGAAAATCACATTCACTGAGCTCCCATTGTCTACCAGGATCCGCGACACCGTGAAGTTTTCGATGGCGGTTCGTATCACAAGTGCGTCACAGAAGGGGTCCTCATGGTCGGGCATATCTTTTCTTGAAAAGGTAATCTTCTCATCTGGAGGGGGGGATTGCGACGTTGAGGCGACGCTTCGACGGTACATAGTGTGAAGGCTCTCCTTTCGAGCCGCCTCTATCCCCACCCCCCCATTGATCACTACAATTCCCCCGCAGTCTCCTTCATCTGCTCGATCCACGCAACGATCCTCTTCTCCCGTGACTGTTACTTCCTCTATCCTCACCGGCCTGGGTTGCTCTCCTGCCCCTCGAGTTCTCCTCATCTCTAAGAAGTCTGGGCAGGTAGCCGTTGCGTGACCTTCCTCCTCGTGGAAGTCACAATATGGCAACGCCACCTCCCCCCTGTCTTCCTTCCCGAGGGTTCCTCCTCCTTCCTGCTCCTGCCCCTCTTCCTCTCTCCCGACCCCTTCCTCTGCCTCGGCCGATGGTGATTGCCTGTTGCGGATGGGGTAGGGGTGGTCTATGACCGTATCCCCACCCTTGCTGGTGGAACCTTCCCGGTCCTCCCTGTTGGTTCCTCCCCCCTTGGGGAAATCCCCTACCTTGTCCTGGGACTGGGCCTCCCTGCTGTCTCCACCCCAGCTCCGGATAGGCCTGCGCCCTTGGCTCCTCTCTTCTCCTCGCCTCCGGTTGACTCCCACCTGACTCTTTTGATTCTACCTCAGTAAGCCTTGCTAGCTTTTTTGCAAAAGCTGGGTTCGCCGCCTCCATCGCTATTTCCTTTGCTGCCTTCTCCATCAAGCCCTCAAAGGACAGCGGCGCCTTCCGGGTGAGGCTCATCTTGAAGAATCCTTCCCGCAGTCCCACCGTGAAGGCCATCTGGAGGGCAAACCCCGGCACCTCCTATATATCCAGGATCTCTTCTTGAAACTTGTCCACGTACTAAGCCAGCGACTCCTCCGCCTTCTGCTTAATTAAGAAGATCGACTCCGGGTTCTTTTTCCTTTTTTTAGATGTGGAGAACCGGAGCTGGAAACTCCTACTTAAGTCCTCGAAGCAGTATATCGAACCTGTCGGGAGTTGATGGAACCAGTCCCTAGCTTTGTCCTTTAGGGTGATTGCAAAAAGGCGGCACTTAAACGCGTCTGTCATGGGTCTGATCGAGACAACGTCTTCGAACCACTGCAAGTGGTGGAGAGGATCATCCTTCCCTACGCAGTAGTTCATCTCGGGCTCTCGGAAGCCCTCTGGGACGGGAGCGGACAGGATCAGCTCGCAAAAAGGGGACCCTCTCGCCGCAGATCTCACTGCCCCTACTCGCGCGACGACCTCCCCTGGCGAGATGGTACTCGCCGGGCTTGGGAACAGCTCCCTTCCCGGCATGTCTCTCCCGCTCCCTTCCATCATCACCTCTTTTCCCGGCCTTCTCCCCGGGGCGTCCTCTCCTACTCGCGCCGAGACGAGTTCTTCCTGAGTCCCGAGAGCTGGCACTGGAGGCAGTGGAGTTGAACAGTCTCCCTGCCGCGAGATCCCTTGCAGTAGATCCATGATCCCCTTGATCGAAGCCATAAACTCCGCTCTCCCTACAAATCCCCCCTGGTTATCCGACTCCCCTCGTTCTCCTTCTCCATGGTCTCCCGCCATGTGGTTGCTCAAGGTTCTTATCTGAGGGCTGCGTTCCACGCTCACCGCACCAAAAATGTTGGAGCCAGCTTTCCGGTCCCTCCTAGAGTTCGAAACAGGATGCAGCCCACACGTACTCTCCCCGCGCTACCGCCCTGACGAGAGTCAGTGACCTGAAAACAGACCGAGGGGACTCAGCTTGGAGGTCCTGCCTCTTACCCGGAAGAACTGCGAGTCTTCCCCTCCCTAGCCAGTGCTGAGCTAGGTGCATGAGAGGAAAATAGTGGAAAGGTTCAACAAAAAAACCTCTCAGGCACCTTATCGGTCTATTTATAGGCCTCGGAATCTGATCTGCAAATATCACTTTTAAATCCACCTGAAAAGACCAAAACACCCTGGGCTGGGTCTGCCAATAGCCAAACTCCGCTGTTTTGGAGAGCTATATGCAGGCCTCCAGGGGTAAAAATGTAAAACAATCTGGGGCATAGGGGTAAAATTCCCCTTGTGGGTCAAAATGTAAAGACCATCTTTTATCATGTGGCGAGTGGGGAGGGGCCCGTCAATTTTTTAGGGGATCTCGCGTGTGGGCTACTCGCCTGCGCCCGGAGGCCTCGTCTAGTGAGCTCTCGCCAAGAGAGGTCTCGCCTAGCGAGGTCTCGCCTTATCTCCCTGGCTGTCCCCTCCTTTCTAGGGGGGTCGGCCTCCCCCATCTCGCCGGACTTCCTTCCTTGCTTTGTCGGGCTACTCGCGAGCCCAAGGTTGTACGGCTCCAGTCGACGAACTTAGTTCTCAGGTCGACGAACGTAGTTCTCAGGTCGACGATTGCTGGGTATTCTACTTCAACATGTTATTCCAGAAACATCTAAGTATTATAAGTCCAGGTTCACACTCCAGTCGAAGAACTTAGTTCTCAGCTCGACGAACTTAGACCACAGTCTTGGCAAGATTTATCAAGTAGCAGTTAGAAGCTCTCAGCTCGACAAAACTAGTTCTCAGGTCGACGAATCCAGTTCTGAGGTCGACGATTTTTGGACACGTTACTTCAACATTCTTAAGTCCATGAAACTAAGTCCAAGAAACATGGAATTATGTTATTCAGTAGACAAAGTTATATTCTCAGCTCAACGATCTTGATACACAGAGTTGGCATGGTTCCAGAGAAAGCATTTCTGTCCTCAAGTCGACGATCGGGGATCTCAGCTTGACGAACAACTGTTATCTGGTCGACGAACTTGACTTCTCAGCTCGACGAAGTCTGGACTCAGGTCGACAAATCCTGTTCTCTGCTCAACGAATTCTGTAAAGTTCCAGACTTAGAAATTTCCCTCCCTCTGTCTCTTTTCTATTGCAATAATTCCTGAGTAATCAATGCTTAAATATTCTCTGAATATTACCGTTAGAAGCAAACATTGATTAAGGTCTTCATCAGGATTATTACTTGCCGATTTTCAATATGACAGTTGGGGAAATCAATCAATGCAAATATTCTCCAGGTCGTCAGCATTGAATGAAGGAAGAAATTCAAAATTCAGAAGAAAGATTTCACAGGAAATATAAAAAGGATTTTTTTTCCTTTTCTTCCAAAAAGCAGAACAGACAACAACACAGAAAAAAGGCTTTTCTTCTTCCTTCTCATCAAAACACAGAACAAAATACACAGGCCAGTAACACAGCAAAATCAGAAGCCCTAAAACAGAGAAAGGACAACAAGCTGTAGAAGAAGAAGAACAATCAATTAAATCAATAGTCTTCTTCTGTCTTCATCCCAGGATTCTTCAAAGGACAACAATTATTATATCAGTCAAGAAGCACCTGGATATCTGCTGGTCAAAGCTGAAACATTGAAGGCCTACTCACCCTGAAGCAAAACTCCATCCTTCCTGAACAAATCTAGATCTCAGGGGAAGTTTTGTCAAAATCAAGATCCACTAAAATCTTCTCAGTTGTATTTGAGAAAGAGAAGACATAATAACTCTCTCATCCCCCACTGTATAAAGGGTTCTTAACTCCCTTCAAAAGTTATTCCTGCTTGCAAGTCACCTGATCAAAAGACTTGAGGATTAGTTTTTGATCACCTGATCAAAAGCTCATTGGTGGCAGTCACCTGATCAAAAACTTGAGTGGATTCCTACTAGGATGGTAGAAGAGTGGATATACCCAAGTTTAGGGGAACCACTATAAAATTCTTGTGTTGTTTGTTTGCTCTTTTTCTTTTATTCTTATTGTGGCTGTGCAAACTAGGTTGACGTGTTTGTGATATGATGTGCTAGATTACTTTATCTTAGGTTTGTTTTTATTTACAGCAAAAAGTTTTAAGTTTTAAAGATACTCTATTCACCCCCCAGAGTATTTCAGATCTAACCCTTACTTTCAACATGTAACTGCTGATTGTGAACTGCAAGCTTCACTACTTCCTGACCTTGATTAGAACTCGATGCCCGGCTTCACAGTGCTAGCCGCACAACCTGCAAACAACAACCAGTTAAATCTCAACCCGCGCGACCTGGAAAACTGAGTACACAATAATAGATTTGCGCTCAACTTACTGTTCAATCTGTTACAATAGACGTGTCGGGGGGTCTATATATAGGCGGAGTGAGGAATGTGGTCGCCGTCCTAGTGCATAGTGTCACCACCCCAGCTCGCAGCTAGCAAAACCCAGTCTGTCGAGTCCGCAAGGACTTGGCCGGACTTCAAACAACTCGCCAGGCGCCAAGTCAAGGTCAGTCCACCACCAGGCGGACACCGCTCTAGTCCACATACAAGCAGCACACGGACATAGCAACATCCCACTAATTGGTCAGTCTGCACGATACATGCATATAAGGAAACAACCCGCACAATCCGCAAGCACAACACAAGTCCGCTATACTGCACAGCACAGGGACACAGCCACAGCCCATACTGCATCAGTCTGTACGCCATATACTGCATGATGACAGTCTGTATAGCTCGAGAGCAACCTCAGCTCGCCACATGTGTCGACGACTAACAAGCAGACCTCCTGGTCAACAACAGACTCTGTGGACACTGCATCAGCCCGCCGCACAAGTCCAAGACCAACAAGAAGATTGCCCGGTCAACAGGCGACTCTGCGGACACTGCGAACACCCTGAACTTGTCACAGAGTGTGACGAAGTCCACCAACCACCAAACAACTGGTGCGAGCTTGGCGAACACGAAACCTAGACCGCTAACTCCATGGATAGTCTGCCACCAAGAATGCGGCCAACAGCCACCACATCACAGGAGAACTCGGCAAGGACCAAAGCCGATCTCCAAACCAGTCCGCCAAAACGCACTCCGCAGACTCCAACCGAGTCCGCCACATCTCCGCGGATTAAATCTCCAAACCGCCCAGTTACTTCAAGAGCAAGAACTGCAGAACCGCATGCCAAGCTGAGCACCGCCACTAGACCTCCAAAGACAGACCACCCAGGCCGCTCCACTAGACGCCCAAGCCGCCAAGTCTACACTAGCAGTAGAACACCCAGGCCGCAACAATAGTCTGCCCAGGCTGCTCAACAAGACGCCCAAACCGCCAAGTCTATCAGGGCCACAGACCACCGAGGCCGCAACAACAGTCCGCCCAGGCCTCGGACTCAGACCGCCCAGACCGTACGGTATGCTCCATCACCCACTTTCACTTCATAATTTTCAACACTCCACCTTGAAGTGAGAAGTTGTGATAAAGCCCAATAGTCCCGGTAGTCATTGAAATGGCCCCTTCGACAGTGTCTTCGTGAAGATGTCAGTAAGGTTATCTTCACTCTTAACATGTCCGACCATAAGAGATCCCTCCAACACCTTCTCCCTTATGAAGTGGTGCTCGATCTCTATATGCTTGGTCATTGCGTGACACATTGGATTGTTCACCAGTTTGAGAGAACTCTCATTGTCACCTCGGAGCAGAGTAGGTCCTTATACTTCCTCATGGATGTCATCTGCTAGCCTGCTTAACCTGATGGCTTCTCAAGTAGCCAAAGTCAAAGCCTTGTACTCTGCTTCAGTAGTCGAGACGGACACAGATTCCTGCTTCTTGCTACACCACGAGATAGTAGCTGATCCACAAGTGAAAACATAACCCGATGTTGATCTTCGATCATCCAACTCACCACCATAATCAGCATCTGTGTATCCTAGCAATGAAAAGTCTGTGTCCCTCTTATAAAGGAGACCCATATTAGAAGTAGTCTTGACATAATTCAAGATATTCTTTACCGCCACCAGATAAGACTTCCTTAGCTCTTCCATAAACTGAATTACTCGTCCAACAGCGTAATCAATGCTTGGCCATGTAATTTTTAGGTAGATCAGGCTCCCCACTAGAGCTCTAAACACTAAGGGATCAAGAAAAATCCTTCCTTCATTTCGTCAAAGATTTAGCCCATGATCCAGAGGAGTAGAGCAACTCTTCCCTTCCTTCATGCTGAATCGATTTATAATGTGAACTGCATATCCATTCTGTAAAATGAGTATCCCACTCTCCTTCCTCTCCACTTCAAGACCGAGAAAGTGATGAAGCTCTCCCAAGTCTTTCATCTCGAAGCGAATAGCTAGCTCAGCTCTAAGTCTAGCTACCTCCTCCTCAGAATTCCCTGTGATGATCATGTCATCAACATACAGTAGGACCAAGACCTAAAGATCCCCCTTCTTCTTGATGAACAAGCTTGAATCTGAGTTAGAAGCAAAGTAACCGCAGAATTGGAGGTATTCTACAATCTTCCCATACCAAGCTCTAGGAGCCTGTTTCAACCCGTAGAGAGCCTTCCTGAGTTTGCAGACGTAGTACGGATGAACTTCAGAGACAAATCCATGCGGCGGATCCATGAAGATGTCCTTATCAATCTCCCCGTAAAGAAAAGTGTTCCTTACGTCAAGCTGCCACAATCTCCATCCTTGGCAAGCAGCCAAGGCGATCAAGTCCCAAACAGAAGTCATCCTTGTAACTGGACTAAATGTCTCCTTATAGTCCTATCAATACTGTTGTGAGAATCCTCGAGCAACAAGGCGAGCCTTATATCTTTCGATACTCCCATCAGTATTCTTCTTCAACTTGTACACCCACTTGCAAGTCACTGGAGTAATACCATCAACCCTGGGCACAAGATCCCAGGTTTCATTCTTCTTGAGAGCATTCATCTCCTCTTCCATGACATCTTCCCACTCCTTGACTCTAGTGTCCTCATTGAAGTTTGAAGTCTCTCGCTCATCCAGAGGGCATGCAAAGAAGTAGGAGACAAAGATCACTATATTCCCTTCACAGTATTGAGTTGGTGGCTTGATAGTCCTCTTTGATCTTTGAAGGGTCTGCCTCTTGTAGCGCCACAAATTCCAGTGGTGACTGGGCTGAGGAGAGTGGGTCACACGGCTTGGGACACGGGCGTGTCCCCAAGCCGTGTCCTATTCTGTGTGAGGTTCACGGTCGGGGACATGGGCGTGTCCATGGCCGTGTCCTGCACTCGAGTGCTGCTAGGGTGCTCTCGAGTGAGTTCGATGAAATACAGTCGTCGATCCTCGAGTTAGGTACACGGCCTGTGACACGGGCGTGTCTAGGGCCGTGTCCTGTTATGCGCTCGATGTTTACTCGAGTGGGCTCGACAAAATGCACTCGATGATCCTTGAGTGGGGCACACAGCCTGTGACACATGCGTGTAAAGGGCTGTGTCCTTCTATGTGCTTGATAAGGATATTAAACACGGGCTTGACACGGGCATGTCCGAAACCGTGTCTGGCACACGGCCTGTGACACGGGCGTGTCACACGGCTGTGTCCTGGTCTGGTTAAGTCGGTTTTTTTGCTGCTTAAAGTACAAGGCCTATGACACGAGAGTGTGTCATAGGTCGTGTTCAGCCTGAGAAAATGAGTTTCAGGGCTTTCTGTAGCCGTCTATTCCTTTCAAAGGGTATCCAATGGCCCAGAATTCTCTATGCTGCTGATAAGGCCAAGAGTTGAGGATAAACTCTCTCATTTTCTCAAGGCCTTTCTCTTTCTTCAAGTGTTAGAGAGTGGGGAAAGCAAGGGAGAAGGAGGAAGAATCTAGTTGCCGGTGGAGCTGCAGAGCCCAGAATCGAGTGTCGAGTCCAGATTTGTGGAGGCAAGGCCGTTGCGGTGTTTTTCATCCGGCTAGTTTTCCATGGCTCCAAAGCGATCGTTATGTAATGTCCCAATTCGCGCTAGGCCCCTTGTGCGCACTTTTAAGTCAGTTGAGTTGACTTGGGCCCAGGGAGTGCTAGCAGTTAGGCTTGCACTCGAGTAAGGGAGGTGAAGTAGTTTAGAGTAGGACACGGGTAGTGACATGGGCGTGTCCATACACGTGTGGTTCTCTAGTGTCTCTACGTCTTCTTCGTGAAATATCCAGAGAAGGACACGGGTAGTGACACTGGCGTGTCACTACCCATGTGTATGTATTCATCGAGCAGAGCTCGAATAACACTGTAGATTGTGTTCCTCCTAAGCAGGACAAGGGTAGCGACACGGGCGCGTCCCTAGCCGTGTGTGTCCAAGCAGCAGCTCGACAACTTGTTGAGCAGAGCTCGACGAATCGTCGACCGTGTTCCTCCAAAGCAGGATACGGGTAGCGACACGGGCTTGCCCCTACCTATGTGTGTCCAAGAAGCTCGTCGTTTTGTCGAGCAGAGCTCGACGAATCGTCGACCATATTCTTCCCGAGCAGGACATGGGTAGTTACACAAGCGTGTCCCTACCCGTGTAGTTCAATTTCGGGTTTTGACAAATTTTTCGGCCGAGTCGTTTCAAAGGGACTCATTTACTGAGTAAATTGGCGGTCCAATGATAGGCCGACACATGTCTATGCAGTTGCCAAACTTCTCACATGAAAAGGGGAGAAAACCCTAGTCGTTTCTAGTCTTCCTTCCAAAGCCACTGTTGTAAGAAACTACTGGAGAGGAAGAAGGTGCTGGACACGATCTTCTCCCCGTGAAGAACTAACACCGACCAAGGAGGAGAAGATGCCGCCAAGAAGGGTGACAAGATCCATGGCCGGAAACACCGAAAACGAGGTGAGCTTCCTACCCACTCCCTTGCTGCTAGATATTTAGTTATTTATAAGAGAGATATCGACTCAAAAGAGTCTTGATTTGTGAGAAGAAGGTTTCTAGGAAAAGTCCATGCTAGGACTTGTGTCCTAGGAGTTAGTGTCTTCAAACTTTCCCTCACTTCGAATGTAGTTTGTGGACTGGTTTCATGAAAAGAAGTGGCCTTATGAGGGTGAATAAGGGAGGAGAAATTCCGGATGTTATTTGAAAGTTTGGTTGAAGTAAGAAGATGAACTGATGTCGTCCGATCTGCTTTAAGATGCGCGCAAAAATCTGCTTTCTGCACGCACCAGCTTTCGAGGACATTTTCAGACATGATGCGGCCAGATCTGGGCTTTCTACTAAACATGAAAGTCACAGCCCTTGGAAATACATTTCCAATGAGGGGTTGAATGCCTTCCCCGGATTCCTGTAGCCTCGAGAGTCCCCGTTCGAAGTTGTTGTACAGTAATTATTCCTGCACATGTGATTCTCGTGTTTGTTTTGTATGGGTAGAGAAATCTTGGTACAGTAACGTTAAGATTTGTGGAATTTTAGACTATAAATGATTGGGGTGAAATATGTTAATAACATTTGTTGGATTGATTCCCTAAGGAACGAATGATGAAGAAGTGTGTCCTTGATCGACGTGATTTGGTGGAGGTTAGAGAAAGATTTAAATATGTGAAATATTGAGATCGTGCTTGACAGTGGTAATGAGTTTAATAATGATGAGTTTGGCTTAAATATGATGTATATAATTGGCATTGACTGTCACGAACAAATGGTTATGGTCTTAGAGGATGGATGTGTGAAGTATCCTTACACAGATAATGAACCCATAAGTATCTTGGGTACGGGATTGTGAAAGTGTGTAAGTGCGGTGGTTTGTCCGTACTGGGTTGGAAATGCTGAGAAGAGACAAAAGTGGGCGGTTAGGCTTGGTCCTTGGTGTTCATTCCCGAGGATCCTTCCGTGTCAAGTGGGTGGTTGGGATTGATCCTCGTTGTTCATTCCAGAGGCTCCTTCCGTGCCACGATGATGTGAAATTGCATGCGGTGTGAGTCGACACGCGGTGTTGTAATCCTGGGTTAAGGATAGTGTAGTAGGTCTATGGGCTCGCCAGTCGTCATACTGACGGGAGTTGACAGATAGACTTTAGGTGGTTGGGCTTGGACCTCGGTGCCCTTTCCCGGGGCTCCTTCCGTGCCAAGTGAACGGTTGGGCATGGTCCTCATGCTTCTTTTGAGGCTCCTTCTGGGTCACAACATAGACGTGTTTGGGGCTTGGTTCTCGGAGCACATCTACCCGAGACTCCCGATGAGCTATAGTACGCAGGTGAGCTATGGTGTTGTGTTCTTAGCGTTGAGGCATACGGAGGCCTAGGCATGGTATTGTGGATGTCCGCCTAGTAGTGCAGAAGCTCGCTCCACTGTCACCAGTTGGCCATGACAGTTGACGTCTGAGAGGTTAGCTACCTGCTCGAAAAGTGGGAACTACAAGTCTATGTCGACATAACAGTTGCATGTGCATGATTATGGGTGAGTCATTGCATTGCATTCATATCATTACATCGCATTGCATACACAAGATCTTCATCGTATAAGTTTGTATGGGCACTCTTATACGACGAGTTACTTTACTATTGAGACGATCCTTAAATTATACGTTTGTATGGGCATCCTTATAATTTAAGTTACTTTTCTGTTGAAGATCGATATGCTTAGATGGATTGATATATCTTGAGTAGATTTGCTAATTTAGAATGCTGATAATATTGTTTTAGTTCTATTGTACTCATGTCATATATACTTACTCCAATTGCTTATTCTACTGCTTATATATATTGTACCCTTGTTCATTTCTCCGCCCAGTGCAAAGGAGTCGTCGGGGGAGCGAATGTGATAGTCACTTAGTCTTTTTTACTAACGGTTGCTACGTCTTCCTTTTAGGAGGACACTCCGCAGTCAGAGCAGCCACAGATTTTACAACAGGACAGCCAGGCCAGGATGATAGGGCCTAAAGGGACGGTGTCGTCGCTATCGTCAGTCACCGAAGTGATTTTGAGAGACTTTTGATGTAGCCCCGTTGGGCAAGTTTTACCCGTACTATGATATTTTAGAAGCTTGTTGTAGCTTCTTCTCTTGATGTATTTTGGACTAATTTACTTATGTGTGGATTGACTTCTGTATTATATTCTTGGTTAGGTTGGCATTGGATTATATTGTTTATGGCCGACAAAATAGGCGTATTGTGCTGCAGACCAACACGTGTGATGGTGCCACAGCAAGGCGGCTGTTCTGGGCATAAGACTCCCCTCGTGCCATGTGTTGTGTTCCGTGAAGGGGGTCTTACACGTCAAGGGTAACAATCTTTCTTCCTTGGACATGTGAAGTCCTTAATTTGCCATATGCATAGGTTTTCCACACCATTGGGTGGATTGTTGAGGGATTACCATTGGGTTGATTTTAGATGTCCCCAAGATGTCTTGCATGTAGATCCGGAAACGTGAAGTACTGAATAGGCATATTCTGTGAAGACCATCTGGACAGGTTGTCTGGATTGGTGATGTTTTATTTTGCACACCGGAGAAGACTCCGCGTATAAATGAATATGTTTGCGGATTCGATGGGTTGTGCCTGTGAAGGGTAGTAGCAGGAAGTACTGGAGTGAAAGTCCAGGAAAATACCCACAAAGTGCTTGTGTTGTTTGCTTTGAAAGATCAGTGTTTCTAGTACTGTAGGTAGCTGCAGGGACTGCTAGATGGTTGTTCCAGATAAGGTTAGGGCTAGGGATGGAAAGTGAGTTCTGTCGCTAACACTGGGTAAGAGTGAGTGTCGCTGGAAATGACACCTAGCTAACCTGTGATTGTGAAGGTAGTCCTTCGGGGACAGAGTATCTATTTGTGAGCTTTGTGAGCTCGTGTTGAATGGACAAGGGGTTGCTGACCCGCGTTAGTCTAGTCATTGAACTGATGATTTGAGCAACGAGAAAGGACTGAACTGTATCCGTGTTATGATTGTCTTCCATGAGTACCTGGGCGCCTGACATTCTGTAGAAATGCATAGCGAGAGTCTTAGGTCTGCGGATGAAAGCCGTGGAGCGAAATGCTCAAGTTTGTAGTTGGGCTTCGGGCCTTGAATGGCATTGAGCGACTGGTATATCTAGTACACCAAGAATGTGTCTTGAGTGCACGGAGTGTCGGGCCGTATGGGCGATGTTTGTGATATGTTGATTATGCGTGAATGCACATTGTGTGATAAATCTACTTGTGAAATGCTATGCTTGTAGGGAAGGAATGCCACTGCCCGGGGTAAGGGGTATGGTCGTTATAATTTGGTCAGCTAAATGCTGACCGTTGCCTTGTTTACCACCGTGCGGTGGGTTGTCCCGTGTAGGTGCATGAGAGTCGAGCAAAAAATAGGGGTTGAGGCACTTGTTGTTGTTGCTGCTGCTGTTAAGCTGGCCCTCGAAGGTCAAAGAAGTTCATATGATAGTATTATCATGTGTGGCTGGGTTGCGTGCCGATGTATGAAAGCCATATTTATAAAGCTTAACTGTAATGTCATAAGGCCAGACTTGCGATGTATTTGCAGTACATTCCTTCGGGTTGTTATATATATAAATGCTGGTTTATATATTGTGGACATTCGGATGAGTTGAGCTCAATCAACGTAAAAGCTTCCGCAAGAATGCTCTGAGTTAGGATGCGCAACTCTGGTATTAACCCGTATCGTCTCCGCATGTTTGTAGCATATGGTCTAGGGCCCCGACCGGACCTTCTATTATATGTCATGCAACGAATGGAGGTGTTACAATTTTGGTATCAGCTTGTCTTGTTCTTTCCCTTTCGTATTCGTGGTCGAATTCTTTTGTTGTTTGGCGAGCACGTGCAAGTGCGACCCACTATAACATTAATGAACTCAAGAATGTCCACTAAGTAATGCAAATACACCTGTTTGAGGAACCTGCATGTTCCTATTTTGTTGTTATTGCTTGTGCGGGGTTGCTAATGTGTGTCTTGTACACCTATAGGTGACTCGTAGTGGTGTTTGACAGTCTAATCCCCAGCGTTCTGATGAGAATGCGGCACCAGCTGAGGTGCCTACATGGCCTCCTTCTGCGAGAAATAGTACGTGTAGTTGTTGAGGTGCTTTTTGCAATGATTCATTCACAGCCTACTGGGCAGGGGCAGCCGGCATTGGTGCCAGAATAGGTTAGTGTATGGCCGAAACTTGTTGAGGCTGTTGATCCTCGGGCAGCTGAACGGCAGTTGAAGCAGTTTATGAGCTTCAATTCTCCTACGTTTACGGGTGTGGGATCCCCAACATAGGTGGAAGATTGGTTGGCGCGCGTGAAGCAAATATTGATGGCGATAAGGACTGAGGAAAATCATAAGGTCACCTTGGCCACCTTCTTGTTGGAAGGAAAGGCTCGACTATGGTGGGATGAGATAGAGTTACACCATTTAGCGGGCAGACAATTAACAGAAGTCTTGATTGAGGAATTTTCGCAACTATTCTTGGCAAAACACTTGTCAGCGGCTCAACGCATCGCTCTGGAAAATGAGTTCCAGCGTCTAACTCAAGGAGAGAGTAGTGTTGATACCTACTTGCATGAGTTTACATGATTGGAATGTTATGCGGGGTCTATCTTCGCTGATGAACAACAAAAAACCAATCGGTTCTACGAAGGCTTGCGGAATGAGTTGAGATTCTTGCTATCAATTTCGGTGAACCAAGGGTTTCATGAGTTGGGTTGATACAGCATGTGCGTTGGAGAAGGATATGAAGCGGGTGTAGGGGAAAATGGTCTTGGCGTTAACAAAGCCCGAGTTCAAAGTGTCGCACCCGGGGAAAACTCAATACCGAAGGAAATGGGGTAAGACATTCAAGTCTTCTTCGTAGGCTCCCTCGAGTGTTACATTAGAAGCAACTTCGATGCAAGAGTCTCGGACCTGTTATTTATGTGGTAAAGTGGGGCATATAGCCCGTCACTGTTGGAGTGGTCCACCAAAGGTTCAGAAGAAGACAGGAGCGTCATATGCTGAAAAGGGAAAGGCAGTGGTGGAGTCCGCGGCATCCTAGGCGTAACCCCGAGTCTATAATCTTGGCCAGCAGGAGGCCATAAAGCAAAGTGACGTGGTCACAGGTACGTGGTAACATATTTGATTGTTGCTTTTACTATTTCATACCTTATTTATAGCTTGTGTATGTTGTGTTTGTATTAGGCTTTGTCCTGATTCGAGACTGTCCGGCGAGTGCACTGTTTGATACGGGTGCTTCTCATTCATTTCTATCTATGGAATTCGCATCACGGATCGGCGTACCAATTCTTATGGTGTAAGATAGTGTGAAGGTGTTATTACCAATTCTTATGCTTGTTTTATGGAGGTGCGAATAGGAAGTCAGGATTTCGGGTTGGAAGCATCAGTACTGCCGATATCGGAGTTTGATGTGATTTTTGGCATGGACTAGCTCTCAGAGCAGCGTGCCTATATAGATTGCAAGTCAAAGGAGGTCACAATGGAGCAGAATACCGAACAAGAAACAAAGTTCGTTGGTATGCGAGGGTCGAGCATGATGTTGATGTCTGCTCTTCAAATGGTTAAGGCAGTTCGGAAAGACGCAGAGTTGTTCTTCATAATTGTTGAGGCTATTGAGCCAAAGGCCAGTGTGAGTGCTGTTTCGATTGTCTCGGAGTTTACTGATGTGTTTCCAAAGGAGATCCTGGGATTACCTCCACATCGGGAGATTGATTTCTCGATTGAGCTGGTGCCAGGTGCAAAACCTGTAGCCCGCTCACCATATCGAGTAGCGCCAAAGGAAATGGCTGAAATAAAAGTTCAACTGCATGAGTTGTTGGAATAGGGATACATATGCCCAAGTATGTAACCTTGGTGCACACCTATTCTTTTTGTGAAAAAGAAGGATGGTAGCCTGCGATTGTGTATTGACTATCGTGAATTGAACAAGTTGACGGAGAAAAATAAATATCTGATTACACGGATCGATGATTTGTTTGATCAATTAGCGCGATAGAAAGTATATTCAAAGCTGGATTTGAAATCGGGCTACTACCAGGCATGAATTCGTGAAGGTGATATTCCCAAGACAGTATTTGAAACTCGCTACGGTCATTACGAGTTTACTGTAATGTCGTTTGGACAGTGCAATGTGCCATCGGTGTTTATGGATTTAATGCACCAAACGTTCCGAGAGTACTTGGATCTATTTGGGAGTGTCTTCATTGATGATATCTGGTGTACTCTCGATCGGAAGAAGATCATGCAAACCATTTACGGTTGGTATTGCATGCCCTGAGGAGAAATAAACTCTACGCCAAGTTCTCGAAGTGTGAGTTTTGGCTGTCATCATTGGCTTTTCTTGGCCATGTGGTGAGTGGAGAGGGCATTACGGAGGATCCGTCAAAGATAAGAGCCATCCAGGAATGGACAGTGTTGTCTTCGGTGGCCGAAGTCAGGAGTTTCCATAGACTGGCAGCTACTACAGATGTTTTGTCGAAAACTTCTCACGGATCGCTTTGCCTCTGACCACTTTGACGAGGAAGGATTAGAAGTTCGTTTGGACGACAGAGTGCGTGAGCTTTTGAAGAGTTAAAGAGTCGTTTGACCACGGCGCCCGTTTTGACATCGCCATGCGGTACAGACGGCTTTGAGATTTATAGTGATGCTTCAGGGAGCGGCTTAGGCTGCGTTATTCTTCAATTTGGAAAGGTAATCACTTATGGCTCACGCCAGCTGAAAGTGCATGAGCAAAACTATCTCATCCATGATTTGGAATTGGCAGCGGTGATTTTTGCACTGCAATTGTGGCGTCACTATTTATATGGCATGAAAGTGGATATATTTACGGACCATAAGGGCCTAAAGTACCTATTGGATCAGAAGGATCTCAATATGCGACAATGAAGGTGGATGAAGTTCCTCGGGGACTACACTTTTGAAATTCACTACACTCTCGGGAAAGGGAACATCGTCGCAGATGCCTTGAGTCGTAGGACTACGTTAAAGGCAAATTGGTTGCAGATGCATGATGATCGTCTGATCCAGGAGTTGGAAGCTTTAGAAATTTCTTGTGTTGACAAGAATTTCACAACACATGCGTGGTTGCACTGGACGGAGGTACAGTGTGATCTTGCGGATAGGATTCGATGGGAAACAGAACTTGATGAAAGTCTGCAATGCTATGCAGTGGATGGGTCGAATGACAACATCTCCTGGGATGACGGCCTTTTGCAAAAAAATGGTCGTTTATGCGTTCCAAGTATGGGTAAGCTAAGAGAAGAATTGATGTATGAGGCTCATTTTATGAAATACTCAATTCACCTCGGAAGCATAAAGATGTACAAAGACATGAAAAGTTGTTCTGGTGGTCAGGGTTAAAGAAGGACAAAGCACATTATGTGGCGAAATGCCAGACCTGTGCCTTGGTGAAAGCTAAATGCCAGAAGCCTGGAGATTTCCTGAAGTTGCTACCTATTCCGAAGTGGAAGTTTGATGACATTTTCAATGGATTTCGTGCATGGTTTGCCGAGGTCTGAATGCGGTAACGATTCGATTTGGGTAATCATAGACCGATTGACTAAAGTGGCTCACTTCCTTCCGAACAAGAGGGTTGCTTTAGTGGAAATCTTGGCGAAGCTCTATGTTGAGCAGATCGTACGGTTGCACGGTATTCCCCGTAGCATCGTAAGTGATCGTGACGGGCGATTCACATCGAATGATTGGAGGCTAATCCATCAATTATTGGGAACGAAGTTAACATTCAGTAAGGCCTTTCATCCCCAAACTGATGGCCAGACTGAGAGGACCAACAGAACGATGGAGGACATGCTCCGAATGTGCGCCTTGGATTTTGGTAAGAGATGGGAAGATCATCTCTATATGGTAGAGTATGCCTATAATAATAGCTACCATGTGAGCATCGGTATGGCACCATTTGAAGCTCTATGTGGTCGACAATGCCGTACACCGATAGCTTAGGCAGAAGAAGGCTAATCGAAACTATACAAGTGTAAGGAAGTCGAAGAAGCTAATTCGGCGATACGCTCTACTCGGGAGAGACTACTGATAACCCAAGATAGACAAGCCAAATATTACAACGCCAAGCACCGAAATGGTGAGTTTGTAGTTGGCGATTGAGTCTATTTGAAATCAAACCCTTCAAAGGAGTGTCCAGGATTCGACACTTGAAAAAGTTAAGTCCGCGATATCTTGGTCTGTTTGAAGTGGTGGAAAGAGTTGGCGAAGTTGCTTATCGGCTAGATCTGTCGGATGAATTGAGTGGATTGCATGATGTGTTCCGCATCTCAGTGCTTCGAAAAGCCATAAAAGATACAGCTCAAGTGATTTACGAATAATCATTTACCGATCGAATTTGGGCTAACGATGAAGATTAGGCCAATTCGGATCGAGGATAAGGCCAATAACTAGTTGCGGAACAAGATAATCTGGATGGTCAAGGTACGATGGGACAACTGTGGCCGTGAGGAGATAGCATGGGAGCGGGAGCAGACCATACATGCTGAGTTTCCCGAATTGTTTGTTTAAACTTGTATAATAATAGGTGTGTATAGAGAATGTTGTAACACATTTGTGGTTGAGAATTTCCTGAGTACTGTATGCAAATTTTGGGACAAAATTTCTTATAAGGAGGGGAGGATTGTAGAGCCCCAAATTCCAGTGGTGACTGGGCTGAGAAGAGTGGGTCACGCGGCCTGGGACATGGGCGTGTCCCTAAGCCATGTCCTACTCTGTGTGAGGAACACGGTAGGGGACACGGGCGTGTCCATGTCCATGTCCTGCACTCGAGTGCTGACAGGGTGCTCTCGAGGGAGCTCGAGGAAATGCAGTCGACGATCCTCGAGTTGGGTACACGGCCTGTGATACGGGCGTGTCTAGGGTCGTGTCCTACTATGCGCTCAACGTTTACTCGAGTGAGCTCGACGAAATTCACTCGACGATCCTCGAGTGGGGCACACGGCAGTGACACGGGCATATCAAGGGTCGTGTCCTGGTTTAGTTAAGTCTATTTCTTTGCCGCTTAAATTACACGGCCTGTGATACGGGTGTGTCACAGGCCGTGTTCAGCCTAGGAAAGTGAGTTATTCAGGGATTTTCATGGTCGCTTATTCCTTTCAAAGGGGATTCAACGACACAAAATTCTCCCTGCTGCTGATAAGGCCAAGAGTTGAGGATAAACTCTCTCATTTTCTCAAGGCCTTTCTCTTTCTTCAAGTGTTAGAGAGTGGGGAAGCAAGGGAGAAGGAGGAAGAATTCGGTTGCTGGTGGAGCTGCGGAGCCCCGAATCGCGTGTCGAGTCCAGATTTGTGGAGGTAAGGCCGTTGCGGTGCTTTTCATCTGACTAGTTTTCCATGGCTCCAAAGCGATCGTTAAGGGTAACAATCTTTCTTCCTTGGACATGTGAAGTCCTTAATTTGGCATATGCATAGGTTTCCCCCACCATAGGATGGATTGTTGAGGGACTCCCCTTGGGTTGATTTTGGATGTCCCCAAGATGTCTTGCATGTAGATCCGGAAACGTGAAATACGGAATAGGCATACTGTGTGAAGACCTTCTGCATATATTGGTCTAGATTGGTGATGTTTTATTTTGCACACCGGAGAAGACACCGCATATAAATGAATATGTTTGCGGATTCGGTTGGTTGTGCCTGTGAAGGGTAATAGCAGGAAGTACTGGTGTGAAAGTCTAGGAAAATACCCGCAAAGTGCTTGTGTTGTATGATTTAAAAGACCAGTGTTTATGGTACTGCAGATGGCTGTAGGGACTGTTGGATGGTTGATCCAGATAAGATTAGGGCTAGGGATGGAAAGTGAGTTCTGTCTCTAACGCCGGGCGATAGTGAGTGTTGCTGGCAATGGAACCTAGTTAACCTGTGATTATGAAGCCAGTCCTTCCGGGACAGAGTGGTTTTTTGTGAGTTTTGTGAGCTCGTGCTGAATGGACAAGGGGATGACGACCTGCATTACTCTAATCATTGAACAAACGATTTCAGCAATGGGTAAGGTATAACACCCCAAAGTTAATTTGGGTTCAGGCTTGGTTGACATGGCCTGGGACACGAGCGTGTCCCAGGTCGTGTCATCTTTGGGTTGAACAGTTGAGTGTGGAATTGACGAACTTGGGCCGACGGAGGGAACACACCAGGTGACACGGGCGTGTTAGTGGGCGTGTCCCCTCTGGTCGACGAACTGTGCTCGACGATCGTTGAGTAAGGTATACACAGCCTGGGACACGGGCATGTCCCAGGGCGTGTTTACGTGACACGGCCTGGGATACGGGCATGCCCCAGGGCCATGTGACTCTCGGGTGAATTTGAGATGTTGCCGAGTGAAGTACATGGGTGGTCAACACGGGCGTGTCGGTCAGGACACGCGCGTGTAGGGTGTGACATGGGCGTGTCACATGACCGTGTACTGGGTGGATTGGAGTCGGTGGACTGCCGCTTAAGTGACACGGCCTGTGGCACGGGCATGTCACAGGGCATGTCAGGCCGTGTTCAGGCTTTTCTGGACAATTCTAAGTTGTTCAATTCCCTTATCCTGGATCCAAAGGCTAGGATGTTTCCAGGTGGGTTAAGGCCGGGGAATTGGGGATAAAAGCCCTTCCTCTTCATCACCTTATTCTCCATCTCATTTCAAGAGAGAGAAAGAGAAAGGGAGAGCAAGGGAAGGAGAAAAGGAGGGAATGCCAGCTGTTGGAGGAGCTGCGGAGTGCGGAGTGAAGATCCGAGAGGGAATTCATGAAGGTGAGGTCGAGGCGGTGACTTCCATCCGGCTACTTCATGGCGCCGAAGCGATCTTCAAGGGTAACGATCTCCTTCTTGGACATCGAAGTCCTTTCTTTATGCATGTGCGTGGAATCCTCCACCAAGTGGTGGATCTTGTAAGCGATTCCTTGGTTAAGTTTGCATCTAGATCCGGAAGTGTGGAGTACGGTAGAGGCATGCTGTGTGAAGCCCATCTGGACGGGTAGTCTAGATTGGTGATGATCATGGGTAAAACAGAGAAGAATCTGTGGATTTGATGCTATGAAAGGTTTATCTTTTATTGAATGGATGTATGACTGAATGATATGTGATGTACGTATAGATGGATGGAGGCTTTGAATAAGCTCCTGGTTGTGATGAGAGATCAATTGGTAGCATGCCTGTGGAGTGCGAGATAGCCCTGGCTTGTTACACCATATGGTGTGGGTTGATCTGTATTAGTGGGGATCGATGGGTGGCAATGTTTGGGAGGAAGTGAGGTGGACCCTACTTACTGCACCACATAGTGTGGGTCGATGAGATATAGGTGAGGGGTCGATGGGTGGTAATGTCAGGGAAGCCTCGATAGACCTGGCTGCTACACCATATAGTGTGGGTCGATCTACTCTGGTTGTTTGTGAATGTTGCGAGGTAGTACCTCTGAGTGGTATGGACTGGATGTCACCAATAGTGAGATTGGTGGACTAGGATTGAACCGCCCAACCAAGAAGTGAAGAGCCTCGATCGGCGGTGTACGACTTGTATATCCGGTACACCAGAAGGTACCCTGAGTGTACGAAGCATACAGTGTATACCTGCATTTGTGATATGATTGTGATTGGTAGAGTTACTAGCTTGATAGAGATTATGATATGGCAATGCATACAGGGAAGGAACCACTGCCCCGGGTAAGGGGTATGGTCGTTATAAGTGCTCAGCTAATGCTGACCATTACTTTGTTTTCTTTTTGGGTTGGATGGCTAATTGCAGGTGCCACTGCTTGAATTGAAATGAACGGAATGGAAGGATTGTTGCTAAAGGCCCTTGCAGGCCATGTGCGTGGTTGTATTTCATGTGTGGCCGGCCTGCGTGCTGATGTACAAAAATGTATTTGTATAAAGAGAAACCTGTAAGGCCATAAGGCCATAAGGCCATGGGTGTGTGTGTTGTTTACATTCCTGGTTTGGATATATAAATTTGGAGTTTATATGGTAGTGGAAATTCTTTGAGTTGAGTTCATGTTAACTTAAAATGCTGCGCTAGAATACTTTTTGTTAGGATGCGAATAGATTTTGATTTTCACAAGTAATTTTGCCGCGTGTCTGTGACATATGGCGTGGGGCCCCGGCCGAACCCACCGTTATATGCCATGTGACGAGTGGGGGTGTTACAAAGTGCTATCAGAGCCAGGTTGAGATTGTTTGGGAGGAGAGAACATAATTGAACTCACGAATGTCCACTAGGAATGTATTTCATGCACGTAAGGAGCATGAGTGTGTAGGCAATGTAGAATTACCGTTATGACATGGATGAGTAATGGTGTTTCGTACATTGCTAGGTGGCGAGGAGTGGTGCTGGGCAGCCGGAGACCCAGCAATCCGATGAGAGTGTAGCACCAGTTGCAGCGCCTACAACTCCCTCGGCAAAGACCATACGGATGGTGATGGAGACAGAGCTTGTGGTGTTACAGGCACAGCCTACGGGGCAGGCAAGGCCTTCAGGAGTATAAGTACAGGCTCGTGTAAGGCAAGAGTGTGCTGCAGTTGTGGAGGAAGAGCAAGCAGCAAATGAGGCATTAAAAAGCTTTATGGAATTTCATCCACTGATGTTCGGTGGGGCGAGTTCCCCAATGCAGGCGGAAGATTGGTTGGCTCGAATAAAGAGAATCCTGACTGCCATCAGGACGGTGGAAGAGCAGAACGTGACTTTAGCAATTTTTCTGTTGGATGGAGACGCAAGATTATGGTGGGATGAGATGGAGGTGCATCACTTGACAGGTCGAGGATTAGCGGAGGTTTCAATGGATGAATTCTCCCGACTGTTTCTTGCCAAATATTTGCCAGTGTCGCAACGTATTGCGATGGAGAACGAGTTCCAACGTCTGGTACAGGGTGAGGCAGACATTGATACGTACCTACATGAGTTTACCAGACTGGGGCGATATGCGGGGTCTACTTCACGGAGGAAGCGCGAAACACAAATCGATTTTATGAGGGACTGCGGGACGAGTTGAGGCTAGTACTCCTGAGTTCAATGAACCAAGGCTTCCAAGCGTTGGTTGATACGGCTCGTGCTTTGGAGAAAGATTTGAAGCGGGTCCAAGAGAAGAAGAGACTGGCAGTAGAAAAGCCAGAGTTCAAAGTGCCACAATCGGAACAGTCGAAGTTTAGAAAATGAGAGAAGAAAAGGTTTAGGCCTGTTGAATCAGCTCCGTCGACTGTTTCTTCGGGGGTGACTTATGGGCAAGGACGTGTTGATACACGGATATGTTATAACTGCGGGAAGCAAGGACACAACGCCCGTTTTTGCTAGAATGCCCCATTAGGAAGTGAGAAAAAGACAGGTGCATCATATGAAGAAAAGGGTAAAGCAGTGGATGAGTCATCTACATCCCGGACGCAACCTCGATTGCATAATTTGGAAATGCAAGAGCCGCAAAGCTCAGTTGGTGAAATAGAGCCGCGAGTGTTTAATTTGGGACTGCAAGAGCCGATAAAATGATATTTGCAAAATTAGACGGCTGAGCAGCGGAAGGAAACGTAGAATAGAGATCTGATGTACTATGAATTATGTGCTTATGGTCTATGTATGATGATGTACTACTACTGTGAATACTGTAGTACTATTGTACATATAGGTGTTATGGTATGTGGAATAATAACAGGTTGGTGCACACTTGTGACATAGAAATGATCGTTCGATTGTGCTATAGAGCTCGATGATGTGTTTGTTTCTCAATCACTTGATAAATTTTGTGGTTGTATGTGCACAAATGGAAGCTAGGGATGTATGTTTGTGTTGTATGTGTGTTTAGTTTGTGTGATTTCTTGGGTGAGACAAGTCGTGGCCTCTGAGCTCAAACCCGGCTCACCTCTTCTAGTGCTCGGTTGTGTATGGGTACAACATTGCGTGATTATGTGGCTGATTGGAGTGAGCCAAATTTCTATTACAAAATTTCTTTGAAGGAGGAGAGGACTGTAACACCCCAAAGTCAATTTTGGTTCAGGCTTGGTTGACACGGCCTGGGACATGGGCGTGTCCCAGGGCGTGTCATCTTTGGGTTAAGTAGTTGAGTGTGGAATTGACGAACTTGGGCCGACAGAGGGAACACGCCAGGTGACGCGGGCGTGACCCATCTGACACGGGCGTATCAGTGGGCATGTCCCCCCTGGTCGACAAACTGTGCTCGACGATCATCGAGTAAGGTGTATATGGCCTGGGACACGGGCGTGTCCCAGGGCGTGTTTGCGTGACACAGCCTGGGACACAGGCGTGTCCTAGGGCCGTGTGACTCTCGGGTGAATTTGAGATGTTGCCGAGTGAAGTGCACGGGTGGTCAACACGGGTGTGTCGGTCAGGACACGGGCGTGTAGGGTGCGACACAGGCGTACCACACGGATATGTACTGGGTGGATTGGAGTCGGTGGACTGCAGCTTAAGTGACACGGCCTGTGATACGGTCATGTCACAGTGCGTGTCAGGCCATGTTCAGGCTTTTCTTGACAATTCTGAGCCGTTTAATTCCCTTATCCTGGATCCAAAGGCTAGGCTATTTCCAGGTGGGTCAAGGCTGGGGAATTGGGGATAAAAGCCCTTCCTCTTCATCTCCTTCTTCTCCATCTCATTTTAAGAGAGAGAAAGAGAAAGGGAGAGCAAGGGAAGGAGAGAAGGAGGGAAAACCAGCTGCTGGAGGAGCTGCGGAGTGCGGAGTGAAGATCCGAGAGGGAATTCGTGAAGGCGAGGACGAGGCGATGACTTCCATCCGGCTACTTCATGGCGCCGAAGCGATCTTCAAGGGTAACGATGTCCTTCTTGGACATCGAAGTCCTTTCTTTATGCATGTGCGTGGAATCCTCCACCAAGAGGTGGATCTCATAAACGATTCCTTGGTTAAGTTTGCATCTAGAGCCGTAAGTGTGGAGTACGGCATAAGTATGTTTTGTGAAGCCTATCTGGATGGGTAGTCTGGATTGGTGATGATCATGGGTAAACCGGAGAAGACTCCGTTGATTTGATGCTATGAAAGTGTAAAAGTAGCGAACACGCAGCTAACAAACGGATAGAAATTTGAATAATTGAAATTTTATTATCCAAAAAAGATATCATTTACAAAGTATGACCTCCCTTTATAGAATGGAGGAGATATGAGAGAGTACAAACAAACAAGTGGACTAAACATGTACAGGGCTGAGCGGCTAGAAATTAAAGAGACCGCACAGGCCGCGGGGTTAGATAGATGGGTTAACCTCTCGGCAACTCCAGCAGGATAAGAACAAGCCGCAATAGGAGACTGATAGACCGCCTGGTCTCCAGGCTTCTAAGTGAGACCGCCAGACCGCTCGGTCAACAAACCGCCAGACAAGACCGCAAGGCCGCCCGGTCTAATACTTCAACACTCCCCCTCAAGCTGGAGCATAGATATCAATCATGCCCAGCATGTCACAAATGTGGAAGAAGGAAGTAGAGACCGGTTTTGTGAAGATATCCGCCAATTTTTTGTCAGAGGTGACAAACGGAGTACAAATCTATTTCTTCAAAATCTCCTCCCGAATGAAGTGCCAGTCAACCTCTATATGCTTTGTTCTCTCATGGAAGACCAGATTTTTGGATATGTATATAGCGGCCTTGTTGTCACAGAACATAGGAAGAGGATAGTCATAGACCTCTCCTAGGTCAAGCATGAGAGCCCGCAACCACTTTAACTCACACGTCGTTGATGCCATACTCTGGTATTCGGCTTCTGCACTGGATCTGGAGACAACAGACTGTTTCTTGCTCTTCCAACTCACAAGATTTCCTCCAACAAAAGTACAAAAACCTGATGTGGATTTACGATCGCCTTTATCATCCGCATAGCTTGAATCTGAGCAGGCTTCAACCCTCAGAAGACTATTTCTCTGAAAGATTAGCCCTTTGCCCGGTGCTGCTTTGACATACTCTAAAATCTTTAAGGCAAACTGAAGATGGCACTCCCTGGGAGCTTGCATAAACTGACTGACCTTGCATATAACATAGAAGATGTCGGGTCTGGTCACCGTGAGATAGATGAGTTTGCCCACCAAACGTCTGTACCTTGTGACATCAGATAGAAGAGGCGAGTCATCCGTCAACGTTTTGTCTTCTCCAATAGCCATGGGAAACCGGGCCGGTTTGGCACCTATCAATCCTGCCTCTTGTATAAGGTCAAGGGCATACTTCTGTTGGGAGAGAACCAACGAGTCAAGCTTCTGAGAGATTTCTATCCCCAAAAAGTATTTCGGGGAGCCCATATCTTTCGTGACCAGGTGTTGACGGAGGTTTTTCTTCGTCAAGTCCACCCCAGCTTGGTCATCGCCAGTAAGAAGAATATCATCCACATACAATGCCAAAACCACCAGTCCCAAGGCCGTTTTGCGAATGAATAAGGAGTGATCGGCCGAACTCCGTGTAAAGCCGATGGTAGCCACAATACCACTGAACTTGTCGAACCACACCCGAGGGCTCTGCCTTAGGCCATAAATGGCCTTCTTCAAATGGCATACGCATGTCTCCCCCTGAGCAACATACCCAGGAGGTTGCTCCATGTAGACGTCCTCCTGAAGATCGCCATAGAGAAAGGCATTCTTGACATCAAGCTGGTAAATAGCCCAATCCCGGTTAACAGCCACAGAGAGAAGAACCCGGATGGTGCTGAGGCGAGCAACCGGGGAGAAAGTGTCAAAGTAATCAACGTCGTAAGTCTGAGTGAAGCCTTTGGCCACCAGCCGGGCCTTGTAGCGATCCATAGTGCTGTCAGGGCAAAATTTCACCATAAAGACCCAGCGACAGCCAACCACATCAGTACCCACTGGTGGAGGAACAAGGGTCCAGGTACCCCTTTCAGTAAGGGTAGCCATCTCTTCATCCATGGCAGATTTCCAATGAGGGATAGCAAGAGCCTCCTGGTAGGTGCGGGGAGTAGACGCAGCGGAGATAGCCAAGGCAAAACACCTGCGAGAAGGAGAAAGCTGATCATAGGAAACAACCGCCGCAAGCGGGTGTTGAGTACATGCCCGCACCCCTTTGCGAAGAGCAATGGGAAGATCCAGGTCGACGGGGGCCTCAACGACCGGAGCATCCGTGACGGAGAAGGCTGGCCCGGGACTAGAGAGAGACGGCTGCGAAGAAGAGGGAGGAGGGGTAGGGGGTGAGACGGACAGGGAAGGAGACGGATGAGAAGACGAGGGAAAGGTGGAGACATCGAGAGGCGTGGAAGGAACGAAGAGAGGCGATGGAGAAGAAGTGACATCAGGAGGAAGAGAGGAGTCAGGAGAGAAGTAGGAAGCATTCTCGAAGAATGTCACGTCCGCGGAGACAAATTGTTTGCACAGAATGGGGTCAAAACAGCAATAGCCTTTTTGAGTGGTAGAGTACCCCAAAAAGAAACACTTGGTAGAACGCGGGGAAAGCTTGTCGCGGGTAGCGTATGGAGCGTGAACAAAGGCCGTACACCCAAAGAAATGGAGAGGGAGAGGAAAAGGTTCCTTACGGGGGTATAGAATGGAGAAGGGGGTCTGGTCGTGGAGAACCGTGGAGGGAAGATGATTGATGAGATAGCAGGCGAGGAGCACAGCGTAGCCCCAGTAGGAGCGGGGTACTTGCATCTGCCTCATGAGAGTGCGAGCGACATCAAGGAGGTGATGGTTTTTACGCTCCGCCACCCCATTCTGCTGGGAGATGTAAACACAGGTTGTTTGATGAAGAAGGCCATGTTGCCAAAAGAAAGAGGAGAACTCATGACTAAGATATTCCTTAGCATTATCAGAGCGTAAAACTTTAATAGAAATGTCAAATTGAGTCTTAATCATAAAATAAAAGGATTGTTAGATAGAAAATAGTTCAGAGCGATATTTTAATAGATACACCCAGGTACATCGAGAAAAATAGTCTATAAAAGTTACAAAATAGGAACTACCCCGACCAACGGTGAGGGTAGGAGCAGGACCACAGACATCAGAATGTATGAGATCAAACGGGCGAGAGGAGCCATGACCTTGCTTCAGCGGGAAGGAGGAGCGATGATGTTTGCCAAGCTGATACGCATCACAGTTGAGCGGAGGACTGGTCGGAGGTAAGTGGGGCAGAAGCTGTCGAAGAATCCGAGGAGGAGGAGGATGTCCAAGGCGAAGATGCTATTGAAGCAGATCTGTAGAGGAGGAGTAGGCAGACAGAGCGGAAAGGTTGTCGAGGAAATAGAGGCCGCCGCTCTCAGTCCCAGTAGCAATCGTCCGCTGGGTCATCGGGTCCTGAAAAGAACAAAAAGTGGGAGTGAATAAGACAGAGCACTGTAGTTGCCTGCATAAAGTGGTAATAGATAATAAATTGCACGGGAACTTCAGGACATAGAGAGTGTCCTCCAAGCGAAGCGACGGTGTGACTTGAACCATGCCCGTCCCTAGCACCGGGGACGGTGAACCATCCGCCACACAAACCGGGGGTAGGCGGTCATGAGTTTCAAGGAGAGAGAAGCAATGAGGGTTGCCAGTCATATGATTTGTAGCACTCGAGTCAATCAGCCATTTACCTTGGGTAACGACGTGGGCACTACCTGAAGTCGTGGCCACAGAGCCAGACGACCGAGAGGAGGCGGAGGTCGAGGAAGGAGCATCACCGGAAGGGCGAAGATGAGGATGTTTCTGCCAGCAGCGGTAAACAGAATGGCCGGTACGACCACAGTGAGAGCAGTGGAACCTGAACAAACTACACCCGCCGGAGTGGCTGCGGCCACTAGGACCCCCCCCCCCCCCCCCCCCCCCCCCCCCGCTGAGCCTGTTTAGCATAGGAGTCCTGGGAAGGGGGAGGCCAACAGAGGCCGTTGGAGCAGCGAAGTAACAGCAGCAATGCGAGCTGCGGTGGCATCCAAAGTAGGAGATTCCGCCTCACCCAAAATCTGCTGGCGGATCATATCATAGGAATCGGGAAGACGGAGAAGAAAACAAACAACCAGGAGTTCATGGAAGTGTTTGTGCTGGTCGGCCAAGTCCGCGGAGAAGGGGAGATTCTGTAGGATCTCTGCGCCAAGAGCCTGAACCTGCTGGTAAGCCGCAGCAGGAGACATGGAGGGGCAGGCGAAGTGGTCTGCATAAAGAGTATAAATGCGGGATGTCTGGCCCCCCTTCGAATAGAGAGCAGCTAGGTGAAGCCAAGCGGCCTTGACCGTCTCATCATGGCGAATGACGCGAAGGCACTCATCAGAGAGGCTGTTGGCCAGCCATGCACGGACAAGGGCATCACTCGCATCCCAGTCATCAAATTCAGGAGAGTTACGAGGAGGAGGGTCATCGGAGAGGTGATGACGCTTGCACTGAGAGCAAAGAAGAAAGGTGAAAGAAATGCTCCAATCGGAATAGTTGGAGCCAACAAGCTTAGAAAGCGTGCCAAGGTTGCCCGAAGAAGGAGGGGGAGGAGCTGCAGGAGTGGTGGAGGTAGAGATAACGGGGGTGGAGAGACCGAAAGTGTCCATAGAGAAGGAAGGAAACCACACGATAAGAAGAGAGGCCGCGGGGAGAGAAAAAAGGAGAGCAAGCCGCACGACCTAAGGAGGAGGCCGGGACACGAGAAAGAAACCGCAACGAACAAGGACGAAACCGCAGCGGGCTAAAGAGAAGAAGCTGCAGCAGCACGGTGGCAGAACACCAGCGGCCAGGAAGCAGACCAAGGCACAGGGTAAGAGGTCGCGCAAACTGAAAGAGTTCGAGCGAACAGAAGAGAAGAGAAAGAAAAGGAGCCAAGAGAACATGTCGAGAACAGACCGAAGAAAGGCGCGCGAACAGGGAGAAGTCGTGCGAACAGCACAGTGGTTAGAAGAGAAAACAAGCCGCGAGAACAGGGCGCGGAAAGAAGAAACAATCCGCACGCACAGAGAGAGCTTAGTCAGGTGGAACCAAAAAAGATATCATTTACAAAGGTATGACCTCCCTTTTATAGAATGGAGGAGATATGAGAGAGTACAAACAAACAATGTGGGACTAAACATGTACAGGGCTGAGCGGCTAGAAATTAAAGAGACCGCATAGGCCGCGCGGTTAGACAGATGGGTTAACCGCTCGGCAACTCCAGCAGGATAAGAACAAGCCGCAATAGGAGACCGATAGACCGCCTGGTCTCCAGGCTTCTGAGTGAGACCGCCAGACCGCTCGGTCAACAAACCTTCAGACAAGACCGCAAGGCCGCCCGGTCTAATACTTCAACAGAAAGGTTTATCTTTTATTGAATGGATGTATGACTGAATGATATGTGATGTGCATATGGATGGATGGAGGATTTGAATAAGCTCCTAGTTATGATGAGAGATCAATTGGTAGCACGCCTGGGAAGTGCGAGATAGCCCTGGCTTGTTACACCACATGGTGTGGGTTGATCTGTATTAGTGGGGATTGATGGGTGGCATTATTTGGGAGGAAGTGAGGTGGACCCTACTTACTACACCACATAGTGTGGGTCGATCAGATATAGGTGAGGGTTCGATGGGTGGTAATGCCAGGGAAGCCTCAATAGACCTGGCTGCTACACCACATAGTGTGGGTCGATCTGCTCTGATTGTTTTTGAATGCTGCGAGGTAGTACCTCTGAGTTGTATGGACGAGATGTCGCCAATAGTGAGAATGGTGGAGTAGGATTGAACCGCCCAACCAACAAGTGAAGAGCCTCGATCGGCGGTGTACAACTGGTATATCCGATACACCAGAAGGTGCCCTGAGTGCACAAAGCGTATGGTGTATACCGGCATTTGTGATATGATTGTGATTGGTAGAGTTACTAGCTTGATAGAGATTATGATATGGCAATGCATATAGGGAAGGAACCACTGCCCCGGGTAGGGGTAGTGTCGTTATAAGTGGTCAGCTAATGCTGACCGTTACTTTGTTTTCTGTTTGGGTTGGATGGCTAATTGCAGGTGCTGCTGCTTGAATTGAAATGAACGGAATGGAAGGATTGCTGCTAAAGGCCCTTGCAGGCCGTGTGCGTGGTTGGATTTCATGTGTTGTCAGCATGCGTGCCGATGTACGAAAATGTATTTTTATAAAGAGAAACCTGTAAGGCCATAAGGCCATGGTGTGTGTGTTGTATACATTCCTGGTTTGTATATATAAATTTGGAGTTTATATAGTAGTGGACATTCTTTGAGTTTAGTTCATGTTAACTTAAAATGCTGCACTAGAATGCTTTATGTTAGGATGCGAATAGATTTTGATTTCCACAAGTAATTCCGCTGCTTGTCCGTGACATATGCGTTGGGCACCGGCCAGACCCACCGTTATATGCCACGTGACGAGTGGGGGCATTACACAAGGGCTGAACTGTATCTGCATTGTGGTTGTCTTCCATGAGTACCTTGGCGCCTGACATTCGGCAGAAACGCATAGCGAGTGTCTTAGGCCTGCGCGCCAATAAGACTAAAGTCTCCGGCTGAAAGCCGTGGAGCGCAATGCTCACGTTTGTCATTGGGCTCACCACTAGACTTAAACATTTGCTCGTCCCGAGTAAATCATCCCTTTGTGTACTAGAAAATAGCTATCTGGCATAGAGATTTCAAAAATAAGGTAAAGCAAGAAATCAAATACTCATGGGTACAAAAAAGAAAATAGATTAGCTTTTTATTATGCTACGAAGTTTATAGATTTCGACAAGTGTAATTAAGTATTATAACTACTCAAAAATAGAATTCTGAAGAATCGTTTGGTCATGCGTAGGAAGAAAGTAGTGAAAGTCCACCTAGTGTCAACTATCTTCACCTATGGGGGGGGGGGGAATAGGTGACGTGCAGCGTTTTTGCGGAATTTGAACTTGTACCTGCACAATAAAAATAAAACAACACAGCATAACAGAGTACACAAGCTATTTATAGTGGTTCCCCGACTTGGGTACATCCACTTTCCCCCTTCGACCTATCTCCCAACCAGGGATGACTCGGTCTCTTCACCAACAGGATTGAAATCCAATCCTTGCACTATCGGAAGGAACCCTTCCACACGTAGGAGTCAACACTCCCACAACACGGGTTGCACCCAACCCTTACAACACGGAACCACCGTTCCTTTACAACAAAAATAAAATAGAATGTAAAAGATACAAACTACGTTTGGAGACAAAGGTGACCCTCTTTTTTGACGACGTGTTCTTGAAGTCCACAAAGAGTTCACAACCCTAGATCTCTCTTGGAGAGGATCTCCCCGAAACCGGCGGCGGCAAGATGGGCGGCGGCTAGGTTCACGGGATCGGCGGCAACAACGATGTGCGGCTGCTGTTCTTTAGAGATCCAAACTTCATAGCGAAGCTAGCTAGGTCTACCAACGGTCACACTAGGATCAATCGTCTCGATCGATTCAGATGGGGAAGTTTTTCCCGATCTACAAATCGAGAGACAAGAGATCTCCGGTTAGACACGTGAGATGCTGAGCTTAGCTAGGCTTCTGTCGCAGGAGGATCTGGGCGAGACCACGATCAACCGGCGAACAACTTGGCGCGAGCGGCGGCGGCGGCGGAGCGAAAACGACGATCTAGGTCACGTCGCGGCTCGCGTGTTTCTTTTCTTCTTCGCTACTCCTACTGTTCAAAAATACCCATGTATTTATACACTGTAGACACTTTCAATATGACCGTTGTGGGTCCCACAAGTAGAAACTCGAAATCCGGTTCAAAATAGTGCTAGCGGCAGAATCTGGTCCAGCAGCTTCCAGAGAAATCGCTAAGTAAAAATCGGCGAGAATCGCAGGTGATTCTCGACGAATCAGAGAGAATCAGTTAGTGATTCTCGACGATTCGTCGAGAATCACTAGTGATTCTCGCCGAATCACTTGTTGATTCTCAACGAATATAACTTGGTATTCATGATCTGCTCAACGATGAGTTCGGCGAGAATCACTAGTGATTCTCGCCGAATCTTACTTGGCACCGTTTTGAGGAGGATAGAGTCGAGAATCACTATAGACGATTCGGCGAGAATCACTAGTGATTCTCGACTAGTGATTCGGCGAGAATACTTGGTGATTCTCGCGGAATTACACTTAGACGAATTTTCGTCTTTCCACCCAAGAGCTGCTCCTTGACCCATCCTTGCTCCTTGTCTGCTCTTGTATAAACACGGCCCTGTACATGAAAGTAAGTGCACTCCAATAGAGAGAGTACACGTAGGCCAACACACTGATCTGCACAACGAGGAATTACGACGTGCAGACCCGTGTATATTGACCTACTGCACCCTGACATTGGTGTGCACTTAGCGTGGAATAACTGCAAGCACAACTTGAGAGGTTTCATCAAATACATTGTGAATTCATCTTAGCTTGACAGGTGGCTTCCTCAAATCCAGGTAATTGTGGATACAATACCAAACAATCTCCCCCTATTTGACGAAGCCAAAACCCTACTAGCTAAGATGAATAACATCAATCAAATAATAAAACATCATTCAGAATTTAAATATACAACACAAGATAATATAGGCAGACAAATCAAGACTTGAGTCATTCATAATTTCAAATGCATATATATATATATATATATATATATATATATATATATATATATATATATATATATATATATATATATATATACATAATCTCAAGATTGTTCAAATAATAACAATAACTATTAATCGTTCTTAAGAGAGAATGACAAGCTATAAAGTTTTGACTATTTTTCTTTGGCTAAGTCATCCTTGAGTTTTTGCGCCAAATACTTCTTTCTTTGCCTCTTCATATACTCTTTGGGCTCCGGATAATATCTGGGAGGAGGAGCTTTATCTGCCGCCATGTTGGTCCTGAAGAAGATGTTTCGTTTCGCTTCATACGTCTTGTGCATTTCCCACTCATACTGGCTGTATACTTCATTTCGATTGATTTCTCCTTTTTCCTGTAGCCAGAAGGTGTCCAAGATGATATTCTTTGAAACTGGACTCCACTTTTCATTTCTTACTTCCTCCTCACTCAGTCGAATTCTCTTTTCAGCTTGTATCTCCTTGGAGGTCCCTTCTTGAGCTTTTCTCTTTCCCCTGGCTGTTGCTAGGGCCTCTTGGTCAAACATGCTCATCAGTTTTGCTTTAGAAATAGCCCTAGCATTAGCTTCACTCATGGGAACATCGGCAGCACTTACTCCCTCAGCAGCACTTACTCCCGCAGCAGCCGTAGTAGTCTCAGGAGCATGAATACCTGCAGGATTCAAATCGACGCGTAACGCCTGTTGGAGCATCCACCAGCAGCTGTCATAGACATATTTGTTTGACTGTTCGAAGTTTGTGATCATGATTTCTTGAAGCTCGGCCATCTTAGCTATATATTCCTTCTCCCCCTTTTTGGCTTCGACTGCGATGGAGTTTGCATAGGAGTGTAGTGAGTCATCAATATGCGTTGTCATCCTGGAGAATTCAGTGACCAATGCTTGTTGATTGGAGTTGAGAGTTACCATATTACCGTCAAACTTTTGAATGTTATTTGATACAACATGAGCATTCTGATTTACTATTGCAAGAGTATCGGTGTACTTTTTCAATCCGGCCATAAGATGTGTGACAGCTTTGCCGGCCGCGGTATACTTTTCTTCAAATTTCTTGTCCATCATGTCAAGTTTATGATTGATCTCCACCATGTTCTTGAGCATGAGATTTTCAGACTTCTTAATCCTTTGCAGCATTTTGTTCTGAGCTTTATCAAAGGAGGCTTTAAGCTCATTCACTATGCCCTGAATGATATTCATGGTATGAGTGGCTAGATTATCTCGTAGTGGAAGATCCGGAGGCACTTCTTGGCCTTGCACTTCATCAGATGCACCTGTAGAGCTGGACAGGAGCACAACCTCTAAGGGTGGAATACTGGCAGCATCTATAGATTTCTCGGACTCCCCCTCCACTCGTGCACCAATATTTTCAGGAACGATTTTAGGTGCGTGCTTGTCAGATGGAGGTTCAATGAGATCCTGAGTCTCCAATGCTTCTTGTCCCTCATTGCCATCATCCTCTCCTTCATCATCCATGAAATCATCTTCATCAGCATCCTCTTCCAACTCTTGGTCAGCAGTCCCCTGTACATCAGCTTCGGCTCCTTGATCGTTCCGGTTCAGGGCCTCCTCATTCTCTGGCACAGCTTCACTGTCTTCTTGTATATCTGCCACAACATCTCTGGCCATTTGGGAGATGTCAGCTACAATATCAGCATGAGTGGGTAGAGGATCCCCCTCAACTCCTGCAGTCAAAGTATCAGGAATTTCACTGGGGGTTACTGTTGGAGATACGTCCTGTTGTTCTTCCACGGGAGCCTGCCCAATTCGCCGCTCCCATCTGTCAAAAACACTCAAGTCCATTTTCTTGAGGTAATGTATAGGAATACCTTTACTTATGTCATATTTATCTCCATTCAGCTGATTGAGATACAGACTGATGATTCGTCCAAAGCTCGAAGATCTCAGGGTGTCCTTTATCTTCTTGAACAGCAATGCCCCCCAGTTGAACCTTTTACGACAGACAATTGCCACCAGGACCTTGAACATGTCTGCAGAGATATGGTCATGAGAGCCTGGCTTGCAGATGAGTACTTTTCCGATTATGTCTGAGAGAAGCTTCCCTTCTTCATTCATATCCTTTCGCTTTATTGACCGAGTTCCTCGTGGGAGATCATAGAATAAGAGAGTCCTGGTTTTGTCTTCTTCCTCAAGATAGTCCTCGTGCTCCGAGCTAGAGAGCTGCAGGAAGCGGGTCAGCTTGCTGGCAGACATCTTGATCTTTGCCCCAGCCACCTTGCTTTTTATAAGAGAGCCGCCATTCCGGAGTTTTGCAGTAGCGAAGAACTCCAGCACGTCTTTGTCCAAGATTTTGCACGGGTGCTCCAGGACGAATGAGAGCCCAGCCTCTTCCAGCATCAGAATGATGTTTCTGAATTCGTCAGAGGCATGAGAGAACCCTGTTCGAACTAGCTCGCAACCAGTGACCAGCCCAGCGGTTGTCCTTGGAGCCATTGCAGATCTAGGGAGAGAAGCCCTACTCTACGCTTAATCAAAAATCAAAAAGGAAGCGACACTAGTGAACAAGTCCAAGTAAGGGTGAGGGGGGGTGGTTACCTAAAGGCGTAGACGGTGAGTTAGTTCGATGAAGACGAGGGACACCCGATGAGTGCACACGGAGAAATTCCTGGAAGAAGGAATCAAAACCGGGAGAGATTGTCGGTGAGAAACTTCCCTGGGTGAGAAACTTCGGCGGGATTCTTGCGAGAAACCTTCGGTGAGAAACTAGCGGAGTTCGGCGGGATTCGGAGGGATTCGACGGAGCCTGCACGATTCCTGGTGAGTTTCCTGCGGAGTCCTGCGGAGTTCTTCTTCGCTCGACGAAAATCCTACGAAGTTCTTCTTCGCTCGACGAAAATCCTGCGGAGTTCGGCGGGATTTGGCGAGAACCTTGCGGGAAGACGATTCGGCGAAGACCGTGCGGGATTCGTAAGGAATGTGAAGAGTCGGCGGGAATGGGATTCTCCTTAAATGTGATTCTCCTTAAATGCCAAACTCGACGAGTTAAATGGGATTCTCACGGTTTCCGTTTGTCTAAGTTAATTTGAAAGTCATCTAACTATATAGACACTCCTTAAAGCCAAGCTATTAGGGTTTGAGCCGGCTTTTCCATATAAATTAATTTAAGCATCTTCTAAGTATGTAAATACTTCGTAAGACCAATCTACGCTGGTTTTAGTGAACTAATTTAAGCCTGTAGACGTTAGATCTCGAGTCTACCAGGGGAATTTCCGATAAGTCTTCAATATTGTATCTATGGGTGTTTACCATGTCAACATATCCTTAGATGTACTCACACAATGGTGTAAATATAGGTATAACTATATATACATATATATATATATGTAAATGTGGATACAATATGACTCAAGTCCTGGAATTGATCAAACATACCTGGGATTATGAGAGTTATCATTTAGTCCCTCAGGTAAAACATTTTAGGAGCTCAATGTGAATATGCTCAAGTAGATATCACATCTGGTATTCCAGACGCTTGTTCCAATTTAGTCTTGAGCCACCTACTGTCTAGTTCCCATCATATTCACGGGAACCTAGACTACCCTGCAAGAAAGAATTACTTTACCTTAGGAACCCAAATCATATTGGGTCCTAGGTTCCTATTAGCATAAGCACTCGACTGTCTTCCTTCAGAAAACCTGTCAGGAAGGCTTCCTCTGCTCAGAAAATGTGGATAGGCCCTTGCCTTTGGCACAGAGGGGTTGTGCCAACAGTCGATGGCAAAGTGTCCCACTTTGCCACAGCACCAACACGGGTGAATGTTGTATCGCCGTTTCTAACCTGATCTAGTGACTGAGGTAGTCACGGTCCTAGGTCTAAACGGGATAGGGCATGATCACCTCACAAAATTTCCTCTTCCATCGTGACACGTGGAGGGGTGGAAGGAATGCATGTTGCGAGCTTCATGAGGCCGGGGAGGTGGTGCCTTCCTTTCAGGCATCCCCCTTCCTGAGGCCCCATGAAAACTTACACCATGACTTCTAACCTCCCTGTCCTGTGTCCTCGAGTGGTGAGAAGTGTTCTGTGAGCTGGGACATGCAGATTCACACCGAGTTGAGGCAGTGGCAGTGAATACAAAGGGCTCAGAATGAGCCTTATGTATTCTCTCATGGGTGGCCACGACGGCCCTTGCACTACGGGTGTATCCACATGAGGACAGATCACCCTTGCAGTGACCACGATTGTTCCTGTGGTCATACCTAAAGGCATGATGAGTTGCCTTCCTGCTTGGAGTGGGGGCTCGGAATACCGTTTCCCCATTTCTCCACGAATTGATAATCTGGGAGATCCACCCATTTTCTTGCTTTCTCTTTATAGCATCAACCTTGGAAAAAGTTGTGATACTATTTCTTTTCTCATTTTCTAGACTACTCTCTAGAGCTGAGATTTTAGAGTCCTTGACCTTGTTGGATGCCAATTGGAGAGCCAACAAGATCTTCAGTCGAGCAATCTCTTGAGCTTGCTCCTCAGCAAGTAGGTTGCTTGTCTGAAGCGCTCTCTTCAGGGAATCAGCATTTTCTGAAGGAAGGCTGTTCCTGTCTTCAGAAACTTCAAGAGATACGAGGCAGGATGAAGAAGTTACCTGCTCTTCAGTGATATTGTCATTAGAGCCAGTGACCATTGTGTCATCCTCATTAGATCTGCTTTCCTCACTGGCCTCTTCAGTCTTTAACACGGACACTGGAGCTCAGATGCTGTCCGAGAGATCCTTGCCTTCATCTTCAAAAGCGAGGACCCCCACATAGGCTTCATCCTCTGATTGACAGCAAATTCCAGCTTTCTCTGACCCCCCCATTAGCTCTGAGATCATCATCCACATAGATTTAGCCGTTCTACATTTTTCCAATCTAGAGCGAGAAGCTCCAGACCAGATATCCATGATAATTTGATGAATCCTCTTATCCAAATTGAAGAATGAAAGTTCCATTTCCGACATCTCAGCAATGCACTTGGGCACTTGAATTCCAGAGTCGGAGGTCTTCATAGGAATAAAAGGACCATCTTCTAGGATGAAAGATGCACGAGGATCGATAGCATCCAAGTGATACGACACTCTCATCCTCCAGACGGGATAAAACTCCTTTGTGCATGTGGGGAGTCTTAGTGGCGATATCTCATGATCCAGCTCCATGCTTCTGACACTGGTGGCAGGATTCAACTCAAGGTGTAAACCTTTTTGATGAGTAACCTCCCTCTGATACCACTTGAAAGTCCACCTAGTGTCAACTATCTTCACCTATGGGGGGGGGGGAATAGGTGACGTGCAGCGTTTTTGCGGAATTTGAACTTGTACCTGCACAATAAAAATAAAACAACACAGCACAACAAAGTACACAAGCTATTTATAGTGGTTCCCCGACTTGGGTACATCCACTTTCCCCCTTCGACCTATCTCCCAACCAGGGACGACTCGGTCTCTTCACCAACAGGATTGAAATCCAATCCTTGCACTATCGAAAGGAACCCTTCCACACGTAGGAGTCAACACTCCCACAACACGGGTTGCACCCAACCCTTACAACACGGAACCACCGTTCCTTTACAACAAAAATAAAATAGAATGTAAAATATACAAACTACGTTTGGAGACAAAGGTGTCCCTCTTTGTTGACGACGTATTCTTGAAGTCCACAAAGAGTACACAACCCTAGATCTCTCTTGGAGAGGATCTCCCCGGAACCGGCGGCGGCAAGATGGGTGGCGGCTAGGTTCACGGGATCGGCGGCAACAACGATGTGCGGCTGCTGTTCTTTAGAGATCCAAACTTCGTAGCGAAGCTAGCTAGGTCTACCAACGGTCACACTAGGATCAATCGTCTCGATCGATTCGGATGGGGAAGATTTTCCCGATCTACAAATCGAGAGACAAGAGATCTCCGGTTAGACACGTGAGACGCTTAGCTTAGCTAGGCTTCTGTCGCAGGAGGATCTGGGCGAGACCACGATCAACCGGCGAACAACTTGGCGCGAGCGGCGGCGGCGGCGACAGAGCGAAAACGGCGATCTAGGTCACGTCGCGGCTCGCGTGTTTCTTTTCTTCTTCGCTACTCCTACTGTTCAAAAATACCCGTGTATTTATACACTGTAGACACTTTCAATATGACCGTTGTGGGTCCCACAAGTAGAAACCCGAAATCCGGTTCAAAATAGTGTCAGCGGCAGAATCCGGTCCAGCAGCTTCCAGAGAAATCGCTAAGTAAAAATCGGCGAGAATCGCAGGTGATTCTCGACGAATCAGCGAGAATCAGTTAGTGATTCTCGACGATTCGTCGAGAATCACTAGTGATTCTCGCCGAATCACTTGTTGATTCTCAACGAATATAACTTGGTATTCATGATCTGCTCAACGATGAGTTCGACGAGAATCACTAGTGATTCTCGCCGAATCTTACTTGGCACCGTTTTGAGGTAGTCAGATAGAGTCGGCGAGAATCACTAATGATTCTCGACAATTCGGCAAGAATCACTAGTGATTCTTGCCGAATCGGGGAGAATCACTTGGTGATTCTCGTCGAATTACACTTAGACGAATTTTCGTCTTTCCACCCAAGAGCTGCTCCTTGACCCATCCTTGCTCCTTGTCTGCTCTTGTATAAACACGGCCCTGTACTTGTAAGTAAGTGCACTCCAATAGAGAGAGTACACGTAGGCCAACACACTGATCTGCACAACGAGGGATTACGACGTACAGACCCGTGTATATTGACCTACTGCACCCTGACATTGGTGTGCACTTAGCGTGGAATAACTGCAAGCACAACTTGAGAGGTTTCATCAAATACATTGTGAATTCATCTTAGCTTGACAGGTGGCTTCCTCAAATCCAGGTAATTGTGGATACAATACCCAACAAGTAGGCAGGCCTCTAAGTTGAGCATTACCAAAGACCGGGGCTCGGGACCACCTCCAAAGGAATCCACCAACGTTGGGGACCATATGCTTGCCCGTTCATACTCTCTCCATAGTACTAGTTTGACTCGTGCGCGAATCCACAGGACTTTAGGAAGATAATTGGGCTTAGGCGTATACGTAGGTAGGAATGCAAAAGGTAAACAATGGCTACGCACAACCCAAATGAGCTCATACAAAAATTCCTCTCGCTAAGCAATACATGCAGGTGCTCCATACCACCAGACTTGGACTTGACAAACGGGTGCGTGCACCTCCTACCAGCACAAAATCTCAAATGGAATTTTCATTTAAACTTTTTCTTCTTTCATATCAAACTACTTTCTTTTTCTCGTTTTCTTTTCTTTTTTCAAAAATTTTTAAATCACATTCAGCCACATAATCATGAAATCTGCACCTCACAAACACAAAATAGCACCTCAGCAACATCACCAAATGCAAGAAGTGATATACTAATAGCTCGAGCTTGGGGCGCGCTACTGGGATAGGCTTTTAGGTTTTGGTGATCATGGAGTGGGGTTGAATCAACAGGAGTGGTAGACTCAAAATAGGCTAACAAAGATTATGTTAGGGGTGGGTACAACGCTCAACCGGGAAAAAATGATGGTCTACATCACACTCACGCTTGACTAACCATGCACCAAAGCTTCGAGAGTAGCATGGGGCAAGTTCATAGCCACTGTGAAAGATGATCCTTCCTCCCGACTTGAGTAATACAAGGCTAGTGGCTGCTACACACATATCTACACTACCGTTCGATCGCTCCAGATTCCACAGTTTTGAGTAGTACAAAAATTATATACAAATGCAGAAAAGCATAAAACTACGAGCATAAAGAAAAATTGAATCTATACTATTTCTACACATCATGAGTCCTCAATTAGTAGCACTACACGAGTTTCACACTACCCTATCCTAAAATCCTAAGCCAACACCACTATCTTAAAGTTAACACAAAAGAAATAAATTAAACTAGGGTCGAGCGCGTGCTTAAGTGCGCGCTCATGCGGTGTAGGTGCATAATGGTTTCATGATAAAATAAAAACTGAAAATGAAAATACTCTTGTGGTATTCAAGTGCATGTGTAAAGGTAACTCACGCAACTTTCCCCCACAAGACTTATACTAAACAATATATCCATGATTTGTAATAAAAACAGAAAAATGAAAGTTGAGGGAAGAAGTTACCCCAAGCTCAGCAAATGAGCATACCAGAAAATTGACGTTAAACTTCAGCAATAAACCCACGGTACAAACAAATTCCACATGTAAATAAGAATATCTCCAACCACAAAAAGCATTACACAATTAAGCAGAACAACTAAATTGCACAAATTTAAAGCAAGCAGCAGCATTGGGTCGACTCCCATAAGCCCTTTTCTTTACCGTCCTTAAGGTGGACCAAATACCTATATTAATAGTTATATAGATAATGTTTGAAAGAAAGAGTTCAGAATGCATGAAAAATTCCAAAGTTACACACAGCAAGAAGATAAATAAAACAAGAAACGGAAAGAAAGGGGGCCCCAAAGATCCTTCACTCTTCAGCTGAACGCTGACTTGTGATAGATCCCCCCAGTCACGTGAGATGAGGGAGAGGTGAAGGCTTTAGGGCACAGGGAAGACAAGTCTCCCCTACACCTAGCCTCGCCCTTCTCGCGTCAGCAGGAAAAATCTGATGCCTTGCATATAAGAAGATCTTTTCTTTTCAAATTAACAGATGGGAATCGCCAGGGTGGTATATCCACCCCAACCAAATCAGCAACATGCCTATCTTTCTCATCGGGGGGCATCCTTTCCTCACACACGGCGGGTGAAATATCATTCCAAGTCACCTGTTTAACAGTTTTACAACAATCATTAAACTTAATCAAAGTTTTTAAATCTATTTCCTGCACGCTCCCAATAGCCGTGCACAGCCCCCGTTCCTTTTCTTCAGCAACCTGTTTCCGTCAAACAATTCCTCATTCGCTTCTCTGTTAGCAATCATCAGCACGTCTTTTACTTGCACAGCCCGGTCTTGCTTATTCAGCACAACATCTATCTCATCGGCTCTAGATATATCATCAGATAATAAAATATTTAATTCCAGCAGTTTTTTAGATTAACTCGTGATTAGAGTGGGAAGTGACGGCGATAGCGACAAATTAACCTTGGAAGACAAGGTGATGCCGCATGCGTTAAAGCACACTGTCGCTTCACTGGCTTTCAGGAATGGAACCCCAAGAATAGGCTTTGAATTATTTCCTATTGGTCCCAACACCTAGAAGTTGGTAACAACCACATCCCCGTTAAGTTTCACCTCCACCTCTTTAATCACCCCATCAGTTTTAACCACCGACACATCAGCTAGCCCAAGTGATTTCTGGATATTGGTTTCGACATTTAAATTAAGCTTCTCAACATCTTGCAGAGCAAGAATGTTGCACAACGAACCTGAATCGCAAAGGGCTACCATCTCAATTTCATTAATCTCACACTTGACAGCCACTTCATTAAAACTGCACTCCTCTGCCTCCCCAGCACTCTTCCCTTGCTCACGGGGATTCTTTTCCGTGTCGCTTGGGAGAGCGCCGGGAGTACGCTCGGAGAACACATGGTCAAGTTGCCCTAGCTCTGTCTCTAAGTTCCTCATAGAAGCGGTTTGAGTGGCTATGTTAGATTGGGTCATCTCAACAAACTTTTCCATCATTTCTTCTAGAGCACTCCTATGTGCCCCTTGCCTGCTCTGATTATAACCCGGCTGCGGCAGTCACGGTTAGCTATTGGAGGCTTGAGCATCAAATTGATGCTAGCCTCCATGCCATCTTTGACCTGGGGCATTTTGATTCCACGAGAAATTTGGATGATTTCTCGTGTTTGGGTTATACGCATTATTATAGGGCGCAGAGTGGTTTTGACTGTTTATAAAATTTACACTTTCATCAAAGGTTATACCTGCCGGTTTCGCAAATGACTCTCCTGCTGGGCATTCAAAAGCGTGGTGGCCTGGATTTCCACATCCCTGGCATGATATGCCCCCAACCGGATCCGGAGGAGTAGTCGATCTGGTCAGCATACTCCTTCCATCCATATAAGGTGGCTTTCTTCGGATTGCTGCATCACCACATTCACATCAAACAAATTTTTCGCCCCCCTAGGGGATTTCTTCCCGCAGTCCAGTATGTTCTATGGGAGGCCGTGTCTCGAAGAATCCGTAAAGCCTCTTCAGGAGAAAGGTTCATAATTATGTTGCCCGCTGCTGCGTTGATCATAGCTCGGTAGTTTGGCTCGACACCAAAATAGAATATTTCTACAAGATTCCATGGCTCGCAGCCATGTTGGGGACAATGGCGCTGTAAGTCAGCGAAATGCTCCCACGCCTCAGACAACGTCTCTTGATCCAGCGGCCGGAACGTAGCAATTTTCCTTCGGGCATTCATAATTTTGTCCACTGGTTGGAACTTGGCCAAAAACTTAGAGGACAGAGCCTCCCATGTGGTCGCGGTCCCAGGGGCAATTGTGTGAAGCCAGGTCTTCGCACTGTCCCTCAGCGAAAATGGGAATAGCTTCAGCTTAACTACCTCATCAGTAATTCCAACATATCGGAAAGTGCCACAAATCTCTGAGAACTCTGACAGATGGAGCTGCGGGTCCTCACTCGACAAACCAAAATAATACGTATTATTTCTGATCATATTCAGAATCGCGGGCTTTATCTCAAAATGGTTGTTGGCAATGGCTGGTCCGAAGCCTGGATAAACACTTCCCACTGTCGGGGTAGTGAAAACACGCATCGTCCTAACGCGAGGTTGGACCACCTCCTGACCCTCAACAACTCTATCATCTTAGCCATTTCTTACTTGGCCCAAGTCTTCCATTCTAACTTCAGCAGCAGCAGCATGCACGCGATCTCTCCTTGCTCGTGCGATCTCAAGATCAGCTCCCAAATTTTCACCCCTATTACCAGGGTTAGGATCTGTCATACAACAAGAAAAATCTATCAAAGCGTCAAACACTTGCAAATTTTTCCAAAAGAAAAATGCACACAAAAGGTTGCACTCCCCGGCAACGGTGCCAAAAACATGATGCGCTCTCGGCAAGTGTACCGGTCACACAAATAATAAAAGTGGGGAGTTTAATCCTCGGATATCGATCTCTCGAGGAGTGGAAGTTGGGAGTGTGGTTTTGCTATTGGAAAAGTGATTGCAAGTGTTAACGTGGAAATGGGGGTTTAGTTTTGGTTTCCTAAGCTTCATGCTAATAAAACTAATGCGGGTCGCCGTCACCGAGTTGCTTGGGAGGATTACTACGGATAGTAGTATGGACGATGGACGAAATAGCGAGGGTCGCAATCACCTCTGTTGGATCCCTAGTTGATTTGGTCTAGGTTCACTGACTTAGGATGTGACCCATCATGTATAGCCAGGGTCAATTTGTGTCCTAGAGTGTATGTTAGGTCCTTAGGCTCAACTCCAGATGGACCAGCTTTCAACAAGACCCTCAGAGACTCCAGACTCACAAGTTTTCAAGACTAAGTAAAGTGAGTTCGACGTTCGTCTAACTCAGCTCGACGAAAGGAGTTCTGCGCTCGACGATTGTGAGACAATTCTTAGTGCTGAGCTCAATGATCTGTGTTCTCTGTTCGACGAAAAATCAGTTTCTACATCAAGTAAAAGTCAGGAGGACTTCAAATTTTTCTAAGTCCAGCTTCAAGCTTCGGTCGACGAATTATATTCTGAGCTCGACGAACTTTGACCTCAAGTTCACAGCTTCTCAGGTCGACGAAGTCAGCTTCTTAGGTCGACGAATGCTAAACCCTACTCGACGATTTCTGGACTCAGAGAATTTGTGTCGACACTTAGGGTTTGTGTCGACACCAGACGATTTGTGTCGGCACCAGGATTTCAGTCGACACCAGCTTATGTCGACACCAGAGGATTTGCGTCGACACCAAGATCAATCTGTCGACACCAACTTATGTCGACATAGTAGTTCAGTAGATGCAGGATATTTTTGTCTAAGTCCAGAACTATTCTCTGCTCGACGAATTTGATTCTCAGCTCGACGAATGAAGACTGTCTATCAGATGAATGAAGATTGTCTGGTCAACGAACTCTCTCAAGCTCAGCTCGACGAACTCAAGCTCAGCTCGACGAACTCTCTCAAGCTCAGCTCGACGAACTCAAGCTCAGCTCGACAAACACAAGTGTAGTTCGACGAATTGTGTTCTTCATTCGACGAATCGAGATTAGGTTTTCTTCAAGGTTCCCGTCCCATTTCTTGGCGCTGATTCCTGAACATTTAATGCCAGATCTTCTCAGAATGTTACCGTTAGAACGCGCATTGACTATGGACGATTACATGCCATTTTTCCATGGGACAGTTAGGAAAGTCATTGATTGCTGATTATTTCCAAGGCTTACTGTAATTACTGCTCGACATTCAAAAGTTTGAATATTCCTCAGTCAGAAACACACACAGACACACAGTAAGAGAACAGAATCAAGCAGTGATAGAGTTCAAGAATTACAGTACAAAAAACAATCTGATAGATACTCTGAAGTTGCAGAAGAACAAACATTCTCAAATCTAAAGTTCTTGACTGCAATCAGCCTTGACTAGAGAACTTTCTCAAGAAGAAGAAGAATAACTAAATTCAATCAAGAGTCTTCTTCTCTCTATTCTCAGGACAACTTCAAAGGACAACAGAATTTTATCTGTCAAAGAAGTTCCTGAAGCAGTTCTAGTCCAGGCATTCTAGGTCATTGAAGGCCTATCACCCTGAAGTAGTGCTCCAGCATTCCTGACCAATTCAAGATCTCAGGGGGAGCAAGTTCTGCTACAATCAATCCACAAGTCTTCTCTCTGACTGTTGACAGAGAAGACACTATCACCCTCTCTCCAATTCCTATACAGGGTTTTAAATCCCTTCAAAATTATTCTGGTTACAAGTCTCCTTCCAAAAGACTTGAGGGTTTGGTTTTTGAGCACCTTATCAAAAGTTCATTGGTGCTCAGGACACCTGATCAACTCATCCTGCAGTGGATTCCTACCTAGGGTGGTAGAAAAGTGGATGTACCCAGATTGGTTGGGGAACCACTATAGCTCCTTGTGTCTTCTGGTGGCTTATTTTCTTTTGTTTTCTGGCTGTGGTTTGTGATTGCTCTGTGTTTAGATAGTTGCTGTGTCTACTTTATTTTTATTGCTTCCCTGTTCACTTAGGAATACAACAAAAGTTGTAAAAAGTTTTTAGTAAGCACCATACTCTATTCACCCCCCCCCCCCCTCTAGAGTATATCAGATCTAACCTGCACTTTCAACCTCATTGCAATGCACGCTCCTAGCAACCGCTAGAACGGCTCGATCAGAATAATTAAAGGAAAAACTGAAGCTTAACAACACAAGCAATGATTAAGACATAACAACATATCGACATGTTGAAACCTTAAGCAAAACATTATTCTCAAGCAACAATCCCACTATCACAAGTTCAGAATGAAGTAACCACAAGAAGAGGTGGAGAAATACAACCGAGCGCACTAAGGCTTTCCGAGATTCTCGGCCGGATTGAAGGGTTGTCAATCCTTATCCGAGCTCGGTCTTTGGATGTCGTCCGTGATACAGAAGGGATGTCACTTCCACCCTATAGCCCGTCTTCTTCGTGTTTGATCGCTGGGCTAGCTCTGACCAAAAACTACGCAAGTGCGGCAACGATGAGCTCGGATGGTAGCTTGGAGGTTGGAGAAGATGAAGGAGGCCAGAGACGCAACTATTGCGAGCTTTCAGAGGAGAAACGGTGTCCAGATCAACTCTCCAAGTAGGAGAGAGAAAATGGCGGTTGGAGGTGAATTTTCCCGCTCGGAGGAGCGGAAATGGTGCGGGAGCGGAGCTGGATCCCTGGAAAGAGGAAATCTGCAACTTAAATAGAAAAGTCAGAAAAAATGGTCATGCACGGTTCGTCGCATGGACGTGCGTAAACCGTGCGATATTAACTTTCAGAATAGACCCGAGGAAGGAGACGGGTTGACCCGTGTGTTTTCCTTCATGCACGGGTAGTTCCGCCCGTGCGTGAAGAACATCGCACGAGTAGCGACAGAGAGATGGAAAACAGCGACACAAAGGAGAACCGTGCGTTTTACTCGAGCATGGGCGCTGCCGCCCATGCGTGAACAAAGCGCACGATTAACTACAGAAGCACAAATTAGAAGGCTACAGGAAATCCGTTCATTTCCTTCGCGCACTATTTCTAAGAAACCGTGCATCAACCGTGCGTGAGGATCGTCGAACTTAGCTCGATGAAATTCGTCGAGCTCGGTTCGACGTTCTTCCATCTGACAAAAACGCATGATTTCATGCAAATCGTGCATGAAAGAAATGCACGACCATGCGTTTTCCTTAAGACAGAATTCCTGCCTAGGGGGAAAACACACCACCTGCACAACAAAACCAAAGTTGGAGCACAAGCTCCCAACAACAAATATAAAGCTAAGAAAACAGCAGGAAAGAGCCATGGGGTGCACCATATGCATACCCCCAATAATAAAATGTGCAATTGAACACCCTCAGGCCAAAATAGTGCACAAAATGGTTCATGACCGAACGATGCAAATATAACTGATATCCGGTTGAAATGCAATGCACGAGTGAGAAAACCAACCTATACGAGCCCGAAAAACCCTATAAATATCGTACTCATCAGGCTTCGGGCCTTGAATGGCGGTGGGCGACTGGTATATCCAGTACACCAAGATTGTGCCCTGAGGGCATGGACCGTCGGGCCGTGTGGGCGAAGTTTGTGATATGTTGATTGTGCGAGAATGCACATTGTGTGATATATCTGCTTCTGAAATGCTATGCCTGCAGGGAAGGAATGCCACTGCCCCGAGTAAGTAGTAGGTTCGTTATAAATTGGTCAGCTAAATGTTGACCGTTGTCTTGTTTACCACCGTGCGGTGGATTGTCCCATGCAAGTGCAGGAGCGCCAAGTGGAAAATAGGGGGCTGAAGCCCTTGTTGTTGTTGTTATGCAGGCCCTCGAAGGCCAAAGAAATTCATATGATAGCATTTTCATGTGTGGCTGGACTGCGTGCTGATGTATGAAAGCCATATATATAAAGTTTAACTGTAAGGCCATAAGGCCAGACTTGCGATGTATTTGCAGTACATTCCTTCGGGTTGTTATATATATAAATGCTGGTTTATATATTATTGATATTCAAATGAGTTGAGCTCAATCAACGTAAAAGCTTCCGCTAGAATGCTCTAAGTTAAGATGCACAACTCTGATATTAACCTGTAACTTCACCACCTGTTTGTGGCATATGGTGTGGGGCCCCGACCGGACCTTCTATTATATGTCATGCAATGGATGGAGGTGTTACACTTCTTTCTCACCACCTTCGTTGCTTCTTCAGGCTCCTCTCCATTTCGGGGCAAATTTTGAGCAATGCTTCCCCTTCTTCCTGAACTAGAAGCCTCTGCCCCAGAGCTTGAAGCAACAAGAGCTACTGGTGATACAACAAGCTCCTCTTGATGAACTTCAGTAGCCAACTTCTACTCTTCATTAACCTTGATCTCAGATAGCTAAACTGAGCCTCCTCCATATGACATCAGTTCATCAAAGACCACGTCTCTTGATACAACAAACATCTTCGTCGCAGGATCCATGCACTTCCATCCCTTCTTCTGCTCATCATAACCTATAAAGACAAGCTTCCTTGCCTTTGCATCAGGCTTTGTCCTTGAAGCATCTGGGACATGCACATAGCAAGTTGAACCAAACACCCGAAGGTGTTCCGCGCTTGGCTTCTCCTTCAACAACATCTCGAAGGGAGACTATATGTTGATCAGACTAAGAGGCATCTGATTGATGACATAAGAAGTGTAAGACATTCCCTCTGCCCATAAAGACCTAGAATGTCTTTTGCATTAAGCCAGCACTTTCAAGTTTCCGTCAGATGATGGATCTTCCGCTCCACTACTCCGTTTTATTGTGGAGTATGAGCATAAGTAAGCTCTCTTTGGATCTCGTGCTTCCTACAGAAGTTATAAAATTCAGACGAGACAAACTCACCACTGTTGTATAATATAAACTTCTTGATCTACAGGCCAATCCGACCCTCCACCAGCTCCTTGAACTCCACAAACAAATGGAAAGCTTCTGACTTCTCCTTCAAGAAATATACTGAAAGTGAGCTGTTAGATCAGGAATACTCTATAGGGGGGTGAATAGAGTATTCAGGGTTCATAAAATTTTCTTCTGATTTACTTTAGTGCAGGGAAAAAATTAAAACAGCAATCCTAACAAACAGCCACAGCATAAAAAATAAAAGAAAAGAGCAATCCAGACAACACAAGAATTTATAGTGGTTCCCCTGAACTTGGGTACATCCACTCTTCTGCCACCCTGGTAGGAATTCACTCAAATTTTTGATCAGGTGCCTGACACCAATGAGCTTTTGATCAAGTGCTCAAAAACCAATCCTCAAGTCTTTTGATCAGGTGACTTGCAACCAGGAATAACTTTTGAATGGAGTTATAACCCTTTATATAGTGGGGGTGAGAGATGATTGTGTCTTCTCTTTCTCAATATATAACTGAGAAGACTTGTGGATATTGATTTTAGCACAGGCTCCCCCTGAGGTATAGAATGGTTCAGAGAGATGGAGCCTTGCTGCAGGATGATAGGCCTTCAGTAGTACAGCCTTGATCAGCAGCTGTTCAGGAACTTCTTTGACAGATAGTGATGTAGTTGTCCTTTGAAGTGTCCTGGAGTGTTGAAGACAGAAGACTCTTGATTTTGATTTGGTGTTCTTCTTCTTCAGACAACTGATGATTTTCAGGTCTAGGGCTTCTTGAGTTGTTGTATCAGAATTCAGAATGAGAGAGCAGAGATTTTCTTGTTACAGACTGATTGTGTGTCTCTTGTCTTATCTGTTTGTCGTCTACTGTCATTAGGAAAGGAGAGAAAACTTCTTTTATATTTCCTGTCAAAAATTCTCTTTGGAAATTTGAAATCCTCTATAATCAATACTGACGGCCTTGAGAATAAACGACATTGAATTATTTCCCCAACTGTCTCATGGAAAAACGGCAGGCAATAATCCTGCAGAAGACCATGATCAATGCTCTGTCTCACGGTTATATTCCCGAGAATATTTGAGCATTAATTACTCAGGAACTATTGTAGTAAGAAGGGGACAGAAGGATGAAAAATAACTAAGTCTGGATTCATCGAACTGATAATAGAAATTGTCGAGCTGAGTTCACAGTTCGTCGGGCTGAGTTGCTGAGTCCGTCGACCAGATGACTTCTATTCGTCGAGTTGAGTTCCAAGATTGCCGAGCTGAGTTGCTGAGTCCGTCGACCAGATGACTTCTGTTCGTCGAGCTGAGTTCCAAGATCGTCGAGCTGAGTTGCTGAGTCCGTCGACCAGATGACTTCTGTTCGTCGAGCTGAGTTCTAAGATCATCGAGCAGAGAGCAGAACTATATTCTCTAGAAACTTTGCCTTTTCTGTGTATGGAGTTCGTCGAGCTGATATCTGGTTTCGTCGACTGAAGTTCAGCAAAATATTTCTGCACTTAGAATAATTTCAGATGCTTCTGGATGAAGGTGTTGAAGTGAAGTATCCAGAATTCGTCGACCTAAGAATTGGTTTCGTCGGGCTGAGGATCAAGTTCGTCGACCAAAGTCTGACTCTGGACTTAGAATCAAGAGATGTTTTCTGATCTTGAAGTGTTGAAGTATAGTGTCCAAAGTTTGTCGACCTGAGTACCAAGTTCGTCGAGCTCGGCTCAGAGAATTTACTCTGAGATCGTCGAGCTGAGCACGACTATCGTCGACCTGAGTTCGACGAACGTCGAACTCATTTTACTTGGTCTTGAGAAAAACTCTAAGTCTTGAGTCTCTGACAGTCTTGTTGATAGCTGGTCCATGTGATGTTGATTCTAAGGACTTGGCCTAGACTCTAGGGCACAACCAGGCCCCTGGCTATACATTGTGGGTCATATGATCCTAACTTAGTAAACCTAGCCCAAATCTTACTAGGGATCCAACAATCTCCCCCTATTTATGTGAGGTCACTAATTACAGACTCAAATCAAAATTGAAAATCAGAAGGCAAGAAAGCATATATCTGGTAGAGATCAATAACACATACAACATATATATATATATATATATATATGTACATAAGCTTTATTTAGAAATAGAAAACAGTTATAAGAACATAACAGAAGTAAAGCAGTTCAGAATCACTACTTTTGTTTCTTCTCTTTGGGCATTACTTCTTTACATTTATCTCCAGGCTTGGTAAAGACAATTTCTCTGTTTGGATCTGAAGCTTGCACTTTTGTCATGGTCATATCAGCAGCCCCTATAATCTTCAAGGATGTGGCTCTGGAGACAAATGCTTCGGGGTGCAACTTCATGTAGTCATCAACATTGAAAAACTTGTTTGTTTTCTCAAACCTCTTAAGCTCTTCTTTCCTATACTTAGACATTGTGGAATACTCAGAAGGATCCTTTCCTTCATCTTTGGCCTTGTTAATCATAGAAAGGCCTACAAGTTCTTGGAATCTGGCCATTCTAGCTGTATTAGCTATTTCAGGATCTTCAAAAGGAAGAGGAGGAGAATTTGATCTTTTAGGACTTTTGAAAGAATATGTGTCTAACCACCTAGAGGGGGGGTGAATAGGTGTAATTTTTCATTTACTTTATAGGCAGACAATCTGTTCAGTAATTTAAACAACAATTGAAATTTCTACAGCTATCAACACAGCAATCACAAAAACAAACATACACAGAGTGCACACAGTGTTTATAGTAGTTCTCCAAGGTCTGGGTACATCCACTTTCGCCCTTCGCCTATCTAGCAGTGTGCTAGATTCGGCCTAACTTCTGCACTTCTCCTCAAATCCTCAGATCTTACAGCTCAGAACCCCAAACAGGTTCCTACAACTCAGAGTGTCCCCACTCCTACAACTCAGGAACAAAGCCCTACCACTCAGTCTTCAACAAGACCTACACTCAGGCTAAACAGCCCTACCTCAGCCTTCAACAAGGCCTACACTTAGAGAATTGATTCTCCTACACTCAGGCTCAAAAGCCCTACCTCAGTCTTTATAAATTTAGGCTTACAACTCTGATCCCTTAGGATCCTACAAAAAGATAATAATGAGTTTTAGATCACCACTCTATTTAAGAGAATGAAGAGGGCAACCTTCTTGATCAGTTCTTGATAGTACTGATTCCTGAGATCAACTTTGTCTTTGCTTTATTCAAGGCTTCTTGAGTCTGAACTCAGTAAAAGTTGATCTTCTTGAAGTAGATCGGCTGGCAACTTCCTTCTTAAGATGGAGAATTAAATCTGGGTACTTCTTTGCAGTCTGGTTCAGAACCTGCTCCTTAAGAGATTTGATTAAACAAGTCTCTTTCTTGATTTCAATTACTGGAGTTCTCTCTCTCTCCAAGTAAATCTGAAATTTCTTCAAAATACTGATTTACAGTTTTCTCTGCATCATTATTCTACAATGATTGATCTTCTGATCACTCCTTGTAATTGTTATTGATACTTGATGATTGATTCTCTTCTGATGAAGGAGAAATGCCTTTATATAGTCTTCCTCCAAGGTAACCGGCTGATCCGGTTTCTAACGAACTTCTTACAGCTCTGATAGATGCAGTAGACCGGCTGAAATGGCAGCTGTCAAGTCATCTAGTAACTTCTTGAAAATACTGTCTCTGTCTGAAAGTGTCGAGACTGATCTTCATTATGTGTCGACACAAATAGACCAAGTGTCGACACAAGTGGACTAAGTGTCGACACATGCCTTGGTGATGTCGACACAACTCCTTCTGTTGTTGTAATAGCTTCTTGACACTGATTTTGTTGAATGTGTCGACACTGATTAAGTGTGTCGACACAAGTACTTCTTCTTTAAAACTTAGTTGAATTCTGCTGTGTGTCGACACATCTCCTTTGTGTCGACACAAGTACTTCATCTTTAACATTGTGTTGAAACTTACTGTGTGTCGACACAGTTGATGTAGACAATGCCTTCAGTGTGTCGACACAGCCTCCTGGTGTCGACTCTGCCTTTCCTGGTGTCGACACAATTTACTCCAAGTGTCGACACTGCTTCTCTAGGTGTCGACAAAAGCCTTCATGAGTGTCGACACTGCTTCTCTAGGTGTCGACACATGAACTTAGAATTTTTCCTGCAATCCTGCAGTTACTTAACCTGCACATATAAACTCAAAACACATCAAATACACCTTGATGCATATCATTGAGTAGGGTGAGGCTTCTTCAAATCTGGTACACATTTTCCAGTGTACCCAATAATCTCCCCCTATTTAGAGAAGTCATAACGCTTAGTCAATGATATGCACCATTCATAATAAATACACAATATGATGTATAATAGCATTATATGACAGGGTAAATACTAAACAAAACATGTAACACAAATCATCACTGAATAATTATGCTAACACAATGAGCATCATTATAGTTTTGTTTGAACTTCCAATATTATCTTTAAGAAAGGTTTACATAGATTTTAATACAAAAGATTACAAAGATGTAAACTTAAGAAAATCTAATCTAATGCTGCTCTGGCTCCTTGATGACAATGCCCTTGCCAGATTGAATCTTGTCCTGAAAAGGAACATCAGAGTCATCAGCAGACTTCTTTCCCTTTAGATCTTTATTTTTCAGCTCTTCAGCCCTTATCTTCTGTCTTTCAAAATAATGATATGGCTTAGGGAAATACTTGCTAGGCTCCTGTGCATTAGTAGGTAGCTTCCCCAGTTTAGCCTTTCTTCTATATTGTATTATGGCTTATTTCCGTGCATCATGTTTTCTCCACTCTTGCTCAGAGTCCCACTTGCCCCTCTCTAGGAAATTATCCTTTGCATCCTTCTAAGAAGTCAGTATAATATTTCTAGAAGTTGGGCTCCACTCTTCAAAATCAGGCTTTAACTCAGCCTGTTCTCTGAATCTCTTCTTAGATAGATGAGCTTCTTGCTCTTTAGTCAATACTTCCTCAGGTACAGGCTTATCTACTTTCTCTATGATCACATTTGGAGCACCTTCTGGAGGGCTATACATAGATTGTATCTCCTGATGTATCATTTCAAAATTTGCTGGAGGGTAAATCACTTGTGCAACTTCAGCTTGCTCACCTCCAAAAATAGAAGGATTTATACCTGATTCAACAACATTATCATCATCATCACATAAGGGTGGATATCCAAGGGTGGCACTGATGCTGTTGGAAATCCATTTAGCATGGTCAGAGCCTGCTTTGACTAATACCCTCTCCCCCTTTATGACTTCTCTTTCTATATGATCCCTAAGATCATCCTTCTGAAATCTGATCTGAGCATTCAGATAGTTAACACCATCTTTATAAAAAGGCTTCAACTTTTGCAGCTGTGCATTAATAGCCTTTTAAGAATCTTCAATTGCATTTTTAACAGCAGTGAGGCTTTCTTGTAATTGTTTACCAAATTCTGCTTTGGCTGTAGCACTTACTGCAGTCTGTGCAGTAGTTATATTTTTCATTTCAATAACAATCACATTATGTGATTCAGTCAAGTTTTCATTCATTCTTATTTGATTTTCTAAGACATATCCTTTCTTGAGAGCTATGTCATCAACCTGTGTCTTTATCTTTTCTTGGTGAGTGGCTAGGTAAACCACTGCATTACCTCCTTTATGAAAACAGTCAGTCATTTCCTTCTTGTTCAGATTAACCTCAAATCTTATAGACTTTATATCTTGAGCCAAGGAAAATTGTAACTTCTTATGATGCTCATCCATATATGTTTCCATAGCTTTTCTTTGCTCATCCAATTTTATTTGCAAAACCACCAACAATGAGCTATAATCAATTCTTGGGGAAGGCTGTGGAGAAACTGTTTCTAAAGCTTTCTTGTAGGTCTGGCTTCTCCTTTTGAAAACCATAAGCTTTCTCTTCTTAGCTCTAGCAGCTTACTCATCCTCAGAAGTAGAAGTACTGGCAATGTCTACCCTTTCCTTAGGACTAGGAGGCAATTCCTTCTCAGTCCTTGGTAGCTCCCCCTGTGTCCTTTGCTCCTCATTCTCATTTCTTCTTTGCTCCTCTTCATTTCTTGCAGTCTCCTCCTGATACCTAACATGTTCCCCCTCAAGATCTACCTGCTCCCCCTCAAAAATTGATTTCTCTCCCTCAAAATCAGTCTGTACCAAATCAGGGAATAACTCTTCTAGAGTAAACTCCTATTGAGTAGGGACTGGAGATTTTCTTATCTTAGGGGCATTATCAGCAACTGATGTGTCTTCCATGACAACATCTTGTGGTTGATTATGTAACTGAGTTTGTTGATCAACATCAATTAAAGATTCAGTCAATACTTCATTCTCAATATGAAAAATTGATTGATTAACTTCATTGATTACCTCAAGAATTGTTTGTGTTGCCCTTTCACTGTCTAAGTGAGTTGGCTCATCCACATGTTGAGGCTCCCCCTAGACTGGATCCAAGTGAATGGGGCTAGCAGATGGTAGCTCCCCCTGCCTCTGTGCATCTTCAGTCCTTATTGGTGACTTTCCAGTAATATCTGCTTCTTCCTCATTTGAACTGAAAACAACTTGTTCCTCTGAACTACTTGAGGATTCTGAAGCCACTATGGCTTTCTTCTTCTTCTTCTGTTGAGGAACTTCCTTTTTTGGAGTAGGCATGTCCTTTGTCAACACCCTATCCCACCTTGAGATAATCCTAACATCCATTCTCCTCATGTGATTTATCTTAGAACCTGCAGCTTGTTTCATTACTTCTGGAATAATTCCAGCTAAGTACAAACTCATAATCCTACCCAGATTGGGCTTCTTCAGACTTTCCTTAATCTTGTCAAACATCACTGCTGACCAATCGGTTTTGAGTTTGAAAATGATTCTTGTCATTAAACTGAACATGTGAGCTGATATTCTATCATGCCCACCAGGCTTGCACAGAATCACCTTTCCTACTACTTCAGACAAGAACTTGCCTTGCATGTTCATGCCTTTCCTATTAAAAACTGATCCAATTTCATGTTTGAATCAAGTCCATACCATTTCAGTGCCTCCCTTGTCTTAGATGTATGTACATCTTCTTCCTCTTTAGTTCTAGGTAGATGTAGAACCTTTCTTAGACTCTTCTGGGTGAGTTTTACTTTTGCTCCATGGAATTTGGATTTATTCTTGAGAGCAGCTTCATCAAGAGTAGCTGCACCAAAAAATTCGAGTACTTCCTTCTTCCAAATCTTGATGGGCTCAGAAACTAGATACTCCAACCAAGTCTCAGCAACTAGGGTTACAACAACTTGAATTTCTGGTTCTGCATCGTCAAAGGCATGTCGTACTAGCTCATAACCTTCATTGATGTTCTCTTCTAGCTTGTGCGCCATTAGGGTTTTGAGAAATCTTGAATTTAGAGGAGAGAGATGTCGACACAAAAGTTTGGTCTCGAAACTATGGAGAGCGTGTCGACAAACAATGTGGAAGACCTATTTATACCTTTCTAAAACGAAGGTGAAAAGGCGTGTCAAAATACTCTAAATGTGTCGACACTGTTGAAAAGTATCGACACTTACTTCTAATGTCTCGACAACTATATGTCGACACAAATATAGTCGACAGAATATATGTGTCGACACTTATACATCTCAGCTCGACGATTAGTCGAAACTCTACTCGACGAAATTTGTATTGGGCCTAAAGGTCAACACCACATTTGGATGTGTCGACACCTACTCTGGATGTGTCGACACCATTTCTCTAAAGTGTCGACACAGACTTCCTAGATGTGTCGACACCAATTCTCTGGAATGTCGACACCACTTCTATGTGTCGACACAGACAACTCCTTGTGTCGACACCATTTTACTTAGCCAATTTTATGAAACTATTCTAAGTTTAACATTCCTAATTCAATTTTAAACTTATTGAATTTGGTTTCATCTAGGGGCTTAGTAAATATATCAGCAATCAGATTATCTGTTTTAATATATTCTAGGGAAATTTCCTCTTTTTCTACATGTTCTCTAAGAAAATGGTATCTAATTTCTATGTGCTTAGTCCTACAATGTGAGACAGGATTATTTGCAATAGAAATGGTACTTCTAGAATCACAAAACAAAGGTGTTCTACTTACCTGAATACCATAATCTTCTAGCTGGTGTTGAATCCATAATAACTGTGCACGACAACTTCCTGCTGCCACATACTCTGACTCAGCTGTGGAGATTGCCACACTGGTCTGCTTCTTACTGCTCCATGACACCAGCCTTCCTCCTAGAAATTGACAGGTTCCTGTAGTACTTTTTCTGTCTTCCTTACAACCTGCAAAATCTGCATCTGAATATCCTATTAGTAGAAAATCTCTATTCCTAGGGTACCAAAGGACTAGATAACGTGTGCCCTTAAGATATCTCAAAATCCTTTTGACTGCAGTTAGATGAGATTCTTTAGGGCATGCTTGGTACCTAGCATAGACATATGTAGCATACATAATATCTGGTCTACTAGCAGTCAGATATAATAGGGAGCCAACTATCCCTCTATACAAAGTTTCATCTACAGGTTTCCCTGCATCATCTTTGCTTAGAGACACACTTGACCCCATAGGAGTTCTCATGGTAGTGGATGATTCCATACCATACTTCTTTATTAACTCTAGGGTGAACTTAGACTGGGATATGGACAAGCCATCTTCAGTCTGTCTAACTTGGAGTCCCAAGAAGAACTTAAGTTCCCCCATACTGCTCATTTCAAATTTTCCTTGCATAAGTTTTGCAAACTTCCTGCAAAGATTACTTTTAGTAGACCCAAATATTATGTCATCAACATATATTTGGACTAGGATTATCATACCTTTAGATTCCCTAAGGAATAGAGTCTTGTATATTTTCCCCCTTAAGAATTTGTTCTCAATGAGGAAACTAGACAGGGTTTCGTACCAAGCCCTTGGGGCTTGTTTCAACCCATACAATGCTTTCATAAGTCTATAAACATTATCAGGTTTGGGAGAATCAACAAAACCTGAGGGCTGCTCTACATAGACTTCTTCCTTTAAATTTCTATTTAGGAATGCTGATTTCACATCCATTTGGAATACCTTGAAACCTTGATATATTGCATAAGCAAGGAACATCCTGATTGCCTCCAGTCTTGCTACTGGATCAAAGGTTTGATCAAAATCAATACCTTCTTCCTGCCTATATCCCTTTACAACAAGTCTAGCTTTATTCTTTATGATGATTCCATTCTCATCCAATTTGTTCCTAAAGACCACTTTGTTCTAATGATATTGTGGTCTTTGGGTTTAGGAACAAGCTTCCAGACCTTGTACCTCCTGAACTGATTCAGCTCCTCTTGCATTGCATCAATCCAATGAGGGTCTAGAACTGCTTCTTGAAATTTCTTTGGTTCCACTTGTGATAGGAAGCTGGAGCAAAGAACAGTGCTCAGATTCCTGCTTCTTGTTTACACTACTTGTCTTGGATCACCAATTATCTGATCGGTTGGGTGATCCTTTAAGTTTATTTATTAGAGGTAGTCTTTCTTCAGGTTGAACCCCTCCATTCTCTTCACCATGCTACACCTCTTAGTTTTCTTCTGCATCTAGAGAGTCTTATACTCCCCCTGGACAGCAGCCACCATTCTCTACTTCCTTACTTGCAGTAGTATCTTCTGCAATGGTGAGCTTGTCCATCCTCTCAGTTATACCTGTAGAACTGCAAACACTACTTGGTAATTCACTGTTAATGAGCCTTGTTTCATCAAAAACAACACGTACAAACTCTTCTACAACTTGAGTGATCAAGTTATAGACCCTATAAACCTTACTATTGTTGTTGTACCCAACAAAGATCCCCTCTTGGGATTTGGCAGCAGACTTGGTTAGATAAGACTTGCCATTGTTAAGTATATAGCACTTGCAACCAAAGATCCTGAAATAGGATAAATTTGGTTTTCTTCCCTTCACAATCTCATAGGGAGTCTTTTTGTGGCTCTTGGTGATAGTAGCCCTATTGATCACATGGCATGCAGTATTTACTGCCTCAGCCCAGAAATACTCTATGAGAGATGTGTCACTCAATAGAGTTCTACCAGCCTCTATCAATGTTCTATTCTTCCTTTCAGCCATACCATTTTGCTGAGGTGTTCTAGGTGAGGAAATTCCTGAAAAATCCCAAATTGTTCACATATTCTTGTCATACTTTCAGACTGAAATTCAGTACCATTGTCACTTCTGATTTTGACCACTGTACTGTCCAACTCATTCTGAATTTGTTTAACAAAACTCTATAAGATATTTGGGGTTTCAGATTTTTGTCTTAGGAAGAACACCCAGGAATATCTTGAATAGTCATCTACTACACAAATGTGTAGACCTTCCTACGTAGACTGTGAACTTGCATATGACCAAAAAGATCCATATGCAAGAGGTATAGACACCTCACAGAATCCTTGTTTTCAAGACTATGAAAGGTGGATTTGGTTTGCTTGCCTTTTTGACAAGCTGAGCATATCCCATCCTTTATACACTTAACTTGAGGACCATTTCTCACTAACTCTTTGCTAAAGAGTTGGCCAATAGTCTTGTAATTTAGATGGGCTAGCCTCTTGTGCCATTTGACACAATGAGAGACTCTCTCATCAGCTACAAGACAAATAGGAGAAACATTGTTCTCACACACAAAGTCAAGACAGTAAACATTCCTTTTTCTATAACCTGTCAAAATGATCTTTTGATCACTTGACCTTTTGATGTGACAACCATTCTTGACAAATCAGATGTCATATCCTAAATCACTAAGCTGACTTATGCTAATGAGGTTGTGTTTCAAACCCTTTACATAAGCCACTTGAGTGATTGTAATCTGATTACTAGAAATATTACCAAATCCCTTGATGATTCATTTTTCTGAACCACCAAAGGTTACTTTAGGGTCATCCATGATAGGTTTGTAGTCCTTCAGCAACCCCCTTGTTCCAGTCATGTGCCTGGAACATCCACTGTCCAAGTACCATATAGGGGCATGGCCACTTGGACTCACCTGCAAAACAGATTACTTAACCTTAGAACCCAAATAACTCTTGGGTCCTTGGTACAGGTTAGTTTGACCTTTAACAAAACAACCTGTAGCTCTTCTAGCAGGCAGTTTGCTACTCTCCTTAACACTAGAATTGTGCCAACAATCTAAGGCAAAGTGGCATATCTTGCCACAACACCAGCACTCAAACCTGTTGTACCTTTGTTTAGGTACTACTCTGGCTAAATTATCTACAGCAGGCTTCTTGGTTTGTGTTGGGGCTTTGCCTTTATATTTGGACCTTGCAGTCCAGGCAGGTATTTTAAACCCTAATCCAGCCTTACACTTTTGAGGTACAAACTCATCTATCAAGGGTAAAACAGATTTAGGTTTAGAATAACTAGCAACTATCTCTTTCTCTTTCTGAAGTCTAACCTCCAGATTTCTACTTTGATCATTCTTGAATGTAATAGTACCCATCTGAATAACAGTAATGTTTTTCAGTCTGGATATCTCATTCAGTTTCTAATCTAACAACTTGTCTGAATCAGCAGCAGCCAATTTAAGACTAGCAATCTCCTTTGCCTGAGTTTTGGCCAAGGTTTTGCTTTTCTTCAAGGCCTGCAACAAGTCCCTATATTCATCAATTAACTGATGAATATCTCCTTTAGATTCAGACTCACCCACATCACTTGATGCAGATGTATCTGACTCTGACTCAGTACTATAAATTGAACTAGAAGAACAACTTTGTACCTTACTTGGTCCAGGATGATCCTGGTTCTTGTCTCCTTCAGATATAGCCATCAATCCCTTGCACTGATGGTCTTCATGCTCATAAATTTAATTCATTAGCTGCATGAACTCATATTCTTCCTCTTCAGTAAATAATCCAATGTAGGCTTCAGCTTCTGATTCTGTTTCTGAAGATGACTGGTCTGCCAGACTCTTGTCTTTCTTAGCAACAAAGCACTTTTCCTTTTTGCTCTTAACCTAAGTCTTCTTTTTGTCAGCTGACTCCTTCCTCTTTTCAGGACTGTCAGCCACTACATGTCCCTGTCTATTGCAACAATAGCACACAATATTTGAAGATGTAGCTTTGCTTAGCTTGTACCTGCCTCTGTCATTCCTGGATGACTTTATCTTCTGATTGTAATCATCTTTTGGCTGAGAAGTGGAAGGCTTAGACCTCCACCGCCTCTTCTTTAGAAGTTTTTGAAAGTGCCTAGTAAAAGCAGCAAAGTCTTCATCACTTTCACTACTATCAGAATTCTTGCTATCTGAATTATCTGTGACAGCCTCAGCAATTATTTGAGGTGGAGATGGAGACTTGCTTCTATACTTCTTAGTGGCTTCAGTCTTGAAGGCCACAAACGTTTCCTTGTGCTCCACTCTAGTATTCTTCTCTTCCTCCTTTCTAGCCATTAACTGCATCTCATAAGATAGCAGTTTACCAAACAAAGTTGGAGGAGGTATATCAGTAAGTTTGGACACTTCCCTAATAGCACAAATCTTGGTGTCCCAGTCCTTAGTCAGGGATCTTAAGAACTTGTCATTCAGCTTATAGTTGCTGAAGTCTCTTCCATAGGATATCAACTCATTAACTATCCTATAGAACTTCTTGTAACATTCTATAATGCTATCAGATTTTTCTTGTCTGAAGCTTTCATATTCCTGATTTAACATTAACTTCCTATCTTGTCTTACTTCCTCTGATCCCTCCATATAGACTATTAATGTGTCCCACATTTCTTTGGAGGTTTTATAATGAATTAAGTTCTGAAATGTTGAATCATCAATGACACTAACAATTATATTCTGGGCTCTCTTATTCATATTGGCCAGGATGATTTCATCTTTAGTCATTTCAGAGAAGTCCTTGTGAATTTTCTGATTTGCATCCAGAATGGATATCTTCATTGGCACATATGGGCCTTCTTTGACTGTAATATATATCCTTGGGTCAGAAGCTTCCATAAAGAGTCTGACCCCCTCTTTCCATATGCCAAATATCTCTTTTCTACATATTGGCAATTTCATGGACCCCAGCTCTTTGTGATTCTCACTTGAACCCATTTTCTTGATTCTTGTTTGTTCTGAATCTTCCTATAGGATCTTACTCAGACTGTTAAGTCCATTTGTTGAGCAACCTCCCTCTGATACCACTTGAAAGAATATGTGTCTAACCACCTAGAGGGGGGGGGGTGAATAGGTGTAATTTTTCTTTTACTTTATAGGCAGACAATCTGTTTAGTAATTTAAACAACAAATGCAATTTCTACAACTATCAGCACAACAATCACAGAAACAAACATACACAGAGTGCACACAGTATTTATAGTGGTTCCCTAAGGTTTGGGTGCATCCACTTTCCCCTTCGCCTATCTAGCAGTGTGCTAGATTCGGCTTAACTTCTGCACTTCTCCTCAGATCCTCAGATCTTACAGCTCAGAACCCCAAACAGGTTCCTACAACTCAGAGTGTCCCCACTCCTACAACTCAGGCACAAAGCCCTATCACTAAGTCTTCAACAAGACCTACACTCCGGCTAAACAACCCTACCTCAGCCTTCAACAAGGCCTACACTCAGAGAATTGATTCTCCTACACTCAGGCTCAAAAGCCCTACCTCATCCTTTATAAATTTAGGCTTACAACTCAGATCCCTTAGGATCCTACAAAAAGATAATAATGAGTTTTAGATCACCACTCTGTTTGTGAGAATGAAGAGGGCAACCTTCTTGATCAGTTCTTGATAGTACTGATTCCTGAGATCAACTTTGTCTTTGCTTTCTTCAAGGCTTCTTGAAAGAAAACTGTTGTCGACCTAAATCACCTAGAGGAGGGTGAATAGGTGGTTTGTGCATCTTTTGCGGAATAAAAAATAATTAGAGCACAGCACAGAAATATCTACCAATATCACAGACGATACAAGATGTATAGTGGTTCCCCAACCTTGGGTACATCCACTTTCCCTCACCGATCTAGCAATCAACTAGACTCGGCTACTCCACTATCTCGGATCAAAAATCGATCCTACCCTCGGAACAAAGTTCCTACAAACTCGATCCAAACAAAGGGATCTACACCTCGGAAGATAACACTTCCTACAAACTCGGAGTGAAAAACTCCTACACTTGGAGAAGATTTCTCCTACAAGAATAAAATGAGGTTTACAAGAATACAAATAGTAAATCACTCAGATCTGGAAGACACGGCCAGGATCTTCTTCTTTTCAACTTTGTAGCACTTTCAGAAATCGGTGAAGAGGTTCTCAGCTTCGATCTAGATTTACTCGCTTTTACAGAAATCGAGAGAGAATATGATCAGCGAAGTCGATCTCGATCTGTAACTCTCTTCAGAATAGTCCTCTGAAAGTAGAAGCTTTGGCCGGAGAAGAATGCGGCGGCAGCGGCTTTCGATTTGCGAAAATCAGAGAGGAGTCGGCTGAAGAATATTTCTCGAAATAGAATGACAAGAAAGCTTGGAGAATACTTAGGGTTTGTCATTTTTTGATAAGACCTTATATAGGAGAGACTAACGGTCATAATCGGTCATAATGATGTACACGTGGACCAATCATGTCGCGTGATTTGAAAAATCTCGTCAGAAAAAGGACTTAGAAAAATTTCGGAAAGATTTAGCCAATTACACGAGTAAGTTAATAACTACTCGAGTAGTTGAATAACTACTCGAGTATATTATGGAGAACATACTCGGGTAAATATATAAAGACTACTCGAGTATATAGAGATCAACTACTCGAGTAAGCAGACAGAACTACTCGAGTATGTGTAGAGACCTACTCGAGTACATAAAGGATCTACTCGAGTACTGGAGAAGTTACTCGAGTATATTGCATGAACTACTCGAGTACATGAAGTACTACTCGAGTGGAATACTTAGAAAAATTCTGAAGAGGTCTGCTGGCAACTACTCGAGTAGTTGAACTAAACTACTCGAGAGGAAGTAATCTACTCGAGTAGGTGAAAGTTCTACTCGAGTAAAAGACTTAGAAAAATTCTGGAGTAGGGAAATATCAAGGTACACGAGTGACACATGATATACTCGAGTAGGTATAATGAACTACTCGAGTATGTTTCTATCTACTCGAGTAAGTGAGTATACTTACCCTAGTATATGAGTGTACTTACTCGAGTATGTGACTTAGAGAAATTTAGATGAGGGAACCCTTTAGTACTCAGGTATAAAGTGTAATCTACTCGAGTATATAAGCATGCTACTCGAGTATATGACTTTGTCTACTCGAGTAGGTGACTTAGCTACTCGAGTATATGACTATGTCTACTCGAGTACAAGGTTCCTTTACTCGAGTAAATTATACTCAGACTACTCGAGTAGGTGAAAGCCCTACTCGAGTAAAATACTTAGAAAATTTCTGATGTTGGAAAAACTGATTCTTCTAGAGTAGCCAACTTCAAATTTCATTCCTATAGTCCAATATCTTGAATATGAAGTGTATCCCAATAGAGAGACCACACATGAGTCAACACCTTGGAATATGCAATGAGGGATTACATTGCACAGTTCCTGTGTTTGAAGACCCACTGTGGACTGACAATGGTCTACACGTCCAGTGAAATTCCTGCACGCATAAAACTCAAATCAAGCATCAGATACAACTTAATTCATCTTAGTTCTAGGGTGACTTCATCAAATCTGGGTTCATGTGGATGAAATACCCAACAATCTTCCCCTATTTGTTGAAGTCAGAACTCTTTACACTAAGGTGAATTATGGATATAAAAGAAACTAAGTAGAAAAAATATGAGCAGGTAAGCAAAGGATAATGAAAAAGATAATTAGACAGCAATGAAGAATTGTATATATATGAGTTTCCAAAAGCATCAAGTCTACAATTTGTCATTTCAATTTCTCATCATCTTTAAGTTTGGGCTTGGGATTGCTGCTTATCCATCTTTTCTTGCTGTCTTCTTAGATAGCTGAATGGCTTTGGGAAATACTTAGGAGGCCTTGGAGGAGCAGCAGGGTTATTTCTCCCAAATTCTCTGTCATGGATCTTCCTTTTCAGCATTGACTTCTCATATAACTCCCATTCCTGGGAACTGTAGTGCATGTTTCTGTTCTCATTGTGATCCATGATCAGCCTGAGTGTGTCCAAAATGAGAGACTTTGAAGTTGGAGACCAGGCTTCAGCATGTTCAGGGGCCTTAGAAGGAGCAGTCCTGCTAGCAGAGGGACCTTCACCATATTTCCTTTTCTTCTTGTGGATTCTGATCTCTAGAGGGGTTTGAAGGAATATATCAGCAGGATCGTCTTCTTCCCAGCCTGGAACATAAGTGTCTGGAGGAGCAACTGAGTCTCCAGGCCTGGGAGAGAAGGTAGGTTGTTGAGGAACAACTGGGGCAGTGACATCTGTTGCTAGAGGATTGAGATGATGGGGAATGATGTTTGGGTCCACTGCAAGATCTGGCAAGATCTGATTGTGCATCCAGACAGCAGTGTCATATGTGTGAAATTTGACACTCTGTATCTGGGCAAGCACATCATCATGAATGGTCTTCATATGAGCTTCCCATACAACTGTCTTTTGAGCAGTAGATTTTTCTACCTGTTCTTTGAGTTCTTTTATCAAACCCTCCCCCTTTCTGACTTCAACAGATACTTTCTCTATGGTGTCATCTTTGAAAATGCCAACTTCTTCACAGATCTTCATCTTGTTGGCTTCAGTCCTCGTGTCTAGTTCTATCTGATTGTTTGCCAAGGTGATACCTTGTTCCATAACATTGCCCACACTAGCGATAGTATGTTCAAGGGCTTTGCCACCAAGTTGGAACAGGTACATGAGCTTGTCAGTGTTATGCTAAATTTCAGCAAAACCTCTGCTCATCTCAGTCTCAAGAGCAGTGACCTTGTCAGTGACCACCTTTAGAGAGGTGTCAAAATGATGTCTTTGTTCTTGAAGAAGAATGGTGATGTGTTGCAGCAAATCGGAGGAGGAGGAAACTGTAGCAGCAACAGTAGAGGGAGCAGCAGTAGGGATAGGAGGAGTTACCCAAGGAGCTATTTCTTCAATTATCACTGAGCTGAGAGCTCTGGTGGTAGGAATGACAGCATCCAATTCTTCTGTGTCATGGGGGATGGAGAAATCGAGGTTTCTGAGAGGAGCCTCAGCTGGTTCAGGAGAAGGCTCATCAGAAATAAAAATGGTGTCTGGCTTATCTGCTGGAGGATTTGGAGAAGGTATTGGAGTCCTGGCTGGAGAATGAGCAGGAGTCTGTGCTGGAGACAAGTCCTTGTTACCTTCAGAGGTTGGAGCTGGAGGAGATAGAGGAGGAGGGGGAAGCACATCTTCAGAAAGCTCTGCAATCATGGCATCTATAGCAGCAGCTGTGGACAGAAGAGTGTCTTGAGGTACTTGAGCTGAGGGAGTGGCTGGACTCTGTGGAGTATGAGGTAGGGATGGAATCTCTGGCTGAGGAGAGCGCTGCCTAACTGGGCTAGAAGGATCAGGCTCCCCCTCACTTGGTGCACCAGAGGAGCTGACCACATGATGAGGAGAGGGAGATGGAGTCTTGTCCTCTACAGCTGGAACCTCTGAAAGCTTGGCAGCTTGGGCAGAATTCTTTAACCTGAGATCCCATCTCTGAATGGAAGAGATGGAGACCTTCTTCATATGGTGAAGTGGAGTACCTTTGGAGAGGTTGAAGACTTCAGGATTTGTTTCATGAAGGAGCAGAGAGATAATTCGTGTGTAGTTGGGGGATTTCATGCTGTCCTTGATTTTGTCCAAAATCAGCATACCAAATTGGTATTTCTTGCGACATACAATGGCTTGCATTATATCGAAGAAATATGAGGGAATGTCTCGGATGGAGTGAGTCTTGCACAGTAAGATTTTACCAATAACATCGACCAAGAATTTGCCTTCTGCATTCATATCTGACCTTTTGAAATATTGAGCATCAGTGGAAAAACCACAGAAAAGGGCTGTCCTGTCGGAATCCTCAGCAACTAGGTGATCTTCTTCATCAACAATCGGTAAACGGAGAAGTTGAGAGACAGAGGTCTTGGTGAACTTTAGTTTCAAACCCTTTACTGTAGATTTTAGGACTTTGCCATTTCGTCGAACCTTGAGATTTGAGAAGAATTCTGCAATTTCGGGGAAGAGAACGCGACAGGGTTCTTGGAGGATGAAGGAGAGGCCGGCGGTGTCGAGGAGGATGAGGAGGTTACGGAAATCATCGGAGAGCTCTGTGATACCCTCGGTGACTAGTTCGGAGCCGACGCCAATCTTGTGAGAAGTCGCCATGGATGCGAATGACTGGAGGAATGAGAGAGAGGGCTCTGCAACTTCGGCCGAAGAGAGGAGTCGAATCGGCAGGGTAGGCGAAGAGGCAGAGGGTACTCGAGAGATAGAAATGATCTCGTGTAGGTTTGAGGTTGCAGAATTTCATATATATATTACTCGTAAATTACTGCTAATTAATTTAAAGCAGGAGGCGGCATCTAGCCTTGGGGGGCGAATAGAACAATTTTCAAAATCTGGGAAACAGGACACGAGAAGGAGATAGACTACTCGAGTAGGTAAAGGTGATACTCGAGTAGGTCGTCAGGAGGTACTCGAGTAGGTCGTCAGGAGGTGCTCGAGTAGGTCTGCAAAGAGTACTCGAGTAGGTAGATGACTTACTCGAGTAGGTCGACAGGAGTTACTCGAGTAGGAGGAGAGAGCTACTCGAGTAGATGGGTGACTTACTCGAGTAGGTAAATGACTTACTCGAGTAGGTCTTTAGATACTCGAGTAGGCACATCCTCATACTCGAGTAGGTCAGTATACATACTCGAGTAGGTGCATTCTTATACTCGAGTAGGTAGAGAGGAGTACTCGAGTATGTCTCAGCTTCTCGAGTTGAATTTTGAAAAAGTTGAGAAGGGAGAGATTTTTACTAACCCCTTGCAATTACGAGTTTCTTAGTCAGCTAGCCTTCTTTAGTCCTCTTTGTTGAGCATCCCAAGCTCTGTCTTGAAGAACGAGAACTTGGTCTCGTCCAGCGGCTTTGTGAAGATATCTGCAACTTGCCTATCTGTAGGCACATATTGGAGATCTATGTCTCCATGCTCCACATGTTCCCGGATGAAGTGATACCTTAGCTCGATATGCTTTGTCCGGCTGTGGGAAACTGGATTGTTGGTTATTGCAATTGCGCTGGAGGAGTCACAGTACAAGGGAATATCTTTGAACTGCAGGTTGTAGTCCTCGAACTGATTCTTTATCCATAGCAACTGTGCGCAACAGCTGCCTGCAGATATATACTCTGACTCGGCCGTTGAGATTGCGACACAGTTCTGCTTCTTGCTACTCCAGGAGATTAGCCTTCTTCCGAAGAATTGGCAAGTCCCTGAGGTGCTTTTCCGGTCATCTTTGCTACCTGCAAAGTCTGTATCTGAAAATCCAATTAGTTCGCTGTCATTACTTCTTGGGTACCATAAGCCAAGATTTGGTGTGCCTTTAAGGTATCTCAGAATCCGCTTTGTAGCAGCGTAATGAGATTCCTTAGAGTTCACCTGAAATCTAGCACAGACACATGTTGAGAACATTATGTCAGGCCTACTGGCAGTAAGGTAGAGCAGGGATCCAATTATGCTTCTGTACTTGATTTCATCAAAAGGTTTCCCTTTTTCATCCTTATCCAGAGACATAGTTGAGCCCATTGGAGTCCTCATAGAGGTTATATTCTCCATTCCGAATTTCTTAATTAGCTCTTTGGTGAATTTGGTCTGGGAGATGAAAATTCCATCTTCAGATTGTTTCACCTGAAGCCCTAAGAAATACTTCAGCTCGCCCATACTGCTCATTTCAAACTTCCCTTACATAAGTTTTGAGAACTTTTCGCAGAGGTTGTTATCTGTAGAGCCAAAGATAATGTCGTCGACATAGATTTGCACTAGCAAAATCTTGCCTTTTATTTCCCTAAGAAATAATGTCTTGTCTATCTTTCCCCTTATGAACTTGTTCTCAAGTAGAAAGATAGACAATGTTTCATACCAAGCTCTAGGAGCTTGTTTCAGACCATATAGGGCCTTGTGCAGAAAATAGACATGATCGGGAAAGTTTGGATCAACGAAACCTGGAGGTTGTTCCACATACACTTCCTCCTTTATGTTACCATTCAGGAAGGCTGACTTCACGTCCATCTGATAGACTGTGAAGCCTTTGAAAGCAGCATATGCAAGGAACAACCTTATGGCCTCCAGCCTCGCCACCGGAGCATATGTCTGGTCGAAGTCGATTCCTTCTTCTTGACGATAGCCTTTAGCGACGAGTCTGGCATTGTTCTTTATGATAGTTCCGTCTTCATCCATCTTGTTCCTGTAGACCCATTTTGTTCCAATGATGTTCTTTCCCTTGGGTCTTTGAACCAGCATCCACACATTGCAGCGCTTGAACTGATTTAGCTCTTCTTCCATTGCCATTATCCATGATGCGTCTGAGTTTGCTTCCTCAAATTTCTTTGGTTCAACCTGTAACATCCCATGTTACTTCTGGACCCCTCAACTTAGATTGGGTTAGGCATGGGTGAGATTTAAGGAAGACCAACTATGTTTGACCCTAGATAGTGGATGGTAGCCATGTGGGGCCCACTATAGAACCATAGTTAAACTAGGTCAAACTAGCCTAAGTGGGGACCCTAGCCACTCCATGACCCCACCACATTGCCATAACCCTAAAAACAATCTAAGTGAACCCTAGGACATGTCACTAGGTCAACACTTTGACCCCAATTGACCAAAGTCAACCTTGGGCTTAATTTGGTCAAACCCACACTCATAAGCCCAATTAGCCTAAGTAGGGCACCGCCTTGACCCAACCCAAGTTGGGTGGTGCCACTAGACCCATTTCCACCAAGTAGGGTCAGTCCACCCACCATGGTTGACCAAGTCAACCCTAAAAGTCAATTTGGTCAACAAATTGACCTAAAGAGAGAAAATGAAGGCCAAGCCCAATCCCATTGGGCTAAGCCCATCCAAATCAGCCCAAGCCCAACCTAAGTGGTCAAAGACAACCCATAACCCCCAAGATTAGGAAAGAGAATACATGCAAAGGGGTAGAAAAGGAATTTGGAGAAGAAGAGGAGAGAGAAAAGGGAAATGAAGGGAAGGATGGCCACATGACCACACATGCAGCTGCTGTCCAGTTGCCTAAACATGCTGGCCGGCCTACTCAGACAATTCCAGAAGAATTTGGAGCATGGTGGCCACATGGCACCATGGGTGAAGCCTCCAAAGCTCAAACCGAGCTCACTTTGGAGTTAACTCCACATATAGTCCACCTCAGCCCAATTCACCCCCTCCATTAGCTTCAGTGAGCTCGGGCGAGTAGAAATCGACTACTGGATCGAAGGAAACGGTGCAGGAACCATGATTCCAAGAAATTTCGCCGGAGCAAGGTCGGGAATGGCCACCCGCTGCAAAACTCACCGTCGCGCCGCCATACAGGTCCATTTCACTTCACCTCTACCCGTACTAGAATCCTAGATCAACTAGGGGAGATATCGGGCTCCATTGAGCCCGATGCCATGGGAGAAATGAGAGATTTTTCCAAGATTTCTAAACCACTCGGGATCGCCGTCGCCGCCGTCTCCCGCCGCCCCATCACCGGGAAACGATAGCCACCACCACCGTGAAGGTGATGACACCGTTGGCCGGGGGTGGCGCCGCCTCAGCTGGCCGGAAACAGCCAGCAAAGATGCTCCAGCCAGATTCAATCCCTGCCGTTGGCTGGAGGTAGGAGATAAACGGATGCCGTTAAAATGTGCTTTAAGATTCGTGCAGCTGTTATTTAAAAATCAAATTATTTTGTTATAGTTTTAATGAAATGAAATGAAAATTCTGTCACATTATTATAGCCACCTTGCATGTTAATTTTAGGCCTCTTCGAGGCATTTCCAGACCTTATCCTCTTAATGAAAATTGTAGCCAAGGGTCTTATATTTAATGTGCCACCCTAAACATGTGATTTGGTGTAGTGTGCAGTCCTGTAGGTCATTTCTCCTAGGACTGGTCCTAGAGTAGGGCAGATATTAAATTGGATGCCCAGGTCAAACCATTAGTCACCATGGCCCCAACGTTTGGGCACATGCATGATTAGGGCATACTTAGCCCCTGCCAAAATTTAGGAATTTTTAGAGAACATTTTCCTATAGTGTTTGCCAAAATATCAAAATACAAATAAATGAAATATAAGGAGTTCTACACCTCCCCATGGTCCCAAATCTTGGTGGTAGGTCAGTGGGGACATCCTTGGTGCACGATAAAATTTTCAGCACCTTGGGTTCACTGCATGTTGGAGAATCCACTTGCATGTGTTAGCTTATGTTATGCCTTGGTGTGCAATTAGCAAAAATGCAAATATGGTGTATTTAGCCCAATGGTGACATGCAAAGGTCTTGGAATTATTTACAGTGGTTCATTAGGGTAAATTTCATCCCTCAAATTAATCATGGAATTTTTAGAATCAAAAATGCCATTTATTGGAATTTATTTTAAATATAGCTATTTTGGAAATAAAATTGGAAAATAGGTTTTTCCTCATGTACAAATCCTAAACTTTTTCCAAGGCATAGATAATGTCACATTTGACTTAGGAAAAATATGATCCCTCTGTTTTGAGGAACTTTTGGAGTAGATATCTTAAATTGCCCATTTTACCCTTATATTATTAATTCTTGAAATGATGGATATATACCTCTGAAAAATTTGGAATTTATTTTACTGCTATAAAATGGTATTATTAGTTTTGCATGAATTTCTCAGAATTAATGGATGCATTGTTAGTTGTTAGATTAATACAATGGCATTTTTGGTAAATATGTTATAATGGAATTTTATAGGCCATTACACAATAAATGCTGATGATACTCTGCCAATAGTTATATACTAGTGCTCTAAAAGTTCTGTAATTTTCCTGGAATTTTTGATTTCATAATGCCTATACTTCATTTGGAAAAATGGAATTTGTGCGAATTTGATATTAAATAGGAAATGGGAATAAATATTTTAAGGAAAATTTTGAAACTCTGTAGGCAGCAATATTTTACCAATATACATCTCAGGAAAAAATTCCCTAAGTCAGTGGATATTTAATCATACTACTTCATGTGTAAAAAGACCTAGCGTTTAAATTAAAAGATTTAATTAAAGGACTATTTGGCCAAGAAAAATATTGAGAATTCATATGGTAGTTCCCTTAGTCCATACCACCATAGGATAAATATTTAAAGGCAAGATGCCTTAAGGTTTGGAAGATCACATTTTTAGGGTAATCATAGGTCATGGTCTGCATATAACACAAATAGGTCTTGCCTTAAGAGTTACCAGGGGATTGATTATCGGCTGAAATAAAAGAGTTCAACATGAGTAACCCTGGTGGGTAGAGTTGTCTTAGTGAGGGATCAAAAGTGCAAGTCTTAGTTAGCAACTGGAGTGGGGGTCGGCAGAAGACCGTCGGTTTCCCGGTAACACCTTAAGTCACTAGGGTTGTACTAGAGCAATAAGGAGAGCTGGGGAGATACATGGGTAGCCATCAACTAAAATAAATATCCTTGCGAAAGGGAACGCTGGGCGTAATCCCAACACAGTTTCTAGTGCCCCTTGAGAGCCCTTCACAGGGAATACCGGGGGCAGTCCTAGGATTAACCTTAAATCTCTAAGTATAATAACCGTAGACAAGAGTAGTTTAATAGGTTAGGACATTGTTGTACCTTCTCGCCCGTGTAGGGTTGGAGAGATTCATGGTATATGCTCACCCGTATGGGGTTTGAGGGAGTTGGTATAAAGGCACTAAAGTGCGATCTCACCCGTTTTGGGGTTTGAGGGAGTTGGTATAAAGGCACTAATGTGCGTTCTCACCCGGGTTTGGGTTTGAGGGATTCAGGACGGGTTTGGTCCTGCGAGCGGGAGGCTCGGTATGAATTACTTGCATGTGCATAAATATCGTGGCGGGGCATGCGGTACTGGCCGTTCGTCACACCGATGGCAGTACGGTGCACTAGGCGGTTGTGAGAGTTAGAGGGGCCAGTGGGTTGTTTTACACTGCGGTCTAGAGGACGATCCCCGATAACACACATCCGACCCAACAAGACTGACGGGTTTGTCAGCAAAGTACGTACGCGAGACTCTAGAGTGCACCTTGGACGTGTACAGAGGCGTATGAGAGGGGTCTAAGGCTTGGTAGTGTGCATACCGGTCTAGAAGCGGAGACGCCCGCTCCGCTGCTGCCGTAGCCACAGCGGTGGTACCCGAGAGTGATGCTAGCTCTCAAAAAGTGGGAACTAAAGGTCTGTGATCACAGAGTCGTTGTGTGTGAGTTGCACTTGCCTGCGCATAAAATTGCATCATATCATTCATTCATATTAGGTCATACGCTTCATAGATCCTTATCATATAAATTAGTATGAGCTCTTTTATATGATAAGTTAAAATTCCTGGAAAACCTAACTTATATATTTGTATGGGCACTTATATAAGTTAGGGTACGTTTGTGATGATAGCATAGTGCTAGTTTAGTTTATTTACTTGTTCATATTACTGTTCTTCACTTTCCTTTACTGCACTGCTCTTACTTACTACTTGTACCGTACTTAGAACTGCTAGCGTAGAACTACTTCACTTATTACAACTCTAGTTAGATATTGTCACCTGCTTCCACTTTGCTACCCCTTTGTTGTCCTCCGCTTCATCCTCCCGCTCGGTGCCTAGGAGCTGCGGGGCGAGGTACGGAGGAAATGACTTAGTCTTTTTGACTAATGGTCGGTGACCAACTATTTTTAGGAGCCCGTGGAGATGGAGCACCAGCACATTGAGGAGGCAGGACATGAGGAGCAGATACCGCTTCAGCAGGCTACTACCACTACTGTGCGTCCTCAGGTGGGACGAGATCTGATGTTCTAGTTTAGCTTCCGCATTTATTATTTTGAGAGAGTGTGATTTTGATGTACTGGGCATAAGCCCTTTTTACTCTGTCATTTGTACTCTATTGTGGACTATTGTGATGTACCTTTCATTTCATTTACATGATTGTACTATGTGGCTTGTGGACTGATGGTTTTACATATACAGTTTTACTTCTTTCTTCTCATATTGGCCTACAGGTTAAATGATCGTATTAGCCGGCAGAATCGGCGTGTTGCGGTGTCGACTAACCCGTGAGTTAGTGCCACCGTAAGACGGCGGTTCTGGGCATAAGATCCGGTAGCCCTCCTTGGTAAGGGGGAGGGGGGTCTTACAAACTGGTATCACTTGAACAACGATCATATGAGAAAGAAGTCCACAACATGGGACCACCCCCGCCCGAGCATTAGTTTGCGGACAAACTATGCAGCGGAAGCAGTGGTGTGCCCATGTGTAAAGTCACATAAATGGTCCACAAAGTACAATGAGTTAGGCCAGTTTTGTTTTAACCTTACTTTTATGCAACCTCCACAGGTCGCCGCGCCGCAAAATGTGGCTCCTCCCCCTCCAGCTGCCACTCCATTCCTACATATGGAGATGGGGCAGACCCTGACGGCGATTTTGGATGCCTTCAGAGCCCAGCAAGTCCCGGCTCCACAGCCAAATCCGGGGTCGAGCTGGCTGAGTGCATTCAAGAGCTTGTCCCCACCGACGTACCGTGGGACAGAGGATGCGGTGAAGACGGAAGAATGGCTGGAGGCCATACATGAGATCTTAGCAGGCATCAGCTGCCCAGTCGGTGAGGCAGTACCTCTAGCCACCTCTATGCTGGAGGCTCATGCAAAGAGATAGTGGAAATCAGTCCGGGAGTCTACTTATGCGGACTTTGAGCTGTCAGAGATATCATGGGAGGAGTTTGGCGATGTGTTTCTGGAGCACTTCGTCTCTGCTACGGACAGAGATGCTTTGGAGGAGAGGTTTTTGAACCTCAAGCAGGGGATTAGATCGGTGATAGAGTACCAGAGAGAGTTCTCCCATTTGGCCAGGTTCGCAGGGATTCAGGATATCGATGATAGGAGGTATGCCAAGAGATTTTACCGGGGCCTCAGGGACGATTTGAGGCAGGCCTTGCTGTTTATTTCTCACGGCACATCTAGGCAGATCATTGAGATGGCGAAGAAGCTGGAGGCTGACCAGCTGATGGTGCGAGCCGGAGGGAAGAGACCATTTGATGGGTCGACATCAGGAGAGAGCAGTAGGGGCTCTCAGAGAGGCAGGACCATCGGATACAGGAAGGGTGAGGGACGTCGTCGTCCCAACTTCAGGCAGGAGCAGGGGACTCCTCCCGCATTGGCTCCCCCACCTCTACAGATGCATGACCAAGGAGACAGGATGACCGAGGCCACCGACAAGTGGTTTGTTACGGATGCCACCAGCCCGGGCACATCAGGTCGGAGTGCCCGCACCGATTCGATCCCCCTCCTCCTCCTCCACCTCCAGTGGCCCCAGTACAGCAGGGCCGAGGACGAGGCCGAGGACGAGGCCGAGGTCGGGGATATCACGGCAGGAGACGCGAGCAGGAGCAGATATACGCCTTGGACCTCACAGAGCCGAGGAATCCCGAGGAGGTTATCACAGGTACTTAAAGTTAATTATGGATTTTCTTGGATTTTCAATGATATATATATATATAGTACCTGGAACTATAGGATAATAATTAACTTTCACATAAACAAACCTCAGGCATAGTTATGATCAGCGGCAAGCCCGCTCATACTCTCTTCGATACGGGTGATTCACACTCGTTCGTATCTGAGGCCTTCATCGACGGACTCGAAGGCGTGGAGAGGTTTCCTGGACTAGAGATGAGGGTGCGTCTACCCGATGGATCGGAGCTGCGGACCACTGCACATTGTGATATGGAGGCCGAGATTGTCGGCAAGGCATTTGAGGCGCCGGCAACTATTCTGAAGCTGCAGGACTTTGACTTGATTTTGGGCATGGCCTGGTTGCATCGGAACCATGCTCAGATAGATTGTCCGTCCCGGAGGATCACGCTAAGGCATGGCGACTCTCATGTTATCGTTGAAGGTATCCAGCCTATCTGCCACCTACTGTTATCTTCTGTACAGGCTATGAAGGCCCATGAGCAGGGTGAAGAAGTTTATCTTGTCTGCTTCGAGATGGTGGGAGCAGAGACGACTATCTCAGATATTCCGGTGGTCCGGGATTTCTCCGACGTATTCCCGGAGAAATTGCCGGGCTACCACCTGCTAGACACTTGGATTTCAGGATTCAGCTAGTACCGGGAGAGAGGCCGGTGTCCCGGGCACCCTACAGGATGGCTTCTAGGGAGTTAGCAGAGTTCAGGACTCAACTACAGGAGCTAGTTGAGTCAGGATTTGTGCGGCCCAGTTCATCGCCATGGGGAGCGCCAGTTCTCTTTGTGAAGAAGAAAGACGGATCACTGCGATTATGTATAGATTACGGGAGCTGAACCGGTTAACGGTCCGCAACACCTATCCTCTGCCTCGGATAGATGAATTATTTGACCAGCTACAGGGAGCCTTCTGGTTCTCCAAGCTAGATTTGCGATCCGGCTACTACCAGCTCCGTATCAGGGAAGAGGACACACCGAAGACGGCATTCAGTTCATGCTATGGATTATATGAGTTCACGATGATGCCTTTTGGGCTCACGAATGCTCCTGCCGCATTCATGAGTCTAATGAACCGTGTATTCGAGCCTTTCCTGGACCGCTTCGTGATTGTATTCATCGACGACATCCTTATATATTCTCGGACTCAGGAAGAGCATACGGAGCACCTGGCACGGGTCCTGCAGAGACTGAGGGAGAACCAAATGTACGCAAAATTTTCGAAGTGCCAGTTCTGGTTGTAGGAGGTGGCTTTCCTGGGGCACACGATCAGTGGGGATGGGTTAGCAGTGGACCCAGCTAAGATAGAGACAGTGAGAGATTGGCCACGACCGAAGACCGCATCTGACATCTGCAGTTTCTTGGGACTAGCAGGGTATTATCGCAAGTTCGTGGAGGGGTTCTCGAGGATAGCACTCCCCCTCACGTCCTTGACGAAGAAGGACACGGATTTTGTTTGGTCAGAGCGGTGTGAGACGGCTTTTCAGGAGCTGAAGGACCGACTCATCTCATCCCCCATTCTTACGCTTCCATCCGGGAGCGAAGGATTTCAGATCTACACGGACGCCTCTTATCAGGGGATGGGTGCAGTCCTGATGCAGCATGGACACGTTATTGCTTATGCTTCGAGACAGTTGAAGAAGCATGAGCATAACTATCCAGTACATGACCTAGAGCTCGGGGCTGTGGTTTTCGCCCTAAAGATATGTGTAGAAACCGAACAGAGAACAAACCGAAATGGTTTTAAAAGAAATTTTATTATCCGAAAAAGGTATCTATTACAAAGGTATGCCCTCCCTTATATAGAATGAAGGAGAAATGAGAGAATACAAATAAGAGATGTGGGACTAAAAATTTACAGGACTAAGCGGACTATACAAAACAAACCGCACAAGCCGCGCGGTTAGACAGCAGGGCTAACCGCACGGCTACCACCAGAGAGGAAGAGAGACTGCCAGGGTAGACCGCCAGACCGCGCAGTCTTCAACCCGCCAAGACAAACCGCCAGACCGCCCGGTCACCAACTTCAACACTCCCCCTCAAGCTGGAGTATATATATCGATCATGCCCAGCTTGTCGCAGATGTGGAAAAAGGAAGCGGACACCGGCTTGGTGAAGACATCTGCCAACTCGTTGTCGGAAGTGACAAAGGGAGTGCAAATCTGTTTCTTCAATATTTCTTCCCGAATAAAATGACAGTCGACTTCTATGTGTTTAGTTCTCTCATGAAAGACCGGATTTTTGGAAATGTGTATCGCGGCCTTATTGTCACAGAACATAGGAAGAGGATAGTTGTAAACCTCTTCTAAGTCAAGCATGAGAGCCCGCAACCACTTCAACTCACATGTAGTCGATGCCATGCTGCGATATTCCGCCTCTGCACTAGACCTGGAAACGACAGACTGTTTCTTGCTCTTCCAACTCACAAGATTGCCTCCAACAAATGTGCAGAAACCTGAAGTCGATTTGCGGTCCCCTTTGTCATCCGCATAGCTTGAATCAGAGTAAGCTTCAACCCTTAGGTGACCATTCTTCTGAAATAGGAGTCCTTTCCCTGGAGCAGCTTTAATATACTCTAATATCCTCAGAGAAGATTGTAGATGACACTCCCTCGGAGCTTGCATGAACTGGCTCACCTTGCCAACAGCATAAGAGATGTCGGGTCTGGTTACCGTGAGATATATGAGCTTGCCCACCAGATGCCGGTATCTCGTAAGATCAGAGAGAAGAGGTGAGTCATCTGTCCAAGTTTTGTCTTCTCCAGCAGCCATAGGACAACGTGCAGGTTTAGCACCAGTGAGTCATGCCTCCTTTAAAAGATCAAGAGCATACTTCCGTTGTGAAAGGACCATGGAGTTGGGCTTTCTAGAGATTTCAATCCCCAGAAAGTATTTCGGGGAGCCCATATCCTTTGTGACCAGATGTTGACGAAGGTGTTTCTTGGTCATCAATACCCCATCCTGGTCATCGCCAGTAAGAAGAATGTCATCAACATAAACCGCAAGAACAACAAGACCAGAGGCGGTTTTTCGAACAAACAAAGAGTGATCTGCTGAGCTTCTTGTAAAACCAATGGCCGCAACAATGCTACTGAACTTGTCAAACCAGGCACGAGGACTCTGCTTGAGGCCATAGATAGCCTTCTTTAGTCGGCATACCCGTGTCTCCCCCTGAGCAACATACCCAGGAGGTTGCTCCATGTAAACATCTTCCTGCAGATCACCATAGAGGAAGGCATTCTTAACATCTAGCTGTGAGATGGGCCAATCCCTGTTGACAGCCACAGAGAGAAGAACCCGAATTATGCTGAGGCGCAGTCACGGGAGAGAAAGTGTCAAAGTAATCAATCCCATAAGTTTGGGTAAAACCCTTGGCAACCAGGCGAGCCTTATAACGATCCACACTGCCATCCGGGAGAAACTTCACCACCCGAAGACCCAGCGACAACCACACAACTTCTGTGCCGAAAGGAGGCGGAACAAGGGTCCAGGTACCCCGTTCAGTGAGAGTAGCAATCTCCTCATCCATGGCAACTTTCCAGTGAGGAATAGTAAGGGCCTCCTGGTAGGAACGGGGGGTGGCAGTGGCCGAGATAGCCAGTGCAAAAGCTCTGCGAGCAGGGGTAAGACGATCGTAGGAAACAACTGCAGCAAGCGGTGTGTTGGGTACAGGCCGAACCGCTTTGCGAAGAGCAATCGGGAGATACAGGTCAGCAGGTGCCTCAGTATCCAGAGTATCCGTGGTGGAGAGAGCTGGCCCGGGAGTAGAGAGAGATGGCAGCGGAGTGGAGGGAGAAAGCGGAGTAGAGGGTGGAGATGATGAGGATGGGGAAGACGGTGGAGTGGGTGGAGAGGGGAGGAACATCAGTCAGGGGAGTAGAGGGAATGGATGGGTTGGTATGAGAAGTAGGATCAGGAGGAGTAGAAGAGGAAGCAGGAGAGAAGTAAGATGCATTGGCAAAGAAGGTGACATCCGCAGAGACAAATTGCTTGCGGGTAACAGGGTCAAAGAAATAATATCCTTTCTGAGTGGGGAGAGTAGCCCAGAAAGACACATTTGGTGGCACGTGGTGAGAGTTTATCACGGGTGGCAGCGGGGAGAGTGCACAAAAGCGGTGCACCCAAAGATGTGCAGAGGAAGAGGAAAGGGATCCTTGTCCGGATAAAGAATGGAGAAGGGGGTAGCACCGTGGAGAACTGTGGAGGGAAGGCGATTGATGAGATAGCAGGAGAGGAGGACAACATAGCCCCAATAGGAGCGAGAAACATGCATTTGAGTCATCATAGTGCGAGCGACATCAAGGAGGTGACGGTTTTTGCGTTCCGCCACCCCATTTTGTTGTGAGGTGTAGACACAGCTGGTTTGACGAAGAACACCATGGTGAATACAAAAGGAGGAGAAGTCGTGGCTAAGATACTTCTTAGCATTGTCAGAACGAAGGAGTTTTTAATAGACGTATCAAACTGAGTCTTAACCATAGAATAAAAGGAGGTCCAAACAGAGAACAACTCGGAGCGATCTTTGAGAAGATTATACCCACGTACATCAAGAGAAATCATCAATGAAGGTGACAAAATAGGAACTACCCCGACCGATGGTGAGGTTAGGAGCGGGACCCCATATGTCAGAGTGAACGAGATCGAACGGACGGGAAGAGCCCCGACTTTGCGTTGGGTGGGAAGGATGAGCAGTGATGTTTGCCAAGTTGACATGCATCACAGTTTAGAGGAGATGATGAGGAGGGAGGTGCAGCAGGATTTGTCGTAGAATTCGGGGAGGAGCATGTCCAAGGTGAAGATGCCATTGGAGAAGATCTGTAGAGGAGGAGGAGAAGGGGATAGAGCAGAAATGTTGTCGAGGAATTAGAGGCCACCACTCTCAGTCCGGTAGCAATCGTCCGTTGGGAGGCCGGATCCTGAAAAGCAGCAAGAGGTAGGGGTGAAGATGACAGAACACCGTAGTTGCTTGCATAAAGAAGTAAACCGATAATAAATTGCACGAAACTTGGGCACATAGAGGGTATCTGCCAAGCAGAGAGATGGAGTGACTTGAACCAGGCCCGTCCCATGGACGGGGAGGGAGATCCATCAGCAACAATGACCGGGGGCAACTGAGCATGTGTGTTTAAGAAGAGAGAAACATTGAGGATTTGTCTGTCATATGATTTGTTGCCCCAGAGTCGATTAGTCATCTTCCGCGAGTAACAACATGAGCACTACCAGAAGAGGTGACCACGGAGGCGCACAGCTGGAGGAGGGGAAAGCCATGGAAGCAAGAGAGGAGCAAACCACGATGATAAGAACCAGCCGCGAGAAGAGAAAAGAGCACCAAGCCGGCGAACATAAAATAGGTCGTGCGGCTAGGAAGGCCGCTACCAAGAAGCAGAGCAAAGTAGAGGGAAAGAGTCGCACGACAAAAGATGAGGCCGGGGCGACTAGCAAGCAGGAGCGGGTAGAAGGCAACAAGAAGTAGAGCGCGGCGAATAGAGGAGATCGCGAAAACGGTTCGCGAAAAAAGAAGGGGCAAACCGAGCGGAACAGGTTGCGCGGACAGACGGAGAGTCAAGGAGAAGCAAGCCGCGCGAACAGGGCGGCGGACAGAAGAGAGGGCAAGCCGCAAGACAGGTCGCGGAGAGCGGAAAACAAGCCGCGAGAATCAGAGAGCGCACACAATCAGGAGGAAACGACCGTGTGCTCTGATACCATGTAGAAACCGAACAGAGAACAAACCGAAATGGTTTTAAATGAAATTTTATATATCCAAAAAAGGTATCTATTACAAAGGTATGCCCTCCCTTATATAGAATGGAGGAGAAATGAGAGAATACAAATAAGAGATGTGGGACTAAAAATTTACAAGACTAAGCGGACTATACAAAACAAACCGCACAAGCCGCGCGGTTAGACAGCAGGGCTAACTGCACGGCTACCACCAGAGAGGAAGAGAGACTGCCAGGGTAGACCGCCAGGACGCCCGGTCTCCAAGCCGGTTGAGACAAACCGCCAGACCGCGCGGTCTTCAACCGCCAAGACAAACCGCCAGACCGCCCGGTCACCAACTTCAACAATATGGAGGCATTATTTATATGGGATTCATTGTGACATCTTTTCAGATCAACGAATCTCAAGTATATCGATACGCAGAAGGGACCTAAACCTGAGACAGAGGAGGTGGTGGTTGGAGTTCCTCTGCGATTATGATTACAAGATCCACTATCACCGGGGAAGGGGAAAGCGAACACAGTTGCGGATGCTTGAGCAGGAGGGCCGGCACTTCTGGACCGGAGCCCCGATTGATGTCTATAGAGCTGCTACAGATGATGGAGGACATGCACATTACCATGGTGTCCGAGACCGAGCCAGTTGTATATAGAGAGTATTGAGCTCAGTGATCAGCGGCGATGATATACAGGAGCGCATCCGAGCACATCAGAGGCTGGATGCTGCGTTACAGCCGATTTCAGTGCCCTAGAGAGGGCAAGGTCGAGGACTACATGCTACAGGATGATCTTCTTCGGTTGGGGGCGCATATACATACCAGCAGGGGCAGTATCGGGATGACATACTCGAGAGGCACATTGCTCGAGATATTCAGTGCACCCCGCCATCACCAAGATGTGGGAAGATTTGCGGAGGTTTATGTATTGGCCCGAGATGAAGAGGGAGATCACGGATTTTTGTGACCCATTGTGAGACCTGCCAGCGTGTGAAGGCAGAATGCAAGAGAACCGGGAGGTTTACAACAGCCATGACAGTTCCAGAGTGGAAGTTCGAGGACATTGTTATGGACTTTGTACACGGATTGCCTCGCTCCCACTCTGGGCATGATTCTATGGTTATAGTGGATAGATTGACCAGGTAGTGCGGTTCATTCAGTTCGAAGGATGCCCCAGTTACAGTTCTGGTGAGATTATTTGTGGAGCAGTACGTCAGATATCATGACATCCCAGGACTATTGTTTCGGACCGTGATGGTCAGTTCACCTCGAGCGAGTGGGAGGGTCGTGCATGCTTACTTGGGATCTCGGCTTACCTTTAGTACCGCCTCCCACCCGCAGACCGATGGACAGACCGAGCGGACCATCCGGACCATGGAGGACCTGCTCAGATTATGCATATTGGATACAGGGAAGCCTTGGAGAGGTGCTACATTATTGAGTTCTCGTATAATAACAACCACCAGACGAGCATCAGGATGGCTATACGAGGCACTTTATGTGAGGAGATGCGGATACCGCTATCATGGGTTCATGATGTGGATACCAGGGCTCTTGGATCTGATTATATAGAAGACACTGAGGCTCAGATTCGATTGATCAGAGATCGGCTACTAGAGGCCCAGAGAAAGGCAGGCAAAGTATTATGATGATCGGCACTGGAAGGTGGAGTTCCCGGTTGGAGACAGGGTATTCTTGAAGATACGCGTACCGGTGTCTCTCGGGTGCGGAGGCACAAGAAGCTCAGTCCACGATACATGGGGGCCATACTGATACTGGAGCGGATCGGCCCTTGCTTACCGACTGCATCTGCCACCGGAGTTGGGTGCATTACATGACGTCTTCATGTCTCTTCCTTGCGAAAGAGCTCTCCTTCGGCCGGAGCAGCACATTACTACTACAGCGGACGTAGAGCCTGACAGATCAGTGAGATTGGAGCGATCCGGATTGACGATACAGCCATCCGAGTGTTGCGGAAGAAGAAGGTCCCTCTTGTGAAGGTGCTGTGTGGTCCAACCATGGATGGGAGGAGCACACTTGGGAACCGAGGGATCTGATGCTGGAGCAACACCGGAGCTATTCACATCAGGTAACTTTTAAGTTATGTCTTTAAATTTCTTGATGATTCTTGCAAATAGAACCTCGTAGACCCGAACTTAAATTGTGGGGACGAATTTATTTTCTTGTTATTGGAATTTGTAACATCCATGTTTACTTCTGGACCCTCAACTTAGATTGGGTAGGCATAGGTGAGATTTAAGGAAGACCAACTATGTTTGACCCTAGATAGTGGATGGTAGCCATGTTGGGCCCACTATAGAACCATAGTCAAACTAGGTCAAACTAGCCTAAGTGGGGACCCTGCCAACTCCATGCCACCACATTGCCCTAAACCTAAAAAACATCTAAGTAGACCCTAGGACATGTCACTAGGTCAACACTTTGACCCAATTGACCAAAGTCAACCTTGGGCTTAATTTGGTCAAACCCACACTCATAAGCCCATTAGCCTAAGTAGGGCACCCCCTTGACCCAACCCAAGTTGGGTGGTGACCACTACCCATTTCCACCAAGTAGAGTCAGTCCACCACCATGGTTGACCAAGTCAACCATAAAAGTCAATTTGTCAACAAATTGACTTAAAGAGAGAAAATGAAGGCCAAGCCCAATCCATTGGCTAAGCCCATCCAAATCAGCCCAAGCCCAACCTAAGTGGTCAAAAGAAACATAACCCCAAGATCAGGAAAGAGAATACATGCAAAGGGGTAGAAAAGGAATTTGGAGAAGAAGAGGAGAGAAAAAGGGAAATGAAGGGAAGGATGGCCACATGGCACACATGCAGCTGTGTCCAGTTGCCTAAACATGCTGGCGGCCTACTCAGACAATTCCAGAAGAATTTTGGAGCATGGTGGCCACATGGCACCATGGGTGAAGCCTCCAAAGCTCAAACCGAGCTCACTTTGGAGTTAACTCCACATATAGTCCACCTCAGCCCAATTCACCCTCATTAGCTTCAGTGAGCTCTGAGCTCAGGCGAGTAGAAATCGACTACTGGATCGAAGGAAACGGTGTAGGAACCATGAATCCAAGAAATTTCGCCGGAGCAAGGTCGGGAATGGCCACCCCCGCCAAAACTCACCGCGCGCCGCCATAACAGGTCCGTTTCACTTCACCTCTACCCGTACTAGAATCCTAGATCAACTAGGGGAGATATCGGGCTCCATTGAGCCCGATCCATGGGAGAAATGAGAGATTTTTTCCAAGCTTTCTAAACCACTCGGGCGCGCCGTCGCCGGCGCCATCCCGCCGCCCCATCACGGGAACGATAGCCACCACCACCCACGTGAAGGTGATGGCACCGTTGGCCGGGGTGGCGTTGCCGTCAGCTGGCCGGAAACAGCCAGCAAAGATGCTCCAGCCAGATTCAATCCCTGCCATTGGCTGGAGGTAGGAGATAAAGGATGCCGTTTAAATGTGCTTTAAGATTCGTGCGCTGTTATTTAAAATCAAATTATTTTGTTATAGTTTTAATGAATGAAATGAAAATTCTGTCACATTATTACAGCCACCTTGCATGTTAATTTTAGGCCTCTAGATGCATTTCCAGAAACTTAGTCTTAATGAAAATTGTAGCAGGGTCTTATCTTTAATTTGCCACCCTAAACATGTGATTTGTTGTAGTGTGCAGTCCTGTAGAAATTTCTCCTAGGACTGGTCCTAGAGTAGGGCAGATAATTAAATTGGATGCCAGGTCAAACCATTAGTCACCATGGCCCCATATTTTGAACACATGCATGATTAGGGCATACGTAGCCCTGCCAAAATATGGAATTGTAGAGAGAACATTTTCTATAGTTTTTGCAAAATATCAAAAATACAAATAAATGAAATATAAGGAGTTCTACACCTCCCCATAGGTCCAATCTTGGTGGTAGGTCAGTGGGGCACATCCTTGGTGCATTATAAAATTTTCAGCACCTTGGGTTCACTGCATGTTGGAGAATCCACTTGCATGTGTTAGCTTATTTATGCCTTGGTGTGCAATTAGCAAAAATGCAAATATGGTGTATTTAGCCCATGGTGACATGCAAAGGTCTTGGAATTATTTACAGTGGTTAATTAGGGTAAAATTTCATCCCTCAAATTAATCATGGAATTTTTGGAATCAAAAATTCCATTTATTGGAATTTATTTTAAATATAGCTATTTTGGAAAAGAAAATTGGAAATAGGTTTTTCCTCAAGTACAATCCTACAATTTTTCAAGGCATAGATATGTCAATTTTGACTTAGGAAAAATATGATCCCTCTGTTTTGAGGAACTTTGGAGTAGATATCTTAAATTGCCCATTTTACCCTTATATTATTAATTCTTGAAATGATGGATATATACCTCTGAAAAATTGGAATTTATTCTACTGCTATAAATGGTATTATTAGTTTTTCATGAATTCTCAGAATTAATGGATGCATTGTTAGTTGTTAGATTAATACAATGACATTTTTGGTAAATATGTTATAATGGAATTTATAGGCCATTACACAATAAATGCTGATGATACTCTGCCAATAGTCATATATTAGTGCTCTAAAAGTTCTGTAATTTCCTGGAATTTTTGATTTCATAATGCCTATACTTCATTTGAAAATGGAATTGGTGTGAATTTGATATTAAATAGGAAATGAGAATACATAATTTTAAGGAAAATTATGAAACTATGTAGGCAACAATATTTTACCAATATAATCTCAGAAAAAAATTCCCTAGGTCAGTGTTTTAATCATACTACTTCATGTGTAAAAGACCTAGCGTTAAATTAAAAGATTTATTAAAGGACTATAGGCCAAGAAAAATTATGAGAATTCATAGGGTAGTTCCCTTATTCCATACCCCCTAGGATAAATATTTAAGGCAAGTGCCTTAAGGTTTGGAAGATCACATTTTTAGGGTAATCATGGGTCATGGTCTGCATATAACATAATAGGTCTTGCCTTAAGATTTACAGGGGATTGATTATCGGTGAAATAAAAGAGTTCAACATGAGTAACTGGGTGAGGTATCATGTGTGTCTTAGTGGGATCAAAAGTGTAAGTTTAGTTAGCAACTGGAGTGGGGGTCGGCGGAAGACCGTCGGTTTCCAGGTTACACTTAAGTCACTAGGGTTGTACTAGAGCAATAAGGAGAGCTGGGCAGATACATGGGTAGCCATCAACTAAAATAAATATCCTTGCGAAAGAGAACGCTGGGCGTAATCCCAACATAGTTCCTAGTGCCCCTTGACAGCCCTTCACAGGGAATAACCGGGGTAGTCCTGGCTGGATTAACCTTAAATCTCTAAGTATAATAACCGTAGACAAGAGTAGTTTAATAGGTTAGGACATTGTTGTACCTTCTCGCCCATGTAGGGTTGGAGAGATTCATGGTATATGCTCACCCGTATGGGGTTTGAGGGAGTTGGTATAAAGGCACTAAAGTGCGATCTCACCGTTTTGGGGTTGAGGGAGTTGGTATAAAGGCACTAATGTGCGTTCTCACCCAGGGGGTTTGGGTTTTGAGGGATTCAGGACGGGTTTGGTCCTGCGAGCGGGAGGCTCGGTATGAATTACTTGCATGTGCATAAATATCATGGCGGGGCATGCGGTACTGGCTGTTCGTCACACCGATGGCAGTACGGTGCACCAGGCGGTTGTGAGAGGTTGAGGGGCCAGTGGGTTGTTTTACACTGCGGTCTGGAGGACGATCCCCGATAACACACATCCGACCCAACAAGACTGACTGGTTTGTCAGCAAAGTACGTACGCGAGACTCTAGAGTGCACCTTGACGTGTACAGAGGCGTATGAGAGGGGTCTAAGGCTTGGTAGTGTGCATATCGGTCTAGAAGCGAGACGCCCGCTCCGCTGCTCGCTGCTGCCGTAGCCACAGCGGTGGTACCCGAGAGTGATGCTAGCTCTCAAAAAGTGGGAACTAAAGATCTGTGATCACAGAGTCGTTGTGTGTGAGTTGCACTTGCCTGCGCATAAAATTGCATCATATCATTCATTCATATTAGTCATACGCTTCATATATCCTTATCATATAAATTAGTATGGCTCTTTTATATGATAAGTTAAAATTCCTGGAAACCCTAACTTATATATTTGTATGGGCACTTATATAAGTTAGGGTACGTTTGTGATGATAGCATGATGCTAGTTTAGTTTATTTACTTGTTCATATTACTGTTATTCACTTTCCTTTACTGCACTGCTCTTACTTAATACTTGTACCGTACTTAGAACTACTAGCGTAGAACTACTTCACTTATTACAACTCTAGTTAGATATTGTCACCTGCTTCCACTTTGCTACCCCTTTATTGTCCTCCGCTTCGTCCTCCGCTCGTGCTAGGAGCTGCGGTGGCGAGGTGCGGAGGAACGACTTAGTCTTTTTGACTAATGGTCGGTGGACCAACATTTTTAGGACCCCGTGGAGATGGATCACCAGCC